>VSMD01088673.1:0-402877 GCA_008750895.1 Mirza zaza | reverse complement strand
CTAGCAGCTGTGCTATTGGTCATAGAGCTGCTGATGTCCTCTTCCAGTTTGTCAATGATCATAGCAAAGGCTTTGAAGATGGCATTAGTGGGTCCAGCCAAAGTGATAATTCTCTCAGGACAATTCCCTTCTGAGATGTTGATACGTGCACCACTCTCTTCGCGTATCTTCTTAACTGATTCTCCTTTCTTTCCAATGATACTGCCAACTTCCTTTCCATGCATAAGTAGCCGGATGGTGAGAGTGACATTTAATCCACCTTCAATCACACCGGTGTCCATGTCGAGCACTGTTCTGGGGAGCTGGACTTTGAGTGGTCAAGTCTTTGGTCACTGGTGGGGGTGAAAGCCAAAAACTGCAGGCGCGAGGCGACTGAGGGGAAAAGGGGAGCGGGCGGGAATGGGAAGGGCGGGAGGTGGGGGGGGGAGGCGGAACGATAGGGGCAGGCGGGAAGGCGAGGTGGGCCCCCGAGGGCGGCGGAGGAGGAAGCGGGGTGTGGAGGAGGAGGAAGGAGGAGGAGGAAGGGGGAAAGAGACCCCGGGGCGGGCGGGCGATCGGGAGCGGGAGAGGGCGCAGGCTGCGGCTGCTCCGGCTGCTCCGGCTGCTGCCTCTGCTGGTCTGGGCGCTTTCAAGATTCTTGCCAGCTTTGTGCCTTTATAAAGGGTGTGAAAAGAATTCTGAAGACTCATGTGGCACAAAGGTTACTTCACTTCTGTTGATAGCCAGTTTTAAGTACTGACTGAGATGAAATGCTCTAACCTGGTTTTGTGAACAGGTGAGGGTCAAATCTTTCTCAGCTCCTGCCCCTAAACCACCTTTCTGGTCTTATTGTTCTTTCTTCTCCTTCCTGCCCCCTTTGCCTACTGTGAACACATACCTCATATTTCCTAAGCCCATCTTGATTTCAAATGTCAGAGCATGTCTCCTGACTTTTGATGTGGAAAATAATATCACCCTAATTACCTTTCAACCACATTAAAATTCTCTCCATTCTCTGATTATCCTGGAAAGTCATGCTGTTGCTCACACTGGTTCCTCAGTCTAGAATGCACTTGTAAATCTTGTTTGACTGAAATTCACAGTAAGCAACACAGCTTATCCTTTCGTATACGCACACACACACATGCACGCACACACATACAACACACACATGCACACACAACTGAAAAAATTCCATGAAATACTTATTACTTTTACACTGTTACACTGATATTTTCCATTCCATTCTATCCCATTCCATTTAAATTTACTTTTTTTAAAAAAAAAATAATTTTGACCCACTAAATTGATTTCATCATGGACTAATGGGTTGTTGTGACCTGCAGTTTGATAAATGATGTTCTAATGGCCAACCCCGTGACTGAAATCTTTGTCTCAGGCCAAAGGCCATCTCCTGCAGGAAGTCTCCATTCATTCGTTTGTTTGTTCATTCAACAACAGACATCTACTATTGCCCACCCTGAGCCTGCTCTTTGCTGTGTGCTGGAGAAGCAGAGCCGGGTCAGAGGCAGCTCTCGCGGTTGGGCTCAGGGAGCCAGGCTCGCAGTGGAATGATGGTCTTGCCTTTGAACTCTCAGAGCACTTTGTCTCTCTTTCTGTTTATGCTCCCAGCAGGGATTGTCTGATTCACTGATTGGTTCTATCTTTCACTGTGGTTGACTCTGGGTACAGTGACAAACAAGGTAGGGGACCCACAAGGAGTCCCCAGAATAACAGGGTGCGATGCATAGCTTTTGCCATGTCTGGTACACAGTAGATGCTGGTCAGTATTTACCAAATCCAGCGTGTTTGGGGGCAGCTGTCCCTCTCCAAGCCTGCCCAGTCTCTCTTTCTCACAGGATCTGACCCTCTCTGTGGGATATGACTCTGCCTCCTTTGGGATGAATGCTCTGGTCACCCAGCCTTCCTTTTCCTAAAGTCCCCCTGACTCCTTGAGTCCACTGTTTTGGGGCCCAGTGCCTCCTGTCAGCTGAGTCCCATAGCTCCCTGCCCACACCCATCTGCTTGCCCGAGTGAGCTGACAACCTGTTAGAGCTGGAGGGGCCGAGCAAGGCTTGACATCATCACATATTTCTCAGACCAATACAGTGTCCGCAAACACATTCTGAACCTATATTCTAATACCTTGAGGGTGGTTCTTCTGTCAGGACCTCTTCCTATAATCTGCTAACCTGCCCAGGATTGGTAATTTGCAACTATTCACTGAGGTGATATCTGCCTCGCATCTAGCCTTTCTTTTCTTTTTTTTTTTTTTTTTGCTGTTGTTTTGTAGAGACTGGGTCTTGCTTGCTTGCTTTACCCAGGCTGGAGTGCAGTGGTGCAATCATAGCTTACTGTAGCTTCGAACTCCTGGGCTCAAGCAATCCTCCTGCCTCAGCCTCCTGAGTTGCTGGGATTACAGGTGTGAGGCACCACACTCAGCTTAGCCTTTTCAATCTGATGAGTCCTTCCCCGGAGGACAGATACAGCCAACAGTGGGAAACAGCTCTGGCTTGAGTGTTCTCCCAGGAGATGTGTCCTGTTGCCCTCCCTTTCCCAGCTATCTTATCCCGAGCTCCTCAGTCTGCGTCCCGGCCTTTTTGTACGGAAAACCCAGTTGGAGAGCCTTCCACCCACGGACCCAGTGGCTCCTCCTCTCCCACTCGAGTCTCAATGGAGGGCATCCTTCATCGTATTCTCCACGTGACTCCAGGCGAGGGATAGGTGTTCTACTAGGCAGATGGGGCCCGGGTATCCAGGCCAGGAGAGAAACGTGGTATTCAAGCCACCTAATCTGGTGAGAGTGGTTCCCAGGCCTGTTCTCGCCCCTCCTACTTCACGTCACACCTCTCTCACGTTCTGTGGAGTTCAGGATGGCAGTGGCAGGATGTCAGATGGAGCTGTTGTATTCATCAAACCTGTATTAAACACCTGCTCTGGACCAGGCACTGTGCTGGGCTCTGGGGACACAGATGAACCAGACATGGCCCCTGAGGAAGGTCTTCCTCACGCCCAAGCATGGGGCCAGGCTTCTGAGGAAATGAGTTCTGGGGTGAGCCCTGGGAGCCAATGACTGGCTTGTTTGCTTCCACCACTGAAAGGTGGTCCATTCAGTTCCAAGCTCTGGCCTTGAAGTCCCCTCCCTCCCCTGGTCTCAGTACCTGAGGTCTCAGCTTGCCTCATATTTGAGGCTCCCTGCACCTGGCACACAACTGGGACCTGGCAGAGTGAAGGAGCTACACTTCTGAGACCTGCCTTTCTCTGCTGGTCTCAAAATTGGTGTTGAGTCTCTGGGTGACAGCCTGCTTCTTGGAGGCTGTTAAATGAAATCCCAGACAAGCTATAAAAACTGTAACATAGCATATGGGGTGCAGGAGAATATGAGGTTTGTCAGATAGGCATTGACCTTATAGTTATACACAGGTACCAAGTCAGGTCTGCCTCCCCATTGGAAATTCTATGCTCTAGAGACATGCCACTTGGGTCCCTCTCTAACAAGGACCCAGCTGACAGCTGGGTGGCAAGAATGCTGCCTTTTCCCTTCCTCAAATAATGATTCAATCATCTAAACCTGGCTCCTCTCTGGGGGGGGGTTGCTGGACCTGGAGGGCAGGTTCCTCTCAGGGTTCACATCCAATTAAGGAAGTGGATTTGGGGACTCTTTTTTAACACCACCACCACCACCACCGTGTAATTAGCAAGCATGTTTTTTGGGGGCAGGTACTAGTTTGTGACTTTATGTACTTATTTCCCATTTAATTCTCATGGCAACCCTGAGACACAGAGACATTATCACCCTAATCCTACAGATGAGGAAATTGGAGCTCAGAAAAGGAATTTAGGAATTTTCTCAAGGTCACATACCTAGAAAGTGGATGCAACAGCCTTTCAACACAAGTCTGTCTGGATCCAAGGTCTGTGCTATTGTCACTAAGACATGCTGCCACTATAAAAGCCACCATTTATTGATCACCTAATATGTACCAAGCCCTGGGCTAGGCGCTTTATTTTAGTTAATCCTTTCAACAGTTTTCATGAAATAGTTACCATTATTGCCAATTTATAACCGGAGGCACCTGCACAAAGGTTAAATCATTTCCCTGAGGTCACACACTGCTAGTGAGAGGTAAAGCCAGGATTGAAACTCAGGATACTTTCTGTGATACCACACTCCCTCCTATGGGAGGCAGGAAGGAAGGCAGCAACTCAAACTTCATAGCTGATGTCACTTTATCCCAACTGTCAAATAAACACCGCACTACCAGCCCAGATCAAGCTAATGGAATACCAAGTAGGTAGTCTAGTGAGAAAAGCATCTGCTGCCTCATGTTTCCAGGTTTCTGGTCACTTGGGTTTATTTTACATAAAAATCTGTCTGGGGATCCTTCCTCATAGACAGCTGTTTCTTCTGAATCTAGCTCAGGAGGGAGCAGGGACATAATGATTTGAACAAATGTTAGGTAAAAGGAATTTTTAGAGTAACATTTTGGAAGCTTCCATCATCTATTCATTTGTAGAACAGATACTATATTCCTGGCCCTGTCCAAAGTATTGTAGGTTTGGAGAAATGAATGGTCCTGCTTTCAAAGTGTATGTGATTAACTGTAGGTGACAGATACATAAACAGTGATCAGCAAGCTGACTTCTGCTACTAATCTGCAGTGTGATTTTTAGAAGGTAATTTAACTTCTCTGGACTCTGAATCCTCAGTATAAAATGAGGATTTCCTCCCTCCTTTAGTTTCTTCATGCTTCAAGAAAATTCATGTACATATATATCTTGAGCAACTACTAAGTGCTAAAATGAGGGACATGCAGTGCTTCCTGGGAGGACTCAGCTCAGAGGGGTAGACAGACATTTACATGACTCACTATATGAAGACACTTACCCAGAACTATGTATCCAGGAGTGGCAGAGCCAGGATCTGAAGCCCAAGTTAGCCCATCTCTGAGGCCTGTATCTCCCTGACTGCTGGGGGCCAGGGGTTGGGGGGGGGCATTCCCCCAGCACAGGCTTTTCAAATTCCACACTTGATGGGCGCCTTGAGGCAAGTCAGACCTACTGGAGCAACAATACTGAGATCCCTGCGCAGGTTCCATGGTGACTCATGCTGCTTAAGCAGTAGGCTCAGTAAGTGTCCAGGAGGACATATAGGGGCCATGTCCCTGCTGGCATTGATCTGTCTGGCAAGGTAAGGGCACCCAGTAAGCAGAACAGCCACAGGGCAGCTAACAAGCTATAGCCCTAATCGGATCCCATAATGGGCCCAGTAAAGAAAGGCTGAGCTAGTAACATTTGCCTTGGTAGGGATATTATTTATGTCTCCAGTTGGTTAAAAGAACTCATGCCACGGGAAGGCCCACAAGCACGCATACATAAAATCGTACAATTGAAGAAACTAGCAGGCAGCTTCCTATCCAGAGACAAAAGCGGTGTTTCTGACCAAGATAAATGAATAGGGTTTTCCTCACTCTATTTCTGCTCCTGGCTCTGCCACTTGACTAGCCTTGTGAATTTGGGAGAATCTTAATAACCTCTCAGCTTTTCAGTATTCTTGGGGTCAGCTGAAGGGTTTGGACTATGAAGTACCTTCATCTGCAAAAAGATGCACGTTTGAATGCTGCCACACACTGGTGAGGCCCCTCTTGCCGGGCTTCTTCCATCTCACTGTCCCACCTTGTCACTGCTCCTTGCAAGGATGGGCTCTGGGGTCTGAAAGGCCTGCACGTGTGCGCCCCACTCTGTCACACATGCCCGTGAGGCCTCGCCTCGGCCTCCTCTGTCACACTGTGGAGACGAGAGTGGCCGCCTCCTATGGAGACTCCTCGTGCCTCCTTCACCCCTGCTCTTCCCCCATGTGTTCTTCTTGGGAAAGCTTTTGTGTGCTCATGGTTTCAACTACTACTTGCTTGTTGGTGGCTCCTAAATCAAGAACTCTAGGCCCTAATCTCTGCATGAGCTCCAGAAATCCTTCTTAACTGCAAACAGACATTTCCTCTTGGGTGTCCTACTGAGGTGTGTCCCTTCCTCCCCCTTCCCATGCTCAGAGTGGAGGTCACCACCTTGTTCCCAGCCCTGCTCTGCTCTCAGGTCCTCATCCTGGTGAAAGTACCGCTGTTATCCAGGCATTCAGGTGGCAGACTTCTTTCTCCAGCATCCCTCAGACTCAGTCAATTACCAAGTCTTGCTGATTTCCTCCCAAATAGAACTTGAAAATGCCCTTCATCCTTCCCACTCCTCAGGACTACCTTGTTCTCCCCGTAGGCAGGGGCTCTCTGGCACAGAAATCATGAACATAGAAAGCCACACAGTCTGCGACTGCTGAATTAACTGTGCTGACTTTTAGAGAAAGTTCTGCACATATGAGGCATCACTTCATTGGAAGACATTCCAAAAAAATTATTATAGAGCACTCCTCTTGGATAGCTTGTCTTGATTCACTGCCCTAATCTGGGGTGCAGAAAACAGAGAGTTACCTTTTGCTGGCTCCTGTGACCTTTCGTGCCTCTGGGTCTTTGCACGAGCTCTTCCCTCTCCCTGGAGCACTTTCTCCCTGCCTTGCCTAGTTAACTATTTCTCATCTTTAAGACTAAGCCTTGGCCCTCCCCCTACCCAAGAGTACCTCCCTCTGTGTTCCAAAGTACCCTGGGGGCACATTTCTGCCCTATCACACTGTAACTGTCCCTTTTTTTGTTACCCCAGTGGACTGTGAGAGACCAGTAGGTAGGAATTGTGCTCTACTCATCTCTGTGATCCTAGCATAGGACATGGCACAGAGGACAGTTAAAAACTGTCCAATGGATGACACAATGAAAAAGAAAGAATGTGTTGGCACGTGGCCTGGGACACCAGCAGATGAACCCCTAGTCCCCTGGCAAAGTCTTCTGGATGTCAGTTTTGATGGTCACCAGCATCAAAGCCTTTCAGCTCGTCTTAGAACTGCAGGATCAGTTAAGAACTGACTGCAAAACAGGTATTGATCCAAGATTCCCTTTGGACCTTGGGTCTCTCACTCTCTTCATCTATCATCCAGAGGGAGCAACAAAACTTTGCTCATAAAAATTCCAAATGCTTTGGACAGCAGTTTTATAAATGTGGGTACCTGAGGCTGCTTCTCTGCCTCCCCTGATATTCCATTGGAAACCTTTGATGCTTACCTTCTTGGCATCCTCCCACCCCCACCCACCCAAATATGGCCCTGAAGAGCCGTGGCTGGAGCTGGGGCCCTTGGACTCACCCTCCATCAAAGGGGTTCTCCCCGGGGATGATGTGCGTGCTGTCCCTGCCCACGAGGAACTTGATTCGGTCATAGAAGGAGTGTAGGTTCTGCTGGGACACAGGGACTTGTGTCTCCTGGATGATGTCCAGAGGGTCGGGGGAGCCCAGGCACAGCGGGTTGACATGACAGAGGGGCTGGAGGCAGCAGTCAGGGTCCATGCAGTCCACCAAGCCATCTGCAGGGGTGACAGAGCATGTGGTTTACATTGCTACGTCCAATCAGCCATGTTTATCCAGAATGCCTTCACTTATTTCTTCTCTATTTTCTACTCATTGAAAAACTTTATTAAATGCAGATATAAGCCAAGGCCTTTGCTGGGCACCAAAGAGATCCAGGTGACTAAAATCTGGTCCCAGACCACTAGTCTAGTAGGGGAGACAGAGAATTGAATGTACTGCATTTTTTTTTCTTCCAAACAGATAGAAGGAATTGCGTGTAGGAAGGCCCAGAGGTGAGACAACACATGAACATCTGAGTTGCTAATTCAATGCTGGTGCTCAGAGGCGAGTGGCAGAGCACAGAATGCTGCTGCTGAGCTTGGCAGGAGCTCACCTGCAGGCCAGGTGAGGGAGTTTTGAACTTCACCCTCGGGACAATGGGAACCACTGATTTTAAGCAGGAGGTGACTTCATCTGGTATGCATTGTTGAAACTGAAATGGGGCCCAAAGTGGAATCTGGGGGCCAGACAGGAGGCGGGGTGTCACTGAGGTTGCACAAGTGAAAAACAAAAGTTGATTAGACTAGAGTAGTAACAGCAGAGATTGAGAGAAGGAGATGGTTTTGAGAGGCATTTAGGAGGTAACACTGCAAGACCTGGTGACTGCCTGGCTTCAGGGTGGGGGAGGGGCAGCATGGGTGCTGCGGTGCAGTCGAGTGGCCTGAGGCACCGTCCTTGGCTCTGTGGCTCTCTTCTCTGCCTTTGGTGATAGGGACCACAGGGGTGTTGGTGCTTTCTGAGTTTGCCGGATGGTTTCAGATCTCTGATAAAGCTCCCATTAGCAGGGAATTCTCTCTACCACATGACTGGATTTCTTTAGGACTGAAGAAAACTGTATTAAAGTTCTACCCTCTTCCCAAAGTGCAAAGAAGGAAATTCCACCACATCACAGATGTTTGGTCTCATTATCCCAAAGGATTATGGTACTTTTATAGGCATTAGGTACTTTTATAGGCACCTAATAGAATAGCTTAAAATGGATAACAAACCCACAGATCAGCGGACAGAGCCCAAAGTAGGGGACAGGAAAAGCCTGGGGTTACAGTCCATGTGCTTTGTAGGCATGGAACAGTCTAAGATGTGTATTTCTGCCTGCATTCAATTCTGGCTCTACTGCTTGTTAGCTGTGTGACTTTATGTAAACTTTTCCTCCATCCTGGAAACACAGATCTGTTCTGTTGTATCCTTGGCAGTTAGTAGAGGTGTTTAAAACATTACAGTTAAATAAATAAATGAATGGAAATTGAATGAATTAGTTCACAAATGAAGCAGGGGATGAGGCCAAATGCTGGTCCACAAGAGCCAGAAAACAGTATCTTCGTTCCACTGTAGCAGTGTCAAGACCCAGCACTGCCCCCAAGAGTGGCCCCAGACACACTCCTGGACACAATCTCTCTGAGCCCTGGTCTCCTCATCAGTGACGGGGGTGTGACACTGATATACTCACCTCTCTCTGTCCCCACGGGGTTCACAACATAGCTGCTAGCCACCAGAGTGCTGCATGTGCCTCGGCTAGACTCGGCGCCCTGATCCTTCCTAACAGCTGGGTGGCCTTAGGTAAGCTACTCGATGACTGCCCTAAAACCCAGTTTTTTCCTTAATAAATTAGTGAGAAAAAGCCCTCATCTTTCTCTCCCAGTTCTTCATGGTTCCCAAGAGCTTGTAGTCTCCTCAATGGCAGCACAGTGATAAGGAGTATGGATTCCAGAGATAGAATGTCTGGGGTCAAATCCTGGCTGTGAAACCTACTACTGTGTGAGCTTGGGCAAGTTACTTGACTCTCTAGCCTGAGTGTCCCACGTCTCTTAAAGGGGGGTAACACAAGTATGTTGTCTATGTAACAAATATAAATATTTGTTATATGGAGTACAGCATTATGTCCCCAAACCTAGCACAGTATCTGACACGTGGTATCTGGCACTTACTGCCTAATAAGGGATAGTTTCCCTTCCCGATCCTGAACCTAGAAGATGGTTCACCAAAATGAAAGGCCATGCATCCTTTGCTCACCTGCCAGATTCACTCTGAGATGTGGGGGGAAGGCCTCCCTTTACCCCGACATTGTTCTGAGTCCTAACTTGTGGCTCCCGTCCCAGCTCCCAGACACAACTGCCTAGCAAAGCACCTGTCTTCTCCTGCAGTCGGCAGGCTCCATCACACATTCTCGTGCTGCCCCTGCCAGACATTGCTTAAACACATAATTACAGCGCAAGCTGAGGGTTATTTGCATTCCGCTATTGATGTTAGCATGACAGATTCAGCTGCCGCATCCATAACTCTGCAAAAATGCTCCATTATTCAATCCCAGCGAGCAGGGACGTTGACCATTAAATCAGCTAGCACAATTGAAGGGCCGTGAAAAGTCATGGCTAATTTGAAATTTTATTAGCTCTTGCCTGTTCTTGTTTACCACTGAAGCAGTCCCTGGAAGCTAGTCTTTTACCTCTTTATAAACGCTCTGCTCTGTGGCACCTGGAAAGAACTGCTTCCCGCTGAGGAGGGATGTCTGCTCTCTGGCCCTGGGAGGTTAGCCAGGAATGACACTTGTTATTATTAATATCTATATTAAACTGATGATGATGATGATGTACTGCAGCATTTATGGAATGCCAGGCATTGTGCTACCTTACGAGCCACATGGCATTGAGTCCTCCCAGCCCTATGAAGTAGCCACTGTCATCACCCTCATTTTAGAGAGAAGGAGGCAGAGGCGCAGAGTGGTAAAGTCACTTAATGAAGGTCACATAGGCGGAAGTGAAGAAGCTGACTCAGAATTTAAACTTGGTTCTTTCTGAGGTATAAAATGTTCTTTGAGCTCTGGAGAGACTTTCAGGAACTCTTTCTTAAGTGGAAAACATGAATTTATGAATCTTACTGAAACAGTATGCCACACCACGGACCCTTTAATTGAGATTCATGTCTTTTGTTAGTTCCAGAAAGTTTGGTTCTATGCTCTTTGAATATTCCTCTCTCCCTTTCTCTCTAGTCTTTTCTACAGGAATACTGCTAAATGCTTAAGGGGTCTTCTTGCATCTTCCATGTCTCTCAACCTCTTTCTTAATTTCCATCTTTTTATCTGTGTTCCATTCTGATCTAGTTCTTTAGATCTATATTCTCCTTCACTTATTTCCCTTCATTTGTGATTGGTCTGCTGTTTAATTTGTCCTTTGGGTCATTAATTTATCATACTTTAAAATTTCTGGATAGTTTATTTGGAACTCTTCAAAATGTCCCTCTTTCTTTTTTTCTTTCTTTCTTTCTTTTTTTTTTTTTGAGACAGAGTCTCGCTTTGTTGCCCAGGCTAGAGTGAGTGCCGTGGCGTCAGCCTAGCTCACAGCAACCTTAAACTCCTGGGCTCAAGCAATCCTGCTGCCTCAGCCTCCCGAATAGCTGGGACTACAGGCATGTGCTACCATGCCTGGCTAATTTTTTCTATATATTTTTAGTTGGACAATTAATTTCTTTCTATTTTTAGTAGAGACAGGGGTCTTGCTCTTGCTCAGGCTGGTTTTGAACTCCTGACCTTGAGCGATACTCCCTCCTCGGCCTCCCAGAGTGTGAAGATTACAGGTGTGAGCCACCATGCCTGGCCAACCTGTTTCTTTCTTGATAGTATTTTTTTCTCCACAGTTTCTTATATTATTTTATCACTTCAGTCATTTAAAAACATTCACTTTATAGTCTCTTTCAGATTGTTAATTTCTTGAGCATGGTACTCCTCTTGTATGGTGTAGTTGTTGACTCCAGCTTATGGTCAATCATTTCCGGCGTGTTCTATGATTTTGACTGTTAGTTTTAGGGTGGTGCCTTTTCTATGGGATCTTGTGTGGCTGAAGTGGTTGAACCACCCTCCTGAATGGTTTCCTGATTACTTCTGCTTGCTACCCCAGAGGTACCACTTTTCAGGTTGATATCTTAGAATTCTAGGACCACTCTGGTATATAAGTTTGGATTTCAAGATCTTTTGAGGTGTAGGCTTGATCTCTTAACAATTTTTTGGTCCTACTCTCATATGACTTGCAGTCTTTGAGGGTCCTAGCTTTTCGTAGTGCCTCAGTTCCAATCCCCCACTTTGAGTGTGCCTTGTCTCCTGACTCTATGAATGTATTACATTCTAAGAGTCTGTCTTACTGGATCTGATACTCCCTCATCTCCACCAGGGCTGCCGCGGCTTCAGCTCCTGTGCCTCCTGCTCTGGCTTTTGGCTTCATGTTGTTTCTAGAATCTGGGGTTTCCCTGATCTTGCTTTTCTTCTTTATGCTGAATTTTAAAGACAAATTGTTGTACCTTGTGATGCCCTAGGTGACCATTATTCTTGAAATAAAAGTCCCAGCAAGAGCTCTGAGTTTCAGTTCTTCCATCTGTAAAATGAATCAAACCTACTTCATAGATATGCTGTGGGCATTAGGAGAGATCATGGATATGAAGCACTTAACATGATAACTAGCACCTAAGTAAGTACTTGGTAGATAACAGTTATTACTAGCCCCTGGCCAGATGCCTCCCTTGAATCAGGATCCAGGTAACAGACCTGCCCTTTGGCCCTACCCTGGACCCTCCCCATGCATGCATCACTGGGCAGGCCTTTCTGGACACAGTGCCCTGTAAACTACTGTAGTAGACACCTCAGGGGATTTGCAGATTGGGGTTATCAGAAGTGGAGATCCCACATACACTGTGTTCTTACCAGAGACTGTGGAATTGTTTTGCAGGTTAGAGTGACTAATGCCAGGCCAAAAATTCTGTTTATGTTGATGCTTCCTAATCATTCCTTTAACAAATATTTGCTTAGTAAATGTGGCGAAACTTCCACCGATATAGGCAATCATACATAAATGAAATACATATTTTTAAGATGAGTAGAGCTCACAAAATTGTTTTCAAAGCCTGCAGTTTACAAGACCGGCTTTTGTGTAAAACCCTCTTCGTATTTTTGGAGGTAGCATATGGCAGCCTGAAACAGTACATATGGCTGCTCCACAGTGAGGGAGAACCTTTCACAATTTAATTTTGTTAGGCATAGATGACAAATTTTAGAAGGTTCATATTAAAAGGAAAAAAGTATGCTTTGGGGACTGAAAAGTAAATTAGGGTGTAGACTAGGAACACATCAATATATAGTTTTTGGAATTCTCCGGTTTTGGTTGGTTTGGAAACATTTACATTTTCTAAACACTTCAAATCTCAATTGTATATTACACATAAGTTGGTTGACTTATAAATTGTCCATGTTTCGTATATTTGCTAATCCCATTGAGAGGCCTTTATTATTGCAGCAGGAAGAAAATCAGGAAAATAGGGAGGGTTGGGCTCTATTTCCATCAAATTTTCAGTAACTGCCCCCTCCCCCCCAAAACCCTAAGCTCCAACTTTTGGGAAAGAACATTTTTACCTACAAATTTCCTTTTTCCTCAAAGTTATGAAGGCTCACCCTCCCGCCACCCTTTACATGGTCAAAGTGAAAAGGGGCAGAAGAAAATGTCAAAAAGGCCACACAGGCTTCTGGAGGCTGGGGTGGGGGCACAGCAATGCCACACACAAGAGTGCCTCTGATGGGGAGTAGGGGACAAAGAAAAGGGAGGAAAAGAAAAGGGAGGAAAAGGGGGGGGCAGTCTTAGGGCACTAAATGACACATTCCGAAGTGTTCCCACAGTCCTGACCCTCGCACTTGAAGCCCCCTGGCGTTCAGACGTTGCTGGTGCAGGGATTGCGGGCTCCCATCGCCGGGCGTCAGGGCCAGGCCCTTTCCTCTCGCGTCCCTCCTCAGCGCCTACCTTGTGGGGTGGCAGCTGACCTGGAGAACTAGGGAAAGAGTGTGTGGGAGCAAGAAATCCAGGCTAGGCTCCTGAAGACCCAGCTCCTCCTTTGGAGCTGTCACTCTCTAGCCATGAGGCCTTGGGCACATCTTTCATAAGCCTGAGACAAAATCTACTCAGGTAAAACCAAGATGATAAGCCCTGCCGACCTTTTGCGATCACTGAAAGGTTCCTGGGTTGCAAAGAGTAAATGTGTAAGTCAACGAAAGAACTTGTAGTGTCCGTCCCATGCTGGTGGCTGTTCCCTGGAGCCCGCTGTGCAGACAGGTGCTATGCCACGGAAATGTGCTCTGCTGGCTACCTGGCCCTTCTTTGAGAGAACAGTCCTGACTGGAAGCAGCTTTTCGTTTGTTCTGAGATCTTAACAGTTTCCAGGCAGTGGTGGGACTGCGGGTGACTCATTGCCTCTCTCCTTGCAACCTCATTGTGGGTGGAAGGTAGGTGGGGCAGGCTAGGCTGGCCTTTGCATGCCACAGACCTTCTCCCAGGGCAGCTGGCCTGTGGGGACCTTCACAGGAAGTGGAAGGCATGCTGAAGAGTTCTATTAAATGGGCTCAGTGCTAACTTCCTCATCTTTATAAACAAGGATGTTGGGGCTCAGGTTAGGTGACTTACCTGACCTCATACTGCTAGTGTAGGGGCAGAGCTGGGAATCTGGTCCCTAGTCTTTCTTCTCATCCAACTGTTGGGCACTATTCCACAGCACAGCTCTTTACAGCAATGCTTTGGGTATTCTGGCTCCCCTGGCCCTGTCCCCTCTCCACAGGGGGCAGGAATTGCTTGTTTATTTCTGGGTCCCAAATGCATAGCACAGTGCCTTGCACACAGTAACCATCATATTTGTTGAATGAATGAACAACTGCTGGAATTATTGTGTGAGGATCCCAAGCCAAACAGCTCAGTAAATTTGGCAGGGTGTGATGGAAGCCACTCTCCGCAGGAAGAGCACATCCTTCTCCTTAGACAGGAGGCACAGGGGATGAGCCTGTTAACGTGTGTCTAACACCTGTCTCAAGGCTGACAGGCCCGGTGCTGGGCACTGGGTGTACAGGAACAGAGTCGTGCCTCCAAACAGTGCAGAGGAGTGGGTCAGGCAGAGGCAAGAGAGTGTTGAGGGGGAAAGCAGGAGAGGGAGCTGTGGGAGCCCAAGGGTGGGCTGGGGGCCAGGATCATTCCTAGCAGAGAGAATACTTAAACTGAGCAGAAGGACAGACAAGGATGTGGCAGAAAGAGAACAGGGATGTGGGCTGGGGCAGGTTTGGGGAGTCTATGGATTAATAAACTCTCAGTGCTGCAGTTGTCTGCATGGTTCCTTAAATAGGCAGCCCCTCGGACACCAGTCTCTCTGCAGGCTTAACTCTCCCTCTGGCTTGACGACCCAGCAGCAAACCTCATCTCATTCTTGCCTGCAGTCTGGCCACAGAACTGTTTTACAACAGGCTGTGAGCAACACCTGGGGAGGCCCTGGGGGTGGAGGTGGAATGTGCCTGCCTCCCCTTCTATACACATGGGGGGAAGATTTTGTCATTTGCTATAATAAATTCTGTGCATTCTTTCAAAAGGCTTGCAAAATCTTTATCTGCCCCTTAGAACACAAGATTTTTAAAGGTCAATTTCTCTCCTGTCTCTTATCATGAGAAATACGGTTTAGAGATCATCTGAAGGGTGACCAAATTCTATCGCTTTATGTGAAATCTCCATTCCAGCAATAGGAGACAGGGAGGACAGAGAGCTTTGTTCTCAGTTTTCCTGAGATTTCTCCTTCTAGGTTGCGTCTCGATTATCTATTGCAACCCATGATTGTTTTTTACAGGGCCAAGAGCACTGAAAGAGATTATCATACCTTGAAGCTGCTTAAAGATCCTTTATCAAAAGAAGTCTGGTTGTTTAAATTCCAGTGGAGTTTTTATTCTGGTTTCTTTTTAAACACGGGTTCCTATCTAATCCTAGCTCTCCCACTGATACCTGTGTGACTCTGGGCAAATCATTTCAGCTCACTGAGACTTAGTTTCCCTGCATGTAAATGTCTGCCTTGCAAGTTTGTTGTGCAGAGATCATGGGCACAGAGTGTCCAGCACAGTGCCTGGAACTTAGGGAGAATGGAAATGATGGCTTTTGTTTTCCTTTATAAACATTTGAATTCTTTTCATTTGAGCATGGAGCATGTAACAGTCTGGAATACAGATTTTAATAAAGAAAATGAAAAAGGTAAAAGCACATTCCTAGATGGTGAAATATATCATCACCTCATAACCTTAAGTGAAAAAAGTAGGATATAAAATTTTATAAAGGGCATAATTCCAAATTTTAAAAATTTGGAATATATCATTTATAATAAACATCATGCTTGATGAATGAATATATCATGAATATATCATTTATAATAAACATCATGCTTGTGTGGCTGCAGGTGTAAAAGAGCAGGACAGACAACCAACATTTGCAGGTAAAGAAATGTCTTACAGAACTTGAGTAACTCACTCAAGGTCACACCTCGTCAGCAAATGGGGGAGCCAGGAGTGGAATTCAGACAATCTGAGTAGAGTCTATCTCGCTGTGCTATCTTGCCTCTCAAGCATTTTAAATAAACCTGTAATCCTCATAGCAACCCTATAAGGTAGCATTATTATCCTCATTTTATCGTCACTTAGTGTCTTTGAGATACAGGTTCACTATCTTTGAAATGGACATGAAATGAACATCCCCATGAGAAGATCAGTGAGAATAAAAAGAAGATGCACGTGAGTACACTTCATCAAGGGCTTCCCAAGGCGTGCAACAGGAATGGGGCACATGGAGAACTTCACGCTGAGTGGGTGGGTCAGGGCCCCAGCACCTGCCGCCTGCTGGGCCCTCTCCCCATGCAGGGCCCGGGGTGAAATCTGGGGTATGGTGGGTGGATAGGGCAGCCCCGACAGTATCAGGAGGCTGGCAGTCACCGAGTCACCTTTGGGATCTGCTTTCTGCTTTTCAATCTAGGCAGCAATCATACATGAAAACAAAAACAAACCAATAAAGCAATAAAGCTACTCCCAACTCAGTCATACTGTGTAGCTTTTTTTTTTTTCGGTCTCACAGTTTAAAAACACTGCCGCAGCATTCTTAATGAACCTTGAAATTCAAGTGTAGCTTAAAAAGGGTTGCTTTAAGCCTAGCAAATTGGGAAAGAAGAGAAACCTAGGGTTCTTGGTTAACCCTTGGAGGGCCACAGTGTTCTAGGATGGCGCCACGTGTCTAAGGTCTGGGCACGGTGGAAAGCTCTAATGTGGCCGGACCTCACAGATGCTGGCGGTTTCTGCCACTGGCCAGCCATGTGACCTGGGCGAAATACTTGCTCAATCTCCATTTCCTCATCCTAAGGGAATACTAAGGGGATAATGATACTACATGCCTCATGTGTGGTTGGGTGGATGCACAAGTGCTTTGAAAACTATAAAATGACATCCAAGTTATTACCATACTCTGGCTTTGTGGGACTGCGGCAGCCGGTGTGGATCTGAGTAAGTGCTCGCACTAATTTCTAGGAGGAGGAGAAGTCACTAGAAGGCAAAGTGCTCAGGTTCACATGGCTGTGTGGACTGGCTCAAGAGTCTGGGTTCCTAGTCCAGGCCGTGTAAAGACTTTCTGCACGACTATGCCATATCTCATGACATCCCCTGTCCCTGGGCTCCAGTTCTGCTGTCTGTAAACATGCATGTGAGGGAGCTGGAGTTCTCTGATGTCCCTCTCAGTCATGTTTCTTGACACCAAGCTCTGCCGATACCATCTCCAAGCTCCTGAGTCCCATCGGCCAAGAACCACCACTCAGGGAGACTCTCACACTGTTTCCCTCCGGACTGAACTATTTTTTTCTGGGATTATGCTGCATCCCCTCTCATGGCTAAAACAGAGGTGCTAATTTAATTCTGTCCCCATTCGATGTAGATGTCTGGATAACATTCTTTTTTGCAAATGACTGTGAACTTCCTGAGGGAGAAAGACTGCGACATAAAGACTGACATAAAGACTGGTCTTTATGTCCCTCAGAAAGGGGTATGTGGTGCCTTTGTAGACAACAGGAGCCCAATGAATGTGTGCTTGCCTGAACTGAAAACAGCTCAGTGCTCAGTACGGCTCACTCCTACATGCCCTGCACAGGCTGCTCTGTTTCTCCCTCCACTACAACTGTCCCTGTTTGGCCAAGGACCAGAGCAGGGATACAGGCCAGTGAGGATAAGTCTTGTCCCCTCTGGCACTTGGGGACAGTCCACCCCCTATGGCAAAGCAGGGTCCTCCGAACCTTACCCTTGGCTCTCCCGATGGGTGGACAGCCCACCGAACTGAGGGGGTTATGAGATGAGATGTTTCCTCATTTCACAGTTGAGAACCAAGGACAAAGACCCCGAACACTCTGGCCTCCCCAGCTGGTTGTATTTCCAATCATCATGACCCATGGGATGTCCTCCCGGCTGGACTGGAAGCCCCACACGACAGGACCCATATCCCAGTTCCCAGCAGGGCACCCAGACATACTATTGGTTGAATGAATGGACGCTCCTTTATCACAGCAATCCCACTACATTGCAATTACCTGCTGTTTCTCTCTCCCTCTACACTGTGAATTTACAAGGGTAGGGACTGTGTCTTATTTATCTCTGAAGCCCCAGGACAGGGCCCGATGTGTAGACACTAGACGTTTGTAAAGTGAGTGAATGAACTACGTACAAACTCATTTCAGTCCACAACATGCTCCAAAAATGCAAGAGGTATATTCTCCTGCAACTTTGGATTTTCTTATTGTTCTTTTCTACTTCCTGCTGGCTCATCTGTCAGAACAGGTGGAGGAGACCCCATTCCCCTGGGGTCTGGATCAGCCCCATTTCCTGTGACAAGAAGCTCTTTCTCCCACCAAGCTGCGGGGCTTTGGGCCTCGTGCAAACACCGGTGAGTCCAGGTGCTGGGAGGCTGTCTCTGAAGTACGGTAACCAGAGGACACACTTGTATGATGCTTCCATGTGGGAGAATAAAGAAACCTTGTCCTGTTAGCTATTCTTGCATGTCTGTTGGGGTAGGGGAGAGGTACCTTCTCCCCACATTTCCCAAAGACATTCAGTTCTTTTGCTGCCCAGATGTTCAACATCTGTTTAAAGGCTGTGCTCAAGACCCTGGACTCTAGAGAAGGGAAAGACTTCGTGGTGTGGCTCCTCCCCTTCTCTTCTGCTACATGGGCGTTACTGTTAGTCATCACAATTGCACCTACACGGGCAAGGCAAAGGGGAATGCTGAGGAAATCATGCAGGCAATCTGGGCTGGCTTCTCTTTCCTATGAAGAGCAAATACAAACACACTTTATCTTGCCTGAAGACAGGGATGCCCGATACCCTTCCCTGCCTTGCCCGCCTTTGCCCACGATGCTGTCTCTGAATGGAAAGCCCTTTTCTTTCCAGGAAACTCCTATCTTTGCAAGTGTCACCTTCTTGATGAATGTTTTCCTACTCCCACAACAATCCACATATCACTCTACAACAGCACTTATCACAGTCCATTAGCACTTAACTTGGGATCTTTCTCCCTCATTTGAGTTCCTGGAGTACAGGGACAGGACTTACTCATCTCTACGTCTGGATAGCGCCTGATTCCAAAATAAAAACTCTGGATATTTATGGAGGACGAAAATTAAGGAACTCCACACTAAGGGAAATTTCAACCCTGCAAGATCTCAAGCAAAGAACATGGACCTACTGTCTCTGCCTAGCTCCTGTGGCCAAGCCCCCCAGCTCCTTGTTGACAGTTACTCCCCTGGGCCAGGCAGGGTGCATCAGGCCCACTCACCTCCTGGGTTTAGGCAGAAGGTAGAAGGACTAAAAGTGGCTCAAAGGTCCAAAATAGCCATTTCCAGGCTACTGGAGCCAGCTCAAGGCAAATGAATCACAGTAATCACAATAACACACACTTGGCCTTTTAATTCTTGTGGTGCTTGGAGATTTTAGAATCCCTTGAAGCAGAAAATTACCAAAGGTTGTGATGCTATGTTTCTGCCCTATTGATTTCCTACTCTGTGCTGTATACTAGAAAGTCCTTTGTTAAAGCAGAAAAGAGCCACATAAACACGTTTGGGCAAGGCCACTGTTAGGCCACCATTAGAGAGAAAGGGTTAACTGTTCTGACTTTTCTTCACATCTCTATCTTTTTATTCTTTTCATAACCTCCTCTGGTAGAACCAGGAGGGATCAATCTATCTTCTGGGGAGAAAGTAGAGCACATTATGGTTGTATTTATCCAAGTTTATACAACAGAAAAGTGAAGGCTGACTATGACTAATATAAGGACTGAAATGGTCCCTATGGTCCGATGGCCTCATAGGCCCAGAGACACCAAGCAGCTTGCCTAAGGATACACAGGGAGTCAAAGTGAGTTGGATTAGAACCCAGGCCTCTTCCCTCTCAGCTAATGAATGTTCCACAAGACTAGCTCCTTCCTCCTTGGGCTTTGACTGTCTAATACTTGAAAAAAATCTAAAGCAAGGGTAAATTCTATTACAAAGGTGTCCCCTGGTGTGCTTTGTGATGGATACCACCAGAGAGGAGACCTTGACCAAAGGCACGCATTCCTCTGAAGCTCCCGTGATGGGGGGTAGCCAGGGAGAATGCATAACTGGCCAGGCAACTCATTCCACTGTTGCATTGTGTGCAAATTCTTTCTTCCATATGCCTTCTCTTCTATGCTTGCTGCTGCATGTCAATTTATTTCATTTACAGTGGTTCATTTTAATTAATTCATTGGAACATCTAGTGATATGCACTCGTTCCTTAGGCCACATGTGTAGTTTCTGCTTGTCCTGGGCCCCCCATGACTGGACAACTGGTGTGCTGGTGGCCTGCTAACTCAGTGATATCCACATTCCACCCTGTGCCTCCTGCCCCCTGGAGTGCCAGGGCCTATGGGTCCCAGGGTCCTACCTCCATCGTTGTCTTTGCTGTCACCACAGGCGGTTTCCATGGAAGTGTCACAGCCTGCTCCTCTCCATCCCAGCTGGCAGACGCAGTGCCACCCATTCAGGTCCAAGGTACATCTGCCATTACCATTGCACAACCCAGGACAACCTTCTGCAAGACAAAGTACACAGAGTCGAGGTCTGGTCTCCCAGAGCCAACTGCCGTTATGCACACGCTACCTGCCGACTTTCAAAATGCTTTCACATCCGTCAGCACACTGATGCCACAGCAGCCCAGGGAGGCAGGTGTCATTAGGGATTGCCGCTTTGCAGAGAAGGCAACTGAGGCTCAGACTGGTAAAAGGACTTACCAAAACTTCAGTCAGAAGTGGCAGGGATAGGCCTGGAACCCACACCTCCTGCATCTAAACCCCTCCCCCCGCCCCTTCCAATCAGGATTCTAGAGCTGGAGTCAGTGGACGTGGGCCTGGCAGAATCTGACCAACAGGGCTGTTTGCCTGATCCTTGCTCTTTACTCATTCTCGTGTGTTTCTGCTGTCTCTGACAGCTGTGTGGAATAAAGGAAACACCTCTCTGTTTACTCCTCATGTCCTTCTGCACTTCTGGGTGTCATTCTAAAGGGCTACACTTTTTCCAACTCTTGTTACCAGGTCAATTTTATTGGACCTTAGGCATTTCATTTATTTTATCTTATTTTCTCCTAAACAACTGTCTTTGCTTTGAGAAAGAGGGCTTGGGTCTTTTTCTCACCATGTGGAGCTACACTTAGGAGAGGACTCTATACCCAGAGGAGCCCCAGTGACTGTTCCAAAAGAGACTAAGTAGGGCTGTCTGCTGGTGCGATCCAGGTACGTGCAGACTGCTCTGCTCTCATTACTTTCACCTGCACACCTATCTGCCTGTCTGTCACTTGTTAAGCACGTTCTCTGAGTTAGCACTGGAGGTACAGAAATGAATAAGACCCATTCTTATTCCTGAGGAGCATGCAGCCTATCAAAGGAGACAAAGCCGTACAAGTGAAACATTTCACTGCTAGGTGCCCTAAAGGAGATGTACAAAATATGGTGGGAACTTAACACAGGTGTGGCCATCCAAGAGGGCTGTGGATATCTAATCAAGAAGGATCAGGCAATAGCCTGATCTCTATGTTGGTTATGCTTTGACCATATGATAAGGTGGGGGGGCCTTTATTGCTTTTAAAGTAGATACAAGGTTTTTGATTACCACCCTTTAAAACCCCTCTGAATTTGTGGCTCAGAAATCTATGTCTGAGAATATGTTAAGTTACATACCTGATGCATTTCAGCTTCTATTTTGCCACTTGGTTTTCATTCAAGTCCTTACTTTAATAAACCTGTCAACCTCCTTCTCAGAGGGGCTATCAAAGATCACCTGACACTGTCATGCCTTCCATCTCCTCTTTGCCCCTGCTCAGTCTCAGGGAAAGGTATGGATGTGAAAGCTCTCTATTAGCTATAGAGCTTAATTTGTTTTATTATTATGAGCAGCAAATTGCTCCAAATATGGCGACAAACTGAAACTTCTGCCATACAATAATGGGAAATCGACCCATTATTCTTAAGTGGGGCAACAACTGTGAAAGTGGCTGTCTAGTACAAGACCTGGCTCGAGGTAGGCACTTGCTAAATGGCTGATCCATCAGAATCTAAAACTTTAGTGCTTCAAGGACTTTTGATCGTTGACTGTCATTCCAAAGTGAAAGAAAAGAACGTGTTTATTTACACTTGAGATGTTCAGCACAGCAAACAGTCAATCAATCTGGCCACTGTGTTTTCCATTCAAAGGAAGAAACATTTATCAAGTGTGTACTCCAAGCCTAGGAGGGACTCCTCAAGGAGTTTGGAAGCATATGTAAACTATGTGGTCTCTGCATAGCAGAAGCCTGTTGGGAAAGATGGGAAGCCACCAGCATGTCCATTCCCAAAAGTGACTCTGAAAGAAGTGGGCTCCAGGAACAGCGCTGTGACGTGCAGGTGATTACCCAGGCATTCTAACTAAGTAGCAACATCAGCCGCCCCTAGCGATCTAAGCAATCATAGCCTCCTCCAATTAGCCTCATTTCAATTTTTGTCCACATGGCTGGGCACAGTGGCCCACGCCTGTAATCTCAGCACTTTGGGAGGCTGAGGCAGGAGGATCAATCGAGGCCAGGGCTTGAAATCCGCCCCCTGGGCAACACAGGGAGACCCATGTCTCTACACATACACACACAAAAAATTTGATTTTTGTCCAAAGGCTGGGACTTATTTTTAATTAAGCCTCATTTGTAGTTGGAATTATTCTTAGAGGGAGTAGGTTCCAATCTTTAAGAATGGTAATAAACCGTTTTCTTTTGCTCTAAGACATAGCCTTTTATAAGATGTAAAGAATATCTCTTGCTAAGAGTGCAGGCTTGAGAACCATATCAAAGGCTGGCTGTGCTGGTCAGCGGCTGTGTGACTCAGGCTCATTATTTAATTTATTTGAGACTCAGTCTTTTTACTTACAAAATGGGGGTATTAGAGGGATTAAATAAGATAATATATATATAATACACAAAGCCTGGTATATAGCTCAAACACGATATCTGAATCTTCCACTCACCTTTACCTTCTATTTGGGGTAGAGGGCATATAATATCGTAAGTTGTACCCATAACCTCAGGTAGGGCTCACAGAAAGGCAAAATAGGAAATGGAGGCAGTTATCTAGATCAGAGTCAGCAAACTTGCTCTGTAAAGGTCCAGAGGGTTTAGGCTTGTAAGCCACATGGTCTCTGTTGCAACTACTCAACTCTCCCACATAGCTTGCAAGCAGCCACATGCAATT
Organism: Mirza zaza; assembly: GCA_008750895.1. Lineage (NCBI taxonomy): Eukaryota > Metazoa > Chordata > Mammalia > Primates > Cheirogaleidae > Mirza > Mirza zaza. Next base: position 379,823 of record VSMD01088673.1, on the reverse strand, counting down.
TGTAAGTGAATGCACATGGGTGTGTTCCAACAAACTTAATTTACAAAACTAGGTGATGGGCCAGATTTGGTCTGTGGGCTATAACTTGCCAAACTCTGGTTTAGATGCTTCAGGACAGTGATGACAATGACAATTGCCATATACTGAATGTCTACTATGGCTGGCTACTCCGTTAGGCACTTTACATAGATTATTTCTAAAATAGGTAACTTCTTAAAATTTTCAGATCCTAATTTTCTAGGGTAGTTCCAATCTTACACCATTTAATTCTAAAGTTTTTAATAAAAACCATGTGTTATAACAGCAAGGACTTTGGAGTTGTACGAATCTCAGTTCAAATTCCAGCATTTTACTTATAACCCCATGTGATGACTGGCAAATTATTTAACTCTAGGCTTCAGTTTTCTCATCTGTAAAATGGAGACAATACCTAATTTAAAGAGTTGTTGAGAGCATTAATTGAGATAATGTAGACAAATTATTTCTCACAGTGGGTAACATAAGTTGGCATTCAATAAATGGTAGCTATTTTTATTATTGTTATTGTTGGAATTATTTGTTTTAACTTTGTATAATTTCACTAAGAAATTCACAAACAAGAAATCCCTTTGCCTGCCTGTCCAAATTGTATCAATGTTTGGGTTAAAAGCTGTGGTCCTCATAAATATAACCTTGCCAAAGACAGTTGAGACAAGCCCAGTATTTGTCTCCTGGGGTTACGGGGTCCACATGCAGTATGGTGGGAGGTGGCATGATGGGTTCAGGGCCATGCGTCCCTGTGAATGCCACCATCTCATGCATTCCTAGCATACTGCCCTTCTCTCAATAGCAATTGTCCCAAGTATACTTAAATGATCAATTTTGCCATCAGTTTAATTGTCTTACTCCCTCCATTAGAATGTACACTCCATAAAGGCAACCATGGGGTTAAACCAGTGCCTGCACATAGCAGGCACTCAATATATGTTTGTTGAAAAGAATCAATGAATGAGATAGGAGACCTAGGTTCTGGTACCTCCTGACTCTCTTGTGAGTACGTTGGGAAAGTCACTTTCCCTCTTTGGCCTCAATTTTCTCAAATATGAAATACGGGTTTGCATGAGATGATCCATTAGGTCCTCCCAGCATAACTGACCCAATAGAGAAGGTCAAAACAATTTCAGATTGTATGATTCTGTTCTTAAATTCAACAGACCATACTTAGCACCTACTATATGCCAGACCTTGTGTTAATTCTGTGATATACAGAGGTGAGAAATATCCCTTGCCCTCAATAATTTTATATTCTATTTATCTGTACCATACTTTGTTCCAAGAAGAATTTAAAATGGGTCTTTAATCTCAAACAATACTTCTCAAAGTGAACTGTGTGAAATACTAGTTTCTATGAGGTCCTCAAAAACAAGCTTCTGTAGCCAAACACGTTTGGAAAACATGGCACCCTATACTCTTATCCTAGAAAGTCACACTGAATATCAATATGGTAAAGGCTCTGAAAAGTTTTATCATAAGAAACCTTACTTGATTACTAGAGCATTTTCCAATTTGACCTTACAACTCTTTTTTCTAACAACCCCGTAATATTCCATTCCATGAAATGCCCTTTGGGAAGCCCTGCTCTAGGGAGCTGCTGTGTGCACACATTCCATGATGCTCCGAAGCTGCCTGAAGGAGCAGGTGTTCTCAGGGAGGGTCAGCTCTAGATGTGGAATCACAGGGGCACTATCCACAGTCAGTTTCTTCAAATGGACCAAGCTATACCCTGAGTATCTGCACTGTCCTATCAGTTTCAGAGGGACTTTGAGTACCTGCGGGTGGAATGAGGTTTGCTCTTATCCAGCAATTTGCTTCTGGGATAATCACAGTCCCATTAGCCAGCATGAGGAAGCCGCCTCTAGGGTGACTTGCTGACTTTCTTAGAGCAATATGCCCATCCTTACCCACTGCTGAGGCTGATTAATTCCACAGACCCCCAAACTCATCAATAATTCAGAGAGCCCAAGTGACATTAACAATCCCTTCTGAAAGGATCCTACCAGGCATCTGCTAGAGCCAAAATAATGTAATTTTAAGGTTTAGAGAAGGGCTGAGCTTTTCAAAAGAAACCATGCCCTTTAAATGACAGGGGACTGCTTTATCATCAACCTTTTGCTTAAGCCTAGGAAGCAGCCCCCCTTGCAGCTAGCATCAGGTGTGACTAGAGGACTTTCAGAATCTTTGAAGGTATTTATCTTTTAGTGAAGTGTCAAGGGGTTACGTAATATGCCTATCATATAAAAAATGCCCTGTTTCTTTATGTTTTGCTTCTGGTCCTCTTATACTGCTTTATCTCCACATTCACTTCCTTAGACAGGGCCATCATCATCTCTTACCTAGTTGACAGCCATAGTCTGCTCACTGGTCTTCTCGTCCTCGACATTCCCCCCTCAATTCTTCTTTCACAATATGGCCAGACTGATTCTTCCAAATCCAAATGTGATCAAGTCATTATCCTGCTTCTAAAAACCTTCAGTGGCTCTCTCATACCCTTGTGTTAAATTCCACAATCAATTATACAAGGCCCCTGACCAAATTGAGAGAGGGGGGTCTCCTTGCTAAGTGGTTCTTGGCTTTTCCTTAACCCTCATCACTATTTGTTGGAATTACTTGTTTTGGTGTCTTCTCTGCTACACTGCAGGGACACCAAGATCAGGGACCATATCTATTGTGCAGTTTCCATACTTCCTGGCATTTAAGGAGTTCAACGTATTTGTTGAGTGAATGTTGTTTCTTTAGTCTCTACCACGAGAACAGGAAAGGAATGAACAAAATCTTGTTTGTCTTTGGGCCTGGCGCAATGGCTCACGCCTGTAATCCTAGCACTCTGGGAGGCCGGGGTGGGTGGATTGCTCAAAGTTAGGAGTTCAAAACCTGCCTGAGCAAGAGCGAGACCCCGTCTCTACTATAAATAGAAAAAAATTAATTGGCCAACTAATATATATAGAAAAAAATTAGCCAGGCATGGTGGCACATGCCTGTAGTCCCAGCTACTTGGGAGGCTGAGGCAGTAGGATTGCCTGAGCCCAGGACTTTGAGGTTGCTGTGAGCTAGGTTGACGCCACGGCACTCACTCTAGCCTGGGCAACAAAGCAAGACTCTGTCTCAAAAAAAAAAAAAAAAAAAAAAAAAAGCTTGTTTTGAACTGCAAAATACTCTACTCTTACAAGTTCTGAGCTTACATGGTACAGGTCTCTGAATTCTTTTTTTAGAATTAGTATCCATTATACCAGAACGTCAGCCAGATGAGGGCTTGGTTCAGACCTAGATTTTGCCAAGAAACATTCATCTTTTAAAGCAGGTTGTGATTCATTGACTGAATCTAACTAAAGGTCTGGTGATGATATTTTCTGAACTAAAGATCAGAACATGTGGTTTGAGACAGAATAGGGGCCACTTCCCAGTGAGGGTGCCAGTTTGGAAGATACGGTTTGGAGGAAACAATATTGGAAATTATGGGACACTCTAAGTGACTTACGGTGACAGAAAGTGGAATGTTGGAAACATGGACAGGCCAGTTAATCCAAAGTCCTGGCTCTGCCACTTACTGGCAGTGTGACCTAGGATGAGCCACTCAACTCCCTCAACTTCAGTTCCTTTTTTAATCAAATTGGTATAATTATGTCTGTCCCCTTAAAAAAAAATCACAGATGTGAAAAAACTTCACACGGTAGGAAAAATTTCTATCAAATAGATAGTTACATAATTAGATTCAGTCCATCCTGAAGATTCCTCTGATAATGTGTGAAACACCTGTTTTAAAGAGGCTCAGAGGTACTACACTTTTTCTTGCTGGAATGATTTTATTCTCAGCTGAGGACCAGCACATGAAATAGGATAGGCCCTGCTTTCCACAGCCCTGATGGGTCCTAGCAACACATTTGTTGTATCGGGCAATGTTGTCCCAGCTGAAAAACATTTAGTCAGTTATGTTTCCCTGAAACCCTTTCCATAAGTTTTCAAACAGCAGTTGCTCTCTCTCATACAAAGCCAACTTGGCCTTTTCCTTTACAGTTGCAAAAATTAACTTGGCTAATGAAGTCCAAATCAGGAGTGTGAATAAGAGTAAGAATATGATAAAATAGCATAACTCACATTTATTGAGCTCCTACCCATATACTAAGCACTTTATATTCATTATTTTACCTAATCCCCATGCTAACCCTGTGGGGTGAGTCCTGCTAGCATCTTTGTTGTATAGATACAGACTCTGAAGTGAAGAGAGGCTAAATAATTTGCCCAAGGTCACCCAGCTCATAAGTGCTGGAGTTGGGATTTAGACCCAGGCAGTATGACTCCAGAGTATGTATCCTTAACTACTGAGCACATATTTCTTACCAGGGCCTGTGTTAGGGTCTGAGGATAAAAAGACAAATATGACGTGGTACTTCTCCTCAAGGAGCATGGAGTCTCTTAAGAGCACACATATCTGATCATTCTGAGACTTATTCTTAGAGCAATGAGGCCTATTTGGAAAATAAGGCACCATCTAATTAATGTAAATGTTTAAATTGGAAGGAATTACTTTGCCTTTAGGGAACACTCTTCAAAGATAAAACTTACCAAAGTCAGGCCTTCTCTGAAAAGGAAAACAAACTAACTGAGCAAGCAACCATCCACTCCTTGAGGCCAGGGGTCTGCTTTTCCCCTTGTCTGCAGAGCCTGGCCCATGTGCCCAGTACAGAGCAGGGGCTGCACATATGGTGGCTGGGTGAATGAACATAGTAGCAACAGAATATAGACCTTGAGATTTCTGAACTTGCTCTTGGGTCTCTCTCTCTCTCAGGCCACCCATCCTGGTTCCCGGGATCTTAGTTCTGATGGGCCAGGGGTCATAAGGAATGGGCAGGGTGACATGAGATGGGATGGAAAGGGTGAGAGGTATATGTTTGTGGGGAGAGGGGAGGACAGCAGCACAATGGTAATGTCACAAACTGATCTGAACAACCTGGGGGGAGAATGACACTCCAGGTATATCAACTACCTTATGACCAAGGGCATCCCATTTGGGCAGTGGATGCTGTGACAAAACTGGGGATACAGCAGCATTTAGACATCATGCTTATGGGGTGTATATACATTTTTATATACACATTTCTTCTTTTATGCTCATACACAAACACACACACAAAGACAACAGGAAAATAGAGGAAGGAAGACCATACCTTTAACTACCCTATCCAGATAGTGAGCTTGGGAGATAAAAGACAGGACATTTAAGGTAGGCTCCAGTAATTGCAACACTTCCTGCCACATAACCATGCCAGGTGCTAGGGAGACAAAGGGGGCTGTGTCTCACTTTTGGGACAGGCCTCTGTCATGGTGGGGAAAATGAAACCAAAGACAGGACAACACGAGAGAGAAGGAGGGAGAGCAGGCAATTCTCCAGAAGGGCCAAAAGGAACTTTCACTCATTCTGTGATCCAGGCGTTCGGAAGGGTGTTCATATAAACAAGAAGACATGTGGATAGGGAAAACAGGAGAAAGGAGGATGGTAAGCTGCATGAGTGGCCACACCCCTGTAACGTCAGGTTTGCTCAGCTTTATGGAAAACCAGAACTTGCCCCTTTGTCTACGCAGAGCAGCATCCGACCTCCCTCCAGGGGGAGCAGCTACACCAAGAACAAGTGCACCCCATCTGGGCAGAAGTGTTCCCAAGAAGCTGGAAATTTAGAAATATGCAAAATTTGAATAATCTCTGATAAGCACTAAGGAATTTGGTTGAGTCTTTGGTCAAACACACTGCTAGATTATCTGTTTGTCTTTTTGAATTTTCCACTTACACATGTGCCCACATATGCTTGAATGGAGAATGCTTGGTGTTCTACATAAGATGCCTCCCTCCTCTGTGCATCTTACACAGAAGGGAGGTACAGGGCAATGGATGTCACTGTGAAAAAACAGCAAAAAGAAAAGGAAACCTGACTACTTCTCAGTGCTTATTAACTCAAAAGATAGAATGATGTGTGCTTTGTCTTCCAACAGAGGGGTTGTATCTAAGCCTTGAATTATTTGACCATCTAAGGTCTTGCTTACTTGTGAGGATGGGTGTCAAAGGTTGCTCTGAAATAAAGTCCACTGTGCATGCATGTGGGTGCCCGGCTGTGTGTGCAGACCAGGGCAGGCCTCTTCATTCCCAGCACAAATCAGTGAAACCATTCCACCTTCCCCACCTAGGCTGCAGTCATGGCCATTTGGGGGGCTCCCCTTTCCCTGTCTCCCTACACGTCCCCCTAGTATGTTCCCACAAAGGCAGATAGAAGCAGTCTCCTGAAGGAGCTGATGCATTCAGCCAGGCTGCACTCCATCCTCAGCTCCGTTTTACACATCAATCGAAAGCCCATCAAACAGGACTGGACTGCAATGGTGTGGCCTTATCTGGAATCCCTAGGGTTCTATAAACGATAAGAACATTCTTACTCTCTTCGTAAAAAAATATAAATTTTATTTTTTTCAATCCTCTGGATAAAACAGACATTGTTGCTGTTCATCAATATATATTAGCCTCAAAAGACTGGTGAATGCTCTTAGTTCAGGTATCCATGTGGTCTCTGTTTCAAGATGATATATGCTCCCGGAGTCTGCACAGCCAAGTGGAAAATTGGGAAGAGGAGATTTTAACTTGGCCTACATGCTTCTTTTCATTCTTATAGATGCTCCATGAGACAGGAGGATATAAGAGGAGAGCAGGAAGGAGAGTAGCTTCCTAAGCGTGAGTGAATAAACAAAGCTGTGGAATGCCGAACAATGAAAAATTGGGACAGCCCACATGAAAAAAACAGTCTAGGAAACATCTCTGGCTAAAGGGAAGGATTTCTTGATTCTTGGCTCATCTGTCACTTTAGTCTTAGTTATGCTAATTCAGCTAATTTTGCAAAGTGGTATAAAATTTCTTAGATATCATCTCCCAGGATATACTATCAAAGACCAAGAACAAATAGGATCTCCTGGTTCAGGTGGTTTTCTTAGCTTTCAGATCTGTAGAGTGTTTTGGAGAGACCTAATCACAAGTCCTTATAATGACTGTGAATCCAGTTACAGAAGAGGTGGGGTGAGCCTAGGTTTCTCTTCCAGGGAGGGCCAGGCTGGCTGAGACACCATCAATGGGATCCAAATGGTCATACCACCCTGCAGCATCCACTTTGAGGGAGTTCTCTGATGAGAAAAGCTTTCTTGACCGTCTCCAAACTAAACGGTGGTATCGTGGCTCTGGTGGTGAGTAAAGATTACATCCACTCTCTCTATAGGATCCTCTCCCCAAGGCCATGGCTGACTTCAGACAGGTCTCTCTCTTCTAATGCCATTTCATTCTTAAGAACCATATAGTAATGAAGATCTCTATTACGTGCAAATATATTTAATACCTTTAAAAAATTCTTACTAATGTCTCCAGACCACAGGTAGGAAGAGAAGCCAGTGGAAGTAATGCAGGCAGGCTCAGGTTACTATCAACATTGTGAGTTTTCAGGAGACAAGAGTAGACATTCAAAACTTCAAATTCTGACTCCAAAAATTAAAACACATTCCTTTGCTACAAAGAAACCTCAAGCTGCACTGAATCCAAAAGCTGATAACAACAGTTAATACCAAGTCCAAGAGTACTCTGGGAAGGGAATAGAGCTTTCTGCTTCTGGCTATTGAAAATGGAAGTGACAACTGGGTCTCTGAACTCCAATGCCATTTATTTATAAAAGGCTTGTGTAGAAGTCCGTACTAGTGTTGCTTTTATTGTTTGAAAATTTTGGCACATATGCTCATGGGTGCAATCATTTTAAAATTCATGATTTTAAAGTACCAACTTTTAGAAAAGATGAGGCAAAGTCCGTAAGTTTGCATTATGGAAGGTAGATTCAAGACTTCATAAAATCCTGGCATCTTTTTCCTCAGGACTTCTTTCCTCTTGGGCCACACTTATTTATTTTTTATTTATTTTTTGACATTGCACAAATGTTTCTTATGCTCCTGCTACATTCCTGTCACTATGCCAGAAGCTGGAGACAGTGGTGGCACACAGCTCTTTATGCTATAGACTCGCAGCCTTCGGCACGAGGTTGGTCTGTGAGGTCTTAGGTCTCTTTGGCATTTCTACGACCATCGACATGAAAACTTCTTTCCTTGACTTGCCTGTACCAACAGAAGTTTCCAAAAGTTTCTCTTAGGATAATCTCAAGAAGCTTCCGGGGCCTCCTATCAAAGGTTATGGAGAACATGTCGAGAGGATTTCCATTCTTATTCTCCGGGACCCTCAGGTCAGCTCTTACAGTTGCACCACTGGTACACGTCAGGCCAGATTAAACAAGGATCACTGCAGCAGGTGACGTGTGTGGTGGTTATCATCATCTGAACTTCTTTCACATGGATGACAAACCACCAAAGAGATGTTCTTTTTAAGATCTTGGATACATTAACGCTCTTCTCTCTTTGGACGAACGATCGGTGAATAAGTGGTCAGTGGCACCCACCCTGAGAGAAACTCACAAAGCCCAGTAACTTTCCTCCAGTTTCCCACCCCTAACCACGTGCGGGCTGAAATCTCCCAGAACCATCAGCACACCAAACTCTTTCTCTGATAACATGAAGTAGATCCCATTACATTTTCTCTTTCTCCTTGTCAGCATCTGTCCTGTTGGATCATGGGTCCTGTTGTGAGTGAATGCTTTTGAGGAGGAAAACCACAGGGTTATCGCACAGGTGCCGATACCTCGTTGAGTGATTTGTGAGCTCTTGGTTAAGGATGGTCTGATTACAAAAAAGAAACCTGAGAGCTACTTTGCAAAAGTGGACAAAGCACTCCGGAAGATTCTGTGGCCTTTCTTTCTAATTCCTCCTCATTGTGAAGTCTGGTTTTGCTCACTCAAGTAATTGCATCATCAGAGTAGTATTTTGATCTGTACTCCCAGAGGAGGCTTTTGTTTAAGAATCAGGATTTATATGATTGGACAGCTCTCCTGAAGTCTAGTAAAGAATTCTGTGTATTTGGCATCTTGAACAATCACAGCTTTGGGGGCAAGGTTGGAATTTTACAAATGTAATCAGAAGCTGGTATTTCCTACAGGTGTTTTGAGACTTTATAGACAAAGGGCACTGAGGTGAATAAAATAACCATTAAAGAATTGATCCAAAATGTTAGTAGTGTTTTCAAAGAAATAGGAAAAAATTAAACCTTCTTAAATTTAACTGTGATTTTCAGCTTTCTCAGAGGAAATCAGAGGTCAAGCCCCAGGCTTAAGGGACCCACAAAATTCCTTGAAAAGATATCCAAAAATATGCATTCGATGACTTGATGCTGAACATACACTTGAGAAACAAATACAAATCAATCCATCTTACCTTAACTTCTGGGCTAGGAAAACTGAGCTTTGTATGTGCAGTTGTGAGTATTAGCATTGAGAGCAAAATTGAAGAATCCCTTTTTCTTTGTGGAATGTTTTAGGAGCAGGGGACTCAGTTTTGGGCTGTTGGTTGTGTGGTTCTGTGGGTAGTAGGGGAAGCAGCCGGAATTCTGTCACCCTGGGGACTATCTCCAGCCACCCTATTCTGTGACCCACAGACAGAGAAACTGAAGCCCCAAGCAGCCATGTGGTCTGCCCATGTGCTTTCACCAAAGATCTATCCTCAAGATGCAAAGAGACAGGTAATTCCCAACATAAAGCATTAGAATTGAATGTGAAGTATTCTTGCTGTTAGACAAAAGCGCTGTCATTAGAGAGGATGCCACTGTTAAATTCCCTTTTATTCTGACAACCAACCTCTCTTGAGAAAAATCAAGTAGCTTCCATAAAAGATAAGGTGGGCCAAAGCCTCCAAAAGAAGACATTTAATTCCTATTGTAATAATCTGCTCTGGGAAATGTCATTGGGGTAAAAAGTTCCTTACGCTAGGGACTTGGCCATAAGGAGCCCAGATTTGCCTTATTCTTTAAATTCTTTATTCCTGCTGTAAAGTAATCAAATCCTTCTTTCCTGTTTATGGAAGGCAGCCGTGTGTAAATAAACAGGCCCTCCCCTCTCTCGCTTCCACTGCATGGAGGTCTCTGAATCAGTGTCTTGGATACCAGTTCTTTCTCCGATATGGGAAATGATATAGTGCAGTGTTGGATCTAGCTGCATGATAATGGCCTACTGTATAATAATGAAATCTGATAACAAGAGAAAATTTAACACTTTGAATTTCTAACTTTTCACATCAGCAACTTTTTTCTTTTCCTAAATTACCCTCGCAGGGAGTGAAGTTCCCTGGAAACATAAGAAAATGCTTCTTGTTCCCATCAAAGATTAAAGAAGAATTTCTCCTTCTCATTTCTATTGCCAACAAGAAAAGGAAGGCACCTACCATTGTTCCTGTCATTTGCATCCCCTCCCCTCCCTGACATCCTACAAGGTTACTGACTGCTCCTTCTGCATGAGGGTGTTGGCTTTCTCTTGGGGATGCAGCTGGCCACAGGCAGAAACCCACAGACAGAAGGTTGCCATGCAGGAAAATTAGACAAGGACAAAGAAAACGCTCACCACACAATGAAAGGTAATAGAATTCTGAGCCAAAGTCCTTTCACCTGAGCCACTATGACTAGTCCATTAGTTCTTCAATGTCCTATGACATTTTGCTGGTATTTAGGACTGTCAACCTTCCTCTCCTATTGTGCACATTTACCTTGATGTATTTCTTATCTGGAAGGGAAAAAGCATCTGCAACCCCAAGGAGGAATCTGTTCTTAAAGAGTGATAACAGGGTATGCTAGGGAGGGGAGGAGAAAATGGTTTGACTTCTTGGCATCAAAATAAAAGAGACTTTCTTAAAGCCAGGCTGATGCATATCCCCAAGACACTGCATGTAGCAAGGCCTGCCCACAGCCCTGGCATGAATCATCTGTGATTGGATTAAGGGATAATTTCCCTAAGTCCCTAATCATTTGACTCAGATGAGACACTTTTATCTTTTATAAACTTTTTGGAATTTTGGTAAGGTGAGCTGAGGACTTGGTAAACAAGTGATAGAAAACAGAACGTGCTCTCTCTGAGCTCTGCTTTTTTGGTCTTATTTTATTTTTAAATAGGGAGGAGCCTTTTGCTGGGCTGGGAGGCTGAAAGAGCAGTCTGTCCTTAGCTGGAGGTGAGGGGAAAGCAGAGTTTAGAGAATAGGTCACCGCAGATGGCTAGGGCCACCCCCTCATTAAGGGGCTCCAGGGACAATCACGAGGTAGGGTGGCACTGAAAAACGAAGCCATCAAGTAGTGCACAGTAAGATGACATGGCACAATCTGCTGCAGAAAAGCAGGAAGGGCTGCTGTCACCATGGAGTGGCTCTGTTGGAATGGGGGCTGGGGCCAGTTAGTTGAGGAGCTCTGAGCACACAGCCTCTGGGAAGGAGCTGATGCCCCAGGGCTTTGTGGAGCAAGGACCCTAGAGCTGGCAGCTGGTGGGGAGGAAATCAAGCTTCAAATTCCTGTTCTACCTCTTTAAGTTACATGACCTTGAGCCTCAGGCTGGAAAAGAGGAAATAATACATACTGCTTCACAGGGTGATTGTTAAGAAGAATAAAATAATACAGTAAAAGTTCTTAGCACAGCACTCAGCACGTTGTAAATACTTAACAATTAGAAGCCATTATTGTTATTAATATTAATAAGTGTAAGACAGTCTGCAGCCAGTGATGTTGCTAGGATGGGGATCAAGGATATAAACTGATGTCAGGCTGCAAAACAAAAAGAATGAAGATTTTAAAAACCCACAAGAGATAAGAGGTAGCTCTGTTTGCTCAAAATTCCTTTGTCTTTCCAAAGCTTTGGGGCGTGTCTTCCAGTTTCTCTAAGACCCAAGAGGTCACTTTCCGAGCTGGAAAGGCACATGGAATCCTGCCTTCTAAAGCCATGTGCTCACCATCTGATCACAGACCCTTCATTAAAAAAAAAAAAAAAAAAAAGATGGGAAGAAGTTAAAACACACATACATAAACTAGTTGATTCAATAAAGAGCTTTTGGTGAGTGTTCATTCCAGGATAATAAACAAAGCAAAACGTCTGGCTGAGTTTAAAATCAACAAGACCAGCAGGAAAGGCAGAAAGAAGGGAACGAAGTGATCAGCTTGTTTTTAAAGCTGCCAACAGTGCTGCTTCAGCAGAGGCTGGTGCCAAGGAGACCCCAAGAGAGGGGAGAGGAGACAAACGCAAGCAGGATGGAAGCTGAGCACAGGGAAGGGGGATCCCAGGCCTAATGGACTGCAGATGTGGCCTTGGGGCCTGCGGGGAGCTTTCCCCAGGATTCCAGGCCTCTGCGGGAGCTCTGGCCCAGGAGCCAGTGGCCATGGAGGGCTCACAGCTAAGCATGAGCCATCCCAGCCAGATAATAAATTTTGTATTAATAACAGCAGCTACGTGTATTAGGCTTCCCACTATGTGCCAGCCTGTGCCACATTCTTTACATGTATTATTATGTCTGTCTTTTGGGTGAGAAAACTGAGGCTCAGAGAGGGGACAGGACTTACTGACAGCTGCTAAGTGGCAGTCATCTGCCTCATTCCTGAACACTGAGCTCCTGGACACAAAGCTATACTGCATGTAGCCTAGGAGAAGCTAAATGGCAAGGCACCCTAACCAGCTAACTGGGACCTGGGAAATGGAAGCTGGGAGGAATCAGGTTGAAAAATGCCAAGTTGAAGTTCAACTGAGTCTAAATCCAAATGATGCCCTAGGAAAGGACAGTCATAATGCTGTCAGAGGAAAGGACTTTTTGCCCCCTGTTCCCACATGCAATGGGGGCCCTGACTGACAGAGGTGTCCAGCAGACCAGAGGAAGTTCCCTGGGCCCTGGGCCCGCCATACCGATGGTGCAGTGCTCGCCGTTCCAGCCGGGGCTGCACTCGCACTTGCCGTCGCGGCAGGTCCCGTGCTCAGCACAGCGCGGGTGGCAGGCCCGCTGGTCGCAGGCTGCCCCCATCCAGCCATCCTCGCAGCGGCAGGTGCCCCCCACACAGACGCCGTGGCCTCCGCAGTCGGCAGCGCAGATCTCTGTGGGGAGGAGGAGGAGGGAGGACACAGGCCCAGGAGAGGAGGAAGGGGCCAGAGGGGTAGGGGAGGGAGGAGAGACAGAAACAAAACAAGCATTGAGAAAGCTATTGTTGGGCGCGAGGGTCACACTTGGCTACCTACCTAGGCTTCTGTGAGAGATCAGGATTCCCAGGGCTTGGGGGACTAATCTCTGTGGACAATGACCCTTGGACCAGAACAATTCTCTGGGCAGAAGAAGCCTGCCCGGCGCCTGCTTCCCCACCAAAATAGAAGGGATTGAAAGGCTCTGCTCAATTTGCTTTTCCCCACTGCCAGCCTGTCCCTGCTTTTGTGCTTGCCACTTCCAAAGGGGACCGGCCTTCAGAACAGATGTGAGGAAAAGTCAAATTTAATTAAAAACCGGTTATGTGTGAAAACAAAGTGAGGATGAGTCCCCGTTGCCAAATGAAGTGCTTGTGGGTCTGGCCGGGCACGTGAGGAGTTCCGGGGCCTGCGCTTCAGCCCGGGCTTCCCGACAATGGAGGGGGTGGGGGCGGGGGGCAAAGGAGGCTGGGCCCCTGTCCCACGGGTACACGCTAGGTTGTTGTTCAAAACCCACAGTTTGTTCTGCGCTTTTGCTGGGTTTATTCTGTGCTCCAGCTCCCTGCTTACTCACCCTAACTGCAAGCACCATCTAAATGGGCTTTCAGATCCAAAGCAAGCAGCTGGGGGGCCACTTCACAGCCAGAGTGGAGGTGCCCAGCCTTCACAAAGGCTCATCTGTGAGAGGGTGCGAAACACACAGGCCCCGATTCACAAGCCCCTCGGGCTCCAGGCCAGCCATGGCTTCGTGCTTATCGCAGGCAGAGGTGGTGAAGGCTTCCAAAATGCAACTGCTCTTTAGGAAACAGGTTGAGCAACTGTGTCCACCGAAGCTTCCTGCCAAGGGCTCTCATGGAGACCCTGACTTCATTCTTACGCCTCATGGCCCAACATTCTTCAAATTCATGTGAAAATCCCAACACTTTTCATTTCTTTCAAACTAAATTAGCTGGCACCTCTATCAAGTTGCATTTGCCCATTACTACTTTCCAAGCTGCACGCCTGGCTTAGAAGCTACTAATATTCTAGCTACTTTTGAACAAGAAAAGAAAACAAAATTAGGTCTCAGAGGCTCAGACCCTCCTGCCAATCTGAAAGACAATGGATAAAATGTTTCAGGATTAAAAAAATAAATAGTAAGAGTTAACATTTATGGTGTATTCCTATGTTAGACACCCTGGCAAGCGCATTACCTCAAAAGGGAGGTACTTACACATACAGTAACACATCGGGTTTCTCAGCTGTAAGATGGGTTAGAGATATCTCTGACCTGGCGTCGGGGACCTGGGTTCTACACCAGGCTCTGGAGCGCCTGAGCTGTGTGATGTTGGGCAGGTCCTGGGCTCCGCTGAGCTGCAGGTCCTGGTCTGGGGAGCATGCCCGGTGTGAGGCTGCCTTGGAGTCGCCCTCTGCTGACCTCACCGGGCTGGAGCGAACACCCAGGGAAGCGGATGACAAAAGGGCATGGGAAAGATCCAGTAACTCAAGAAGGTTTCCTGAAGCTGAGGGCAGGATGGTGAGCTTCAGACTGGGAGCCTAGGGAGGTTTGTGAGGTCCATGTCTGCTCTGCCACTAACCTGGTGCGTGACTTTGGGAAGGTCACTTCCTCTCTTCTGGGTGTCAGTTTCCTCATCTATTGCAGGGGGAAACTGATGGTGTCTAAGGTCTCTTGACGCTCTAAGACTGTGGGATTCTATGATACAGCACCTTCCACGCTATACTGCACCCCAAGACTTGGCTCACCTGTCACCCTCCTCTGAGAAGTCTCCTGTGATTTACCCGTGGTTAGTCTCTTATTCCTTTCCTTCCCCTTTTACATGGTGGGGTGATTTTCTGTTTTTTGTGTCTGTCTCACCATCAGACTAGGAACAACATGAGCTGGGTCTAATTCCTCTGATCACCCCTATCCCTGGCACCCCACAAATCATGGCACAGAATAGACCCCTTGTTAACCACTTCGGTACGAGCGCCGACTACAGTCGGCAGCCACAGATGAATGCGCACAGCCGAGCGTCGACTGTAGCCAACAGTTGTGATATGACTTTTCTAATTTTTCACTTATCAAAATAAAATTGTGAACATTTAAAAATAACATAATAAAAACATATGTGTATATGTTACCTATTCTGATTTACATTACAAGTAAAGCTGCCTGTAAAGTAAAACAAGCTTTTGGTGCTTTAAAGCTTTCCTCATCACACAAGAGCAAAACGGATCCGGTGTCAACGCGCAGCACAAACTATTGTGTGGACTGTGAGCGCCGGCTGTGGGCAAGGTTCCGCGGCTGGTGAGCGCCGTACCGAAGTGGTTAAGGTTCCTTGCATAATGGATGAATCAGGGTGCTCCTATGGCTATAGGTGCCTGAGAATGGAAAACATTCGTGCACACCACCCTCGGCCTGGCTACAACTCCATCCACGCCTGTCTGTTTTTCTCTGCCCTTATGAAAACGTGCCACGTGAGGGTGAGTCTGTGGAGCTGAGTGTCATTACATCAAGCGGTCCCCTGGATCTTATTCAAGCTCCCTTCCCTTCTCGCTCACAAGGCAGCCTCTTGGGCTTTCCTTAAGATAGAGAATGACAATCACCAGGCCTCAGGCTTTCCTGAAATTCCTATTTCTTCTGCCCAACGCTGTAAGGGCAATGACCTCCTGGTGACACCGGAGGCTGGACGTGGGCTGAGGGCTAGAACTTTCCCCTGAGACCCTTGAGAGAGAGGACCAACTTAGGATTTGTTTGAGTTTATTCAGTACTTTTTCCAGGTGGCAGTTCATGGTGTGAAAGTAAACAGCAAACAGCACTTCTATTCACTGAGGTGTGAGCCAGGAGAGGGACAGGCTGCAGGGTCAAAGCCAGGGTGTTTCCAGGCAGCAGGGCACATAGAGATCGTGGGTGCTAAGAGCAGAAAACTCAGGCTTCCCCACAACTGACCTCTAGACCTCAGCTCTTGGCTAACAGTGACTGCACTGCTTTATTCATTAACCTAGAGGCAGGGTGGATGGAAGAGAGAAGACTTGGAATCAGACATGATTCCAGATCTAAGTCCTGCCAGCTAAGTAATCTACTAAATAGCTGTGAGCTTCCTTTTTTTCCTCCATAAAATGGGGATTATAATGGCACATACTTCTGAAGGTCCTTAGAGTCTGATATATAGTATTAATGCATTTATATGGATTTATTTATTCTTCTAATAATATCCACACATGCCCACTATATGCCCCAGACTGTACCCAGTGCTAGAAATACAGAGGTCAATAAGATATAATCTCTCTCCCCCAGGAGGTCATATCCCTAATAAAGCACAAACTAATATTGGCATTCCAAAGAAGAGCCAAATACCCTACAGCTGTTGCTCATGTCTGCTTATGTACAATGGATTAAAAGAACCGCAAAGCTCAGAATCAGACAGGTCTGTGATCTACCCGTGGCTTAGCCATTTACTGTCCAGGTTATCTGCAAGTTGCAAGTTATACAATGCATGGAGCCTCCCTTTCCATTTCTGTAAGATGGAGATAAATAATTCTCACTTCACCAACTTCACAGAGTTGGGGTTGGATCAAATGAGGCAATGTGTGGGAAAGCCACATTACTTTTGGCTTAAGTAATGCTTATATCGGGTTTAACAGTTTACAAAGCACTTTTCACCTACAATTCTCGTTTAACCATCATAACAATGTTGTGAGAACACCTGGCTATTAATCCTCGGAGAGGTGTGGAAACTGAGACCCAGATAGTATAAAGTCATTCTATAAGGTCATGTGGCTGTGTAGTGCTTTGTTCTTGGTTGATAATCCTCATAATAATGCACCAAGATAGGCATTTTACAGATAGGGAAACTGAGCCTCAGAATGGGTGAGGACACTCACATGCCACGGGCAGGCTTTTCTTGGAGGGAAACTCCCAGCTTTCCCAGCAGATCCCCCTGCCCATTTCTGACCCTGCTGCTTATCCTTTGTTACATCCCAGCCAGACCCTGGATATGTGTGAAATGAAATGAGATCCTCTACACAGAGTTTCCCAGACACTTGGTCTCACTCTCCGCAGCTGCCCATCCAACACCCCATTTCCTTGCCAGTTTCCTCTAGACATGCTTTTCTGGCACGAAGCTAAAGTTGCCTGGCGGCTGGGCACCCCTCCACCAGCCCTTTACAAGCCAGGCTGTGAGCTCTTACACATTTTAATGCGAGGGGCCTGCGCAGGGCGACCTTGATGTTTACGGGGTGCTAACTGATGATGACACAGGCTGTGAGTGCTCGGGTTCTCCTCTGCAGATGGGACTGCGTGGAGAGACCCACCACCTCACGATGGGAGCAGAAACCTGAGATGCTACTTTATTTTATCTTTTGGCCCCAAGTCCCTATTGTTTCTTCCTCCCTTCCTCTCCTCTCCCCTCCTCTCCCCTCCCCTCCCCTTCTCTCTCTCTCTCTCTCTCTTCTTTCTTTCTTTTTCCTTGAAATAAAAGCAACTGCTTTACATTTCCTTCTCAGATTCTGCTCTGACTGCTTTACATTTCCTTCTCAGATTCTGCTCTGACATTAAGGCAGATATAAGTCCCAGCGTGGCTAGTGAAAACAAAGCAGGATGATGCTAAAGAATGTGCTTTGACAGCTCATATGCCTTTTACATAATGTAAGTGGTCCTTTGTGAAATTTGAGTCACAGTTCCTCTCTAAGTCACAGGTTTCCTTATGTAAGCTGGAGATGACATCAACGACTGTACTTTGGAGGGCAGCTGTAGGCATTATTCTCGGTTGGTTGATTTCTTGGGTGCTCACTATGTGTAAGTCCTGCAGTGGGCACTGGGGATTCCACGGTAATTATGACAGTCACAGGTTTTTCTTGACCCCAAGGAGTTTACATTCTAGCATAGCAGACAGATATAATCTCAATCACTTAAATTAAACAAGTTTAGCATGAATGAAAGTGGAGTGTCTAGCACAGTGCCAGGTGCATAGTCAGGATACAATAAATGAATACACATTTTTAGAAGAAAGGAAATGAAATGTAGTAGCAAGTGCACAAGACTGAAGTCAGAAGATCGTATGTAAATTTTGACTTTCACAACATACTCAATACAAGGGAGCATTTGATAAATGCTAGGGAACTTTCACATGAACAAAATCAGAGCTTTTTGACTGAATGGTGGCGGGCTGGACTCTGGGAGGAATCTTCTGAAGTACCGTGGAGTACACAAGCTATAGGGCAGACATGAGTTCAAACTCTGACTCTCCAATGTCCTAGCTGTGGGTCTTTGGGAAAATTACTTAATCTGTCTGAGCCATATTCTTCACCCCTAAAACGGGGAGAGTAATCATGGTCACCCCACCGAGTGGGTGGTGATAATTGAAAGAGACTGTGTATGAAAAGCTCTATGTAACTACGTGGTGCACATGACTGGTTGCTGAGGCCCTAAGACGTACTCTCTCAGCACACCTCCAAGTCACCGAGCAGAGGAGCAGCCTCCTGAAGAGTGAAATATGTGCTTTTCTAGTAGCAGACTCAAACCTTGGGTATGAAGCTCTTCTTTGGTCACCTAGCATGGCCCCAAGGGTATCAAAACCTAGGTAGAAGTCATTTGTATTTGTAGCCTGGGCTTCCTCTCAAAATCAGGGAGAAATCCTCAACTGCCCTAAAATTCTCATTCCCAGCTTATAAAGTTCTTGCCTGAGCAGTACAGGTCCTTGGAGATGAACCTGGCCAGGCCCAAGAACACCTTAGCTCTCCTGTAGAAAGTCAAACCCACAGCACTACCCCTTCCTCTCCCGTCTTACCTGTGTACATATCTGTCTTCGCTCTAGGCTGGAAGCCCACCTGCTAGAAGAATCTAACTTCTATCCTTCTTGCTTCCCTGGCACTAGCACCACTTGTGGCATAGTATGGATCCAACAAATGTTTGTTGAAAGAACAGATGAATGAAAAAGGAAAGCTCCATGGAAGAGGTGCATGTCAGTTGGCTCGACTCTGTCTCAGGGCCAGACTGTGCTTAAGTTTTTGTTAAATATATTCACATACAGGCTCAGTTTCCTTGTGCCTAAGCCTCTTAGCAGCTCATCTTCTCCAATCTCTGATTGTGAACTCTGTAATTTAAAAAAATGTCTTAGTTCTTACACTCTCAGAGACACATATTCCTTCACGCCAATGGCCATGTCACACCTGTTCTTCTATGACACGGAAGGAGGAAGACACATGGGGAAGAGGTGGAAGGGAGGGGATATGACGGAAGGTTTGGCTAATGGTTAATTATGCCAAAAAATATATACATACAGGAAAAGCTGCCCCAGGCTCTTCTCACTAAATGTTAATCCCCACGCAAGCCCAGATGAAGCCTAGGACCTATCACAGCTATGTTTTAATTTGTCTGGACTTACTTTATAATCCTATTCATTAAAATGGCTGGTAGGGGAAGCTGTGCCTTTATCCTAAAGGGGGAGACTTATGCATAATTTTCCCATAAAATTTCTCCTACTTACAAAGGTGCTCAAAATTGATACAAGTAAGGTATAGGACAGACCCCTCCCAAAGATCTGCATACTTTCCTGCTGAGCAAGGAACAGAGGCAGACGAAGCTGTTTCTAAAATTCCAGGGATGTGGAAATAGTCTTGGCCCTGTTAGACCTCCTGGGGCGTCCTTTCTTAAATATGCCTTTAGCACGAAGAGGGATAATAAGTAAAATTGTTCTATTTTGCACAGGACCTGAGGTTCTGAGGATGACCTGAAGAAATTATAATAGTGGGTTAAATAATTTAGAGTGATTCCTGCCAGGATTTTCCGTTTCATCACTACATCATTTGAGTTACTGCACAACCAGGGGAGTTTCTCTGAAATCCTGGTGTACTTAAAGTCCAAGCCAAACTCATCAGCATTTGAGGCAAAAATAAGGGAAAAATGGAATATTCTCCTTGGAACATTCTCCAATGTTCTAGAACGGTTATTGGAATAACACAAATATGGCCTCACTGAATGCTTATAATAGTCCAGCAATGATACTTTCACTCCTGTATCATAGTTAAGCAGACAGCTTTGAGAGGCTTGCTGAAAGGAACTCAGCTAGAATGAAAGGCCTGTGAATTGTGGAATCAGGTTGGGCCATGACTCAGACATAATCTGCCAGTGTCCCCTGATTGTTGACTGTGTGTCAGATCTCTGCCCAGCTACACGACAAGATCTCTGGAATTGGAGTCCGACTCTCCCTCCTCATCCCAACCTAGTGCCTACTTCCTTTTGCTTGTGTGTTTATCTGTCTGCTCAGCCTCCAACCGTCTATTAGTCCATCCTAATCAGCTATCTATCACCAGGCCACCTAACTGTCAATCTACCCATCTGTCCAACTGTGTGACCTGGGTAAGTTCCCTCATCCCTCTGTATATCAACATTCTCATCTGCAAAATAGGGTATAGACACCCACATCTGCATATGTGCTGATAAAATCAATACTAAGTAATGCACCTAGGGTCGTGCACATTTTTTACAGGGTGAACACTCACGGTATGGCAGCTCTACCATGTGTACGTGCTGGAAAGAGCCAGGGGAAGGGAGGGCTTGAAGACACAGGGATGCTGTTCAACTGAGGGACCTCTCACCAGGTGAGGAGGACAGATATGAAGCACAACCTGAGGGACAGGTTTAGCGGTCACCACATGCCCTGGGGAGAGGGATACAGGTGAGAGACATGGGGCACAGGCTGCGCAGGGACCAGGCCCGGACAACGGGGAAGTGCTTAACCACTGACCTCGGTGTCCTCAGTGAGGAAGGAGGTGGGGACCTCTGCTGGTGAACGGATGTGGATGTGGTGTGTGAAAGCGCCCCCGTGGGGGACGAGAGAGCACACAGAGTACAAGAAGGGCAGCTGGGAGGGCCCTGCAGAGGGTAAAGACTGGGCATGGTGTGATTTGGCTCATGGCACTCTGACACCAGCTGTAAGATCAGAAACGGTGACTACTTGGGACAATGCTGGGTTTTGCCAGGTGGGAGTGGAAGGAAGCCGCAGAGACACGGGAGCTGTGAACGATGCAGGCAGGTGGCCAAGGTGAAGGGCCACGGGAACAACGGAAAATGAAGAAGGGCAAGCCTGGAGAAAGCTGATGCTGGAGGAAGTGGCCTGGTTCTGGCCAGGAGATCTCATTTCAGTGGATTAGGGCCAAGGGAGAAAACCAGGAGGAAAACTAGAGGAGCATGAGGAAGTACTTCAGAGATTCTGTAAATGGAAAAACAAGGGCCCAGAGTGAGGAAGTGCCTCGTCCTATGCCACGCAGTGGCACGTGCACTCAGTACTTGAGCAAGAACTTGCTGGCCACCTTAGGAGCCGGCCATGTATGGGGCCAGCTAGGTAAACAGCTACGCGAGGGGCGTTGCCACACTCGTGGGTCCCTTCTCTGTGCTTCCGCATGTGCAGTGTCCATAAGCCAGGCTCCTGCACCCTGATCCTCACATGCTCAAGTCCAAATGGGCTTTCAGATCTGGCTCCAACGCCACCTCCTCCTTGAAGCCCCTCCCAGTGTCCCAGCTGGAAGAGTTCCCCTTCTGCCTTCCCAGAGCACTTTTACGTGGTTCTTTCCTTCTCGGGGCTGTTAGTCTATCTGTGTTGCTAGAGCATCCTGCCATCATCAGATTCATCTCTGCCTTCGCGAGCGAGTCTCACACAGGGAACATATTCTCTGACTGCATCCCTGTCGCCAAATTCTAGTTGTACAGGGCAGAATGCTCCACGGAACAATTCAAGGTTCTGTGATTTCGTACAGAACAGAGGCTTGTAATCAGGGAAGCTGGGTTCAAGAGCCTGCTCTGCTCCTTCCTCGCTATGTGCACCAATTATCGCACACCTTTGAGAGCCTTATCTTTGTCACATATAAAATGGTGATAATGATACCTATCTATCAGAATTTTAAAATTGATTTAAAAATACACTGAGTACCTACTAAGTGCCAGATATCCCTAGAGGCTAGGGATATGGAGATGATATAAAACGATTCCTGCCCACAAGGAACTCAAGTCTCCTGTGCATGTAAATGAGCACAAAGCTGGCCACCATGCCTAGTAGCACACAGTAGGCTAATTATAAGTTAACTTTCCCTCCCACAGGCCAGATTGCTCTATATTTTGAACAAATTAGCATTCTCCAAGTGTGGCACCTACTCTCTCTCCCTTCCGCCCTCACTAATTCGGGTAGATGGTTTTTAGTCTCCGTGAAGGTTTTAGGAAGAAGCCAGAAGGGGAAGAAGATGCAGGAAAGGAGCCTCTGACTTCCTTACAGTAATTAGCCTCCTTTAGACATGGAGGCCAAACCCAAGCTATTCTCTTGTGCTTTTCAACTTCCCTCCCTATCACCCAAGAGTCAGAGCTGCTTCAAGCCAGGGCTCTGTTCCACAGATGGAGATGGCAGAAAGCTAATGAGCCTTAGAAACCACACGGCCTTTCACCTCATTCAAGGAGCTTGGAGAGCTTTCAAATCAAGCAGAAAAGTGGATTCCAGTACGTTGGTGCAGAGCAGGTCTCCACATCTATTCCCCCAGGACTAGAATTTCGAGCCTTTACAAAACACCTATCACAGAAAGCAGTAAGCCACTGCCATTCATCTTAATTGGAGAGTATCTGGTCTCCTGATTAGAGGAGTTCAAACCTTGCTTGGAGAGGCCTCCAAACGGGGGCTAGCTTTGCTGAAGGAAACAGCCAGGAAAGGGCTGGTGAGCAAAGAAACCAAAGAACATGACCGGAATGTGTATTTTTGGCCAGGGTTGGAACCTAACCAGAATCCCACTAAAAGGGCCCCACTGGGTGACATGAAGGGACAGCTGATGGTAAATCCCAAAGATTGCTGACCCTAACAACCTTTTGCAAAAGGCCCATTTCTCCACTTAGTCATAAGTTCACCTATCTAACTCTTTCCTGGACATCAGCACCTGGATGTCCCCTCAGGCACTTCCAACTGCATGCTGACACTGGAGTAGCTTTCTAAAACCAAAAGTGACTGTGTCACACCTCTGCTTAAAACTTCTCAGTGGCCCCCAATGACAGTTAAAACCTAAACTCGTTCAAGGCCATTCACGACCTGACGCCTGCTGGCTTCCTTCACCCTTTCCCTGCCTAACTACTGCCATGAAGACCCTAAGCTAAGTCACTCCAAACTACTGGGCTTTCCCAGAAAATGCCCTGATCTCCCATCTTGGTACATATTGCAAGTCTTTGACTTCTACAATGGGCAGCTACCAGGTGCTTGCCACATCCTTCTATCTCTGCCTGCTCACATCTGACCTCTATCACCCACGTGCGTCCCACTCTGATCGTCAGTTGAAAAGTGATTGCTCCTTTTCTTGAAACCTTGTACTAATGCCAAATACACCAAGTTCACGATGCAATTTATGTGGTTCCTAGCAGTGTTACTAAATGAAGTGGTACCTTATAAACCTGACACCTGATTCACTGGCACTTTTAGCACAAACCTTGGTAACAGCCAATGGCAGAGTAGAGCAAGGGATAAACATGGGCTCTGAAGCCAGAAGAGCCTGGATTTGTTTCCCCACAGTGTCTTTGGGTAAGTCACTCCAGTTCTCTGGACCCTGGTCTCCGGGGAATAATGCCTTCTACAGTATCAGAGGCTTATGTATTTGTTGCTTGAATAAATCATGAACCACATAAATGAAGGAGCTCTGTAAAATGTAAAATTTCCATTCAAAGAAGAGGTATTTTTAAAAATTACAAGTTATCATAGCAGCAGTTTGATTCAGGAAGACAACTAGAGATTTCGTGCGAGAGATATCAGCTTGGGCATCCAAATAGAAATCTGATTCTGAAGCCCAATTTCAGGAAGGCTTATATTTGCATAATGAAGAGTTCCGATTCTGATAGAAAATGTTCCAGGGCTGTCAGGGGAAATTCTACTAAATTACAAATCTGCCAGCTCCTGGTTTATCAACCTTTAACTCTGGCGGTATTTAGCAGCATGCCTGTCTGGGCCCAATTTTCCAGTCTTTGATTAAATGTTAGGCACTGACCGTCTCATTGTGTCTAAACCTCCACACTACCTCCCAGATGGCTGCTGGACTCTTCCCTGCCTCCCTTTGGCCCTCCCCTTCCTTCTCTGCGCCAGTGTCAATCTCTCAGATATTTATTATTCTAAAGTTTGATTTTAGGCTGTCACTTACTGTTGGGGAGAGGTACAGGAAATGTCAAGTCTCAATGGATATTATTCGTTGGGTGAAATTCTAACCTTGAGTTTCCCCTGTTGTAACATACCTATACAGAAATAGCCCAGCCTGATCATTTCCTTTTGATGTTTAATTGGATGTCGGTGCTGCGCTTTCTGGGCTGAGAAGCTAATGCTTCTCAGAGAGAGAACAATTCCGGCTACACAAATGAGACTTGTAACAGGGGAGAATGCTCAATGCTGAATCTAATTTTCTCTCCCATCCATGAACATAAGACAATTTCTCTGGCATTAAAGCATCTCACTCAGTCTTTCTGTCATTAATAAGAATTAAATTCTGTTCCCTCAAATTTAAATGTAATTATATTTTGCCTTGTAAATAAAATTGAATTTAGCACTAATGCAACTGCTATGTTTAGAGCTTTAATTTTTTTTTAACCCTGTTGCTACTTTTAGCTTTTTTTTCTTTTAAAGCGTTGGGTTTATTTTGCTGTCAATTGTGACTTAATTTGATAAAAGAGCTTTTCAGCTCCATATCCACCCCGTCATTACTGTTATTATTCATGCGTTGTGACTTTCTTTCCTTTTGGGTAGGGGAGGGGAGTAACAGAGAGGAAACTGGAAGCTCAGAGGATCTGAGTTTGAATTCTAGAGGGTCCCCCTAAATTATGGTAAAATCTAGGCCAGGCTGAGTTGAGAGAGCTAAAGAGTGAGCCCTGGCATGGAGTCTGAAAGAGAAATCTTCAATGTTGACTGAAAGAAATTTTAAGCCAAGATTTTTGGTAAGGTAATTCAGTGGGCTCCACAACCTGGACCCTGCCTACCTTCTGGCCTTACTTCCTACTACCCACTCCTGTGGCTCCTACTCTCCTATCAGACTGAGGTGCAACTTTCCAACAGATCATACACTCTACTTGTGCACACGCTGTTGTTCCCTTTGCCTGCACTGTGCTCTCCTCCTTGGCCACCAGGGGCCTCCCTTCAGTCCCGGTTCAAGGTCTGACTCACAGGTTTCCTTGGTGAACACCTGGTTCCTCTCCCAGCCCTCCACTGGCCAAGTGCACTGCACCTGCCCTCGTGCTTCCAAACCATACTGTGTACACATCAATCAGAGCCCTTATTATGCTGCATAATTCAATGTCTCACTTCCTGAATAGACCGAGGCACTCTCTGCTCCTTCATGCCTAGAACAGTGCCTAGCACACAGGAGAGACCAGAAAGGCTCAGCGAATGAGTGAAAGGAATGCGTGTGTCTTTCGGCACAGGTACAGGTCTGGAGCTGTTGTGGGGTGCTCTCTCTGTGGAGGGTGAGCTCCTCTCTGGAATGGAAGTCAGGAAGCTCATTCTCCTGAGGGGAGGCTGATGCTAACGCCCTTGTGCTGTGGGCCACTGACCTAGTTGTTCGGGTATAAATGTGTCAGCACATTAATGACTGGTCATCTAGAATTGATGACCAGTGTTGGGGGCTGGAGGTAGAATATGGTAGAGAGACTCAGCGATTCCAAGGAAACTGAGTATCTGAGAAAGAAAGCAAGTTGTTTAAGGTTGCATAGACTCAGCTCCAGGTCTTCTGGCACCAAACCTTCACTACATAAATTGTCCTCAGACCTAATTAGCGCCAAAGGACTGTTTGGGCAATTTAGATCTAATCATGCATTCCAAAAATAAACACTAATACTTCATTTATTAAGTGCTTACTGAATGTCCAGCCACCATGCTAGGCATTTTATGCATCTATATATTAAAGCTAATTTGGAAAACAACCCTTCAAGGCAGGAATATTAGCCATATTCTATGCATAAGCTGAGCCTTGAAAATCTACTTCAAATCCCAAACAATTCTTACTGGCTGCACATGCTACTTCCAAACCCATGTTACCAATCTCTAAAACATCTTCACCTGTTATTCCATGAAACTCAATTGCAATGAAATGATAAGAATCATAAACCGGCAGCATGAGCATTTTACAGGCAGAAGCTCTGCCAGGTACTGCTTCTGTGAGCCTAAGGAATACAATACAGTGAGAGGCCCTCTCAAATAAAACTCATTTATGCCAGACAAGGCTAGAGAGAACTCACAGAGCAATGGAAATGAGGGATGAATTTATGAAGCTGAGGACAGATCCTATGGGGTGAGGGTGGGGAAGGAAGACCCGAAGGAGAACCAATGGAGGGGCAAATGATGCGTCTAACGGGTGGCCTTTGAAAGGGTGCCCTGGAAAATGCCCCAGAGCCTGAAATCTTCTTCAGAAGTCATTAGGCTCTGAAAGAAAGGTAGGCTTTCCTGATTCCAAGGATCATCTCAAAGAGGTTAAATTCCTTCCCTTGTCTGGGGCAGCTCTGAGCCAAGAGGATGCAAAGTCAACCAAAACTATGGGGGTGAGGGGTGGGGGTGAGAGGAGTTGTTCTGCTCAGCAGCACTGCCACTTGGTGCAAAAGCTGACGAGGCATCGAGCCCGGGAGGGCTGCTCCCTGGGGAGGAGGGCTTAAGGGAGGTGAACTGAGAGGGCTCTTGTCCAGGAGGGGTCTGGCTGGCAATGCACATGAAACTAACATGAGCTAGGTCTGGAAAGTAACAGAGAAGGAGCCCAGAGATCTGGTTCTAGCCCTGTGGAGCGTGTGCGGGGTGGGAGGGAAGGGGCTTATGGGTAGGCAGGGGGAGGGCAGTCCTGAGAGAAGGGATCAGGCCGTCTGTCTGGCAGTGTGCTGAGCTCTCTGCTGTGTTCCCAGTGGGCTCTCTCTTTCTCACTTTGACCATTCACTGGTTAAGTCATTCATGCAAGAATCCCTGAGAACCTAATGCACGCCTGGCCCTGTGCTAGGATATGGATAGACACCAACCTCATGGGATTCACAGCTTGTTAGAGAAAGACATGACTACGATACAGTGCTCAGTATACCACAGTGCTTAGGAGAGACCTTGGAGCCAGATCTGTTTTGACTCTGGATTCTGCCACTTACTAACCGGGTGGGGGTAGGGGAAGGAGGAGGATGCTGGCGTGTAATTTAATCTTTCTGAGCTTCAGTTTCCTCATCTGCAAAATGGTAATAGTAATACTTTCTTTTTAACCCTCTCTTCTTAGTTAAGGGTCTGTATGATAACAGGTGTAAAGCACTTAGATCAGTGCCTGGTACCCGATGTAAGCACTAAGAGACGGACGGCTCTTTAACGCTCCATCCTGTGGCTTCTCAGGAAGAAAGATAAAACTGCTGACAAGGAAACTGCTTTGGATGGAAAGGGGGATTTAATTTAAAAGCTGAATTACTTTGGACTAGTCATTTCCCCTCTCTAGCTCTTTTCTATTTGTAAAACAGCAGCAGCAGTCATCACCTCCCCCCATCACTACCGCCACATTGTCATTGTCACCAGCCCAAATGATTCAGGAAGTGAGGTCTCACTGGGCCCAGAGCTGGGGACAGAAGCGGATTGGGGTTTGGGGGGGGTATATGACCTGTGTTCTTCTGTTCCAACAGCTATCTTGTATGGTTTATCAGCAAGGGGGACCACATGAATGAGGCTGGATTTGAGGAGGAATTTCTGAGACGAGACTGGAAGCCAAGTTGCTGGGAAGCCAGGGAACTGAGTAAACACTTGTATAAAATCTGACTTCACTGTTTCCACAAACCTACCCAAAGTGCTGGGGAACTTGTCGGCTCACATTTCATTACAGGGCTGGTTGCTGAGTGCAGGGCATGTTGATTTAAGCTGCTTTCACTAAATCCTATTCTTGGTGCCAAACAGCAAGACACTCATCTTAGGGACTAGACAGTCCTCCTTCCTCGGAGGTGGCAGGCAGCGGGGGCCCATCTCTGCCAACCCAAGAACCCACAATCAACACGGATGGAGCAAGGCTCACTTAGGCGGCGTCTGCTGGCCTGCAGCCCCAGACGGAAGGTTTGGGCATTGTCTGTGCCAGCGCTGCCGTGTCAGGCAGCAAGAAGCATAAATGACATGACTAGAGCTTGTCTCGGGTGTGAGCTGTGCCAGATACTTTGAGACCCATCTTGCCTATATCTTCTCACCCAATCCTCATAATAATTCCATAAGGTAATTTTACCTAAGAGGAAACTAAGAGTGAGAGAGGTTAAGCCACTTGCTGAAGCCATTCAACTAGTAGGAAGCAAGTCTCCCCCCAAAAGCCCGGTGCCTTTCCCACTGCCTTGTAGCCACCTCCAAAACATAAAGACAGTCTCCTGGCGGTAACAGATCCAGACCATGAGGCATCTCCTGCTTAGCTTCATTGCAAAAACTCAATAGCTTTAAAACAGCTTCCACTCCGTGAAAGTGCCCTTGGATGGGAGGTGGTGGAAAGACATAAAGTGCTTATTCTGTGACAGGCACTGTTCTACGTGCATCAAAAATGATATAATTTAATGATCACATAACCCCCTGAGGTACTATTAGTATCTCCATTTTTCAGATAAGGAAACTGAAGTCAAGAAAAGCTAAGCTTCTTGCCAAGATCACATAGTTAGCATGCGGCAGAACCAGGGCTGAACCCAGGCAGGCAAAGTCTACACAGCAGGGGCTGAGGGGAGGGAACAGTTGAAATGCTTTCATTCTCTCTCTTTTTTTTTTATTTCAGCATAATATGGGGGTACAAATGTTACGGTTACATACATTGCTCTTGCCTTCCCTCCCCCCTCGAGTCAGAGCTTCAAGTGTGTCCATCCCCCTGACAATGCACATCGCACTTATAATGTATGTATATACCCATCCCCTCCGCCCCTCCCACCTGCTCGACACCCGATAATTTTTTTTTTTTTTTAACATTTTGGTTAGATTTTATAACTTTGCCTTTACCTAGCAAGGGTTAGAGGAAACGGGCTCCAGACACAGGGGAAGAGACAGCAGAGGAGAGTCAGTGGCCTGTGGGGGGCAGCAGAGAGCGCCAGGGTGCAGGCCAGGCTGCAGCTCCAGGCTGGGCTTTGATCCCCAGTGTCCCCCTTCACCAGCAGGCCTCAGGCAAGGCATGGCAACCCCCGGCCTCTTCATAAGAGGGTAATACCATCCCTGCCCCCCCTGCCCACAGGGTGCTGCTGTGCGGGGTGTGTGTGTTTCTGTGTGAAACATCTTAGTCTGCTATGAAGCACTCAACACACACAGATGGTTACTACTGTCACAAGGGGAGACAATAACTTTGATGCTGTCTTTTAAACTCCTGGCCTTGTGGCAATCACGACACTGTTTTGGTCAGTTACAGGGTAGAGATTTAAAAACTATAATCCAATTTCTGAAAGGGCACATTTCATCTTGCCTCTTCGTATCAAATGTCTCTGTTAATATCCCAGTGCTCTCACCAATGCGTGTTTCAATCATAATCAAAACAATAGCTAACATGTATTGAGCCCGTATCATGGGCCAAGAAGCATGCCAAACTTTCTTTTGCATTATCTTCAATTATCTCGCAATAACCCCAGAAAGTAAGTACTATCATTATCTTCATTTTATAGCTTCAAAAAGTGATATAACTTGCCCCAAATTATAACAAGTCAGTAGCGGGGCCAGGATTTGAACCAAGGTCTGTCTGACTCAGGGGCTTTTCTCACCACATGGATCCCCTTAGCCTTCTCACATGAGGCCACCCACATACATGTTTCATACCAGTTATGGGGGAGTGGTGTGCCCAGGACAGAGGAAGATGAGGTCTCACAATTCTACTCAAAGTCCCTTCCGATGGTTCTGTTGTCTCCTTTCACAGGGCCAACTAAAGAATACTTATTAATCTCACTCAAAGTTATACCTGCCTCCTCAGATGCTATAGAGTGTCATCAGGGATTAACAGTGCAAGACACGGTTATGTACCTATCATAAATTAGCTTTGCGGCCTCATAATGAACAATGCAAGGCAGCGTAGCTTTAAGAGGACCATTTATTATACCGCTATAAACAGAGCTATATAAAAAGAATGATTCCTGAGACTCTGCACATCTGTGCTCACAATCATGTCTTTACATGAGCTTTGCAAACAAGGATAAAAGTCCAATTTAGACTGCACATTGGACGTCAATGATCTATTCAACAGGCAAAGGTAATTCAAAGTATTCCGAAGGCCTGAATGCTGCATGGATCTCATTTTTTGCCAAAGGTCTCCACCATCTTTCCTGATCACAACCAGAACTGTTAATATACAACATAATGAGCTAATCTGAGCTTCACTTTGTTTAAGCAATGTAGAGTGGTGAGGAAAATGATTTAGAGTAAAAAAATCTAGTTGAAGATGCTATCACTCTTTAGCTGTCTATCCCTAGGCAGGATTACTTAAAGTTTCTCTGAGCCTTAGCTCAGTTTACTTACCTTGATTTGTTTGTTTGTTGTCTCCCCTCCCCCTCCCAGGATGCAAGCTCTATAAAGGGAAGGATTTCCTAGTCTCTTCTTCCCTTGACTAGAAGAGGGCCTGGTACTGAAAACTGTGCCCGGTTTTCACATGTTCCAATTCAATCCTCATTTTGGGAGGGACCAAAAATCAAGTGTTTTCCAACAGAAAGGTGCCAACATAACTACCCTTTGCACTTTGTAAGTATAAACCCTGTGGTGAACCAAATACTACAGTCGAGAACAACTTCACTCATGTGTTCCTTCATTCATTCATCACTGTTTATCTAGCAGCTGCTGTGGCTCAGGCCCATGCTGAGTCCTGGGGCTGCAGAGATGAGTGAGATGCTGGCTACCCTCACGGAGCTTACTGCCTAGCAGAGCATTTCTCCAGAAAGGCAGGTAGGGTGAGGAGTGGGTGAAACAGAAGGGTTAGCTAGGTGGGACCTGCATCCTGTAAAGCCCCATGCTGAAGAGCTCACCCAGGAACACTTTCCCTATAGCCCGGCCTCCAGGGATGACCATATTAACATGAGAGATGAGATTTCAGTGACACCCATCTACGACAATAAGTAACATTGTTAAGGGACACTGTTTTGAATCTCGAGGCTACCACGAAGGGATGATGTGAGGATGTGAGTTTTGAGTCCTCTCTCCATCTAAGAGTAGAGGCGTTGCAGCTAGAGTTCGGGGAAAGAAGAAGAGCATTCAGAGACACGGGGAATGCACTGCTCTGTGACTGAGAACAGGGCCAGGTCCCTGGTGAGGGCTGAATGGTTAACGTGTTACAGTGGAAACCCCCTCCCTCCACCCCTGCTTTTCTCACTGCCCTTCCCCCAGTTCCTTCCCCACTCCTTCCATCCACCCTTTCTCTCCTCGCATTTACCGATAGAACAGTCGTGTCCAGTCCAGCTTGGGTCACAGCTGCAGAGGCCGGTGTCCGGGAGGAAGGTTCCATGGCCTGAACATTGGTCTAAGCATGTGGCCCTGGGGGTCTCGCAGTTGGTGCCTCCCCACCCCACGGAGCAGTGGCACTCGCCTCTCACACAGACACCCCGGCTTGAACACGTGGGGTCCATGCAGTCCACTGTGACACGGAGGAACGAGAACACAGGTAAGTACCTGATCAGCAAAGGTGAGACTTCTTTAAGCAAATTACTAAACTTTGTAGTCAAGGGGCTTCACACATTCTGGTGGAGGACACAGAGGCACCCGATATGGCAAAGAGCAGTATTTTAGCAAATGGCAGGCCTGGTCTCCCAACTCCACCCAGTGACTGTTTACTGCCCTGAGGCTGAGTTTCCTCGCCAGTAACACATGGGATACAAATTCCTCCCTCTTGGTTTGTGGTTGGACAGAAATGTACCAGGAGCATCAGCATAACACCAATGCCCACCATAATAGAGGACAGGCCTTTGTTTTGTCCACTTCTGTATTTCCACCTCCTCCTAGAAGAGGCCCTGGCAGATAGGAGGTGCTGAATAAATCCTAGTAGAACAAACTTCTATTATCAATTCACAATGCATGTTTACTTATGTGAGCATGAGACTAAAAGAGATTCCTTAACTTACATGAAAATTTATTTTGCAATTAAATTCCATTAGATTTTATCATATCCCCCCAAATCTCATGATTGATATGAACTTTCACTGTTCACTTTCCTGAGGACAAACATTTCAGCAACTATTCAAAATTATATGTGCTGACTTTGCACAGCTTCTCCTTAGGTCGTGGCTGAGCTGTATAGCTGTGGCTAATGGCCAAGCAGACCCTGTGGGGCTCCTAAGACCCAAGGTCAAAGAGGTCTTGAGTGATCAGCTCAGAACGAAGGAAGGGAGAATGACATTGTGGGTTACTTGCTCTGTGCTTGCACTGTATTAAGTGCTTTCCAAAGACTCTTCTCTTAATAACCCAGTGAGGTACAGATGAGGAAATTGAGGCTCAGACAGATTGAATAACTTATGCCAGATCACACAGCTAACCTCTGCCAAAGAGGAATTGTTTTTCTTGATCTTTTTATTGTGGTAAAATACACATAAAATTTACCATCTTAACCATTGTTAAGGGTATACTTCAGTGATATTAAGGATATTGATATTGTTGTGCAACCAATACCACTGCTCATCTCCAGAACTCTTTTTATCTTGTAAGACCGAAACTCTGTGCCCATTAAACAATTCTGTATTTCCCCTTTCTTCCAGCCCCTGGCAACCACGACTCTATTATTACTTTCTGTCTCTATGAATTTGACTACTCTAGGTACCTTGTTAGTGGAATCATACAGTATTTATCTTTTGTGATGCCTTATTTCACTTAGCATAATGTCCTCCAGGTTCACCCATGTTGTGGCATGTGCCAGAATTTCCTTCCTTTTAAAACCACTTCGGTACGGCACTCACCGGCCGCAAAACCTTGCCCACAGCCGTCACTCATAGTCCACATGATAGTTTGTGCTGTGCATTGATGATGAATCCGTTTTGCTCTTGTGTGATGAGGAAAGCTTTAAAGCACTGAAAGCTTGTTTTACTTTACAGGCAGCTTTACTTGTAATGTAAATATCAGAATAGGTAACATATACATATATGTTTTCATTACGTTATTTTTAAATGTTCACAATTTTATTTTGATAAATGAAAAATTAGAAAAGTCATATCACGGCTGTTGGCTAAAGTCGCTGTGCACATTCATCTGTGGCTGTCGACTATAGACAACGCTCGTACCGAAGTGGTTAAGGCTGAATGATATTCCATTATATGTATGTATCACATTTTGTTTCTGCATTCATCCATTGATGGACACTCATGTTGCTTTCACCTTTTAGCTATTGTGAATAATCCTGCTATGAACATGGATGTTCAAATATCTCTCTGAGATCCTGCTTTCAATTAATTTGAATAGATGCCCAGAAAGGGAATTGCTGGATGATACTGTAATTCTATTTTTATTTTATTTTATATTTTTTGAGGAACTGCCATATTGTTTTCCACAGCAGTTCTACAATTTTACATCCAGCAGTGCACAAGGGTTCCAATTATTCCACATCCACAGAGGAATCTGAAGGCAGGTCTGATTCTGAAGCCAGTGATGTTTCCATTAGTGGCCGACTTCTCCAAATCCAAGCTTTAATTATGGGGCTACACAAAATTAACAGAGAACTCTAACTGTCCACAAAGCATTGCATGGAAAATGTAGAAGAGTACTGAGAATTAACTTAAGTGGCTCCAGTTCATATGAAAAATGCAAAAGGTAGCAGAGAGAAGACAAAATTGGCAAAGAAGGTTGGTCTATGTTCTCTACCAAAAAGTTGTTAGGTCTGTCTTTCTCTTTAGGGAGGTAAGGTTTCCACTAATTTTGTAACTGTGAGGGGACAGTGGTGTCCTGGTGGGGGCCCAACATGTAGCTACTGGAGTCAGGGTGTTGTAGCACTGCAATGAGCATATCCAGGTTCCTCCTCACAGGAGCACATGAGGAAGCCCTGTGCTGCAGAGGAAAGAACTTAACATTTGGCCTCTGAGGACTCAGGTTCAAGGGTCGGGGGACAAAATGTACTGGTTCTATGACCATGGTCAAATTACTGTCTGCTCTGAGCTTCCCATCTATAAAGCAGGAATGATAAGAATATCTACCTCTTACGTATTGTTGCAAAGAAGTTATTCTTCCATCCTATCAGGACATTCAGTAGCATGACTTGGGCCAATTGTGGTCAGAGCTCATTTATAATTCAGACATCCTTTTAATTCATTTATTAATTATATTTTATAACCCAGTATAATTGGCTTTTGCATAAAAGACTGGGAAACCCAGCCTGGGTATATAAGAGTCACAGACACAAAGTACAAAGACTTTACAAATGGCAACATTCTGGGAACAGTTATACTGAGAACCAGCTCATTTAGAAAGCTCTTTTGTTATTCAAGTTTTTAAAGATGTTCGACTTAATCTAAAGACAAATAAGATCAGGGTTCAGAAGTGACCATTTGCTAAGAAACATAGTAATGATCACAATATCGAGTAGCATTAATTTAGTCCCCCTTTTATACACATTATCTCATTTAAGCCTCATTTAAACCATATTAAGTAAATATGAGGTAGCTACTATTATTATTCTTATTTTACAGATGCAGAAACTAACGCACAGGGAGGCTAAATAACTTGCCCAAGATCACACAGCAGTAAGTAGAGGAATTTAAATTTGAACCACTCTTTCCTGGTATAGGCTTTTTGCTATTTCCTCTTATAATCTTACTTGTCCAAAAATACATGCATGTGTATATACTTACATAAACACATAAAGTGGTTTGAAAATAGAAACTGAAACAAAATAAGAAAAGAAATAGGGCAATGTGGAAAATCAATAAAGCCAAATGAAGGCAAAGAATCTCCTTCTGCAGTCTCTGGATACTGTTTAAAAATGGTTAGAGCATGACCTGTTAGAGTTGCTGGTAATTAAAAATAATAAAAATAATAATAGTGATAAATTCTCATGACTTGCCTCAGATCTCAGAACCTCAGAAGGCTTATCCTGGCCCATTAAGCTACTACGACAATTCCCTAGATCCAGAGAGCTTTCCAATTTGACAGGAAACAACTCAGCAATTCCTATCCCAAGGCCTATAAAGGTATTTCCCGTTCTGTGAGTACCTGGCCCCCAGCTTTGGGTTGAAACTGTCTCTGAGAATCCCAAGGTGCCCTTGAGGTTGAACCTATAAATCTCCACTGTTAGTGAGCAGGCCGAGAGGGTGCCAAGTTCAGCAAGAGGCCCTTGGCGTCACAGCCCTGTTCTTCCTCAGATGTAATGAGTCTAATAGGGACCCAGGAACCAGCAAAGTGAAGCCCATGCTCTCAGCAGATGGTCTAAGCAGAGAACAAAGATCAGAAGAACCCGACGAGAGGCTACCTCCAGGCAATTAATCTTTGCTTCTGAAGGTCAACTGGGCAAAGTGAGTTGGAGCAGGAGGGAAGTTTTAAAGATGACTGCATCCCAGGAGGGAAGGCAGCTCCACGAATCCCAGGCTGAACTGGCTGAGATTTCCGCAGGGAGGATGCTGTCCCTGTGCTCTGCGGATCCTAAACCTAGGGCCGGTATCTATGCCTCAGCGTTGCTCTGCCAAAGAGGTGGCAGGCAGACTCTGGATCTCCCCTCACTTTCTGGGGCCTCTGGGGTGGCAGGTCCCCTAGGATGGGATTAAAGTTGTCTTCTCTCCATCCCACCAGGACAGCTTCCCCAGGCAGCTGTGCCTAACATAAGAAGGGCTGGCTGGCCTGGGTGGCGGAGCACTGGGATGAAGGGGTCGGGAGGTGGGCTGAACTTTGTTGCAGAGCCAGTCTAACTTAGTTTCTTCCCAGAAAACCTGCCAAACAGTTACATGTTTCCCTTTGCAGAGCTTGCCATTCAATCCAAAATTTTTGGCAGAAGCATAGCCCATTAACAAAATGAAGAGGCCTGCATGGCCAGGCTGCAAACACAACCCTTTCCCCAAAACGTTCCACGCTTCAGTGACCGCACAAGCTATTAGACACTCTCCAGTTCCAAAAACACCGTGTCTCACTTTTCACTGCAAAACGTCTAGGTTTGTTCTTTTCTGTTCCTCCTCCGCCTCCCTCCCAGTGTCCTACTGGCTCCGTTCAAGCTTTAAAAAATACGGGGCAATAAACTTAAGAAGAAGGAAGAGAGAGAAAAAAGTCAGCTTGTTAGCTGATGTTTTATAAACACAGTGAAACCCGTTAGCATAGAGCTGGGGGAGGAGGACGCAGGCCCCAAGAAAACCCCATTTTACACACAAGCACCGTGCAGTGACGCTTCACCAGAGAAGCAGAAATAATAAAAGGAATCAGTACCAGATGGCCCTCCTCAGAAAAGAAAGCAGGAGTAAAAACATTTCTTTTCAGATAGATAACGTAAATCACAGCTCTGAAAGTAACCCCTGGCTCTGGGGCACCGTCTAGCACGGGCTCATCGGGAGAAGGGCAGCTCCCCCGCTCTGGCCCACACGACACGGGCAGGGTTGGGGGGCGGCCACGGTTCCAAGGGGAAGCTCCTCTTTGTTCCTCTCTCCTTCTCAGGGTCTT
The DNA here is from genome assembly GCA_008750895.1 of Mirza zaza. Classification (NCBI taxonomy): domain Eukaryota; kingdom Metazoa; phylum Chordata; class Mammalia; order Primates; family Cheirogaleidae; genus Mirza; species Mirza zaza. The sequence goes on along the minus strand of VSMD01088673.1, from coordinate 343,180 downwards.
CCCCTCAAGTGACTACAATGAAAAGGGAAGGCAGACGAAGGTCACCACTGCCTGGATAAGAAGGTGGAGTTCCAGGGCTTGGCTCTCCCCTCTCGGGCAGCCTAATGTCGTCCCCATCAAAGCCAACAGGCCTGAGTCAGGGCTGCAGCCACACCTGGGGTTTACGCACGGCCTGTCTCAGAGAGGCGATGCTTTTCAGACATCAATCCCTGCTCATCCCCCCTACTCCTTGAAGGTAGGCCTGTCAACACTCTCTGTTTTCAGAGAAAGCGATGCCTTGAGATGGGACTTTCTGTTAAATACCAAATGGGTTTAGAAGACCAGCTCTCCTTGTAGCCTGTGCCACCCACTGGAGAAAGTGGCAGGGCGCTGGACTGCAGAGGATGGGAGATAATAGCATCCAGCAGTTTCAAATGGTCCAGTGCATCCATTTCAGAAGCCCTTGGATGGAGTGAGTGGGGCAAAACAGGAAACGTGCTTCAATTGTCCCCAGAATAATACTAATAATATAAGAGCTCACATTTATGGAGCGTTTACTGTGTGTCAGACACTGAGCTAAGTGCTTTACATGGGTCATTTAATTCAATCCTCACAATGGCCCTCTGAGGAAGGTATTCCCATTTTATAGACAAGGGAACTGAGGTTAGGCAGTGGCAGGGCCAGGACTCTAATCTGCATCTGATTCTAGAGTATGCGCTCATAAAGCTACTTCCCGTTGCTTGTGAGCGAGGCTCTGGCTCCCAGCTGGAAACCCCATGCAGTCAGGAAGAAAGAGGACTAGATTTGAAGCGAGAAGACCTGGTCTGAATCCCAGCTCCACCATCAGTCAGTTCTATGACCATGGGAACGTCACTGACCTTCCCTGGGCCTCAGTTTCTTCATTTGTGAAACTGAAATATCCATTTATCTAACCTGATTAGATTTTTCCAGGAAAGAACTGATGTTGCTGTAAATCAGGTCACTTCCTCGCCTTGATCTGCACAGCCACGTGTTTACTTTATGAAGAAGAGAGACACGCTCATGGGCACTGAAGAGCCACACACATGAATACACACACACACATGCACACACACACACAGGAGTTTGATATAGGAAGGCGGAGTTTGGAGGTCTATAACAGGATGAGACTTTAGAAACGGAGATATAAAAGGAGTAGACAACTTAGAAGGGAGTGGAAAGAACTTGGGCTATGGAGCCAGAAAAATGGGACTCAAACCCAGCTCTGCCGTCTACTAGCCATGTGACCCTGGGCAAGTCATTCAACTCTCTGAGTTCAGTTTCCCCAGCTGTAAAGTGGAGATGATTATGCCTCCCTAATGGGTTTGAAATTAAATAATAGGAGACTTCTAACACAAAGCCTTGTATATGGTAAGTGCTCATTAAAGGACAGCTCTTTTCCCCTTCGCTGACCAGGACACTAATGTGTCTGTCCTCTTCTTTTAGATTAAACACTGTTGCTGGCTGGGGGAGTGGGGGTCACGGGGAGGCTCAGGTGGCTTCCTCTGCTCCCTGGCACTGTGTGCCGGCCTCTATCTCATAGGAAAGTGCTGGAGCTGCCACCCTCACGTCTTACCTTCCTCGCAGCTCTCGCCCTTGTAGCCGGGGTTGCAGATGCAGGTGCCCATGATGCAGGTGCCGTGGTTGCTGCAGGCCACGTCGATGCACTGGTTGGTGGGCACATCGCACTCGGTGCCCTTCCAGCCGCTGTGGCACAGGCACCGGCCCTTCATGTACTGGCCATTCCCACTACAGAGCACGGGGCAGGAGGCTGGGGAGACAGCACCAGAAGGCTGGCATGATGCAACACCCAGTAAAACGCAACTGCCTTTGTCCGTTTCTCTCCTTGGCCTGTCTGGCTTGGCCAATAGCCACAAACACCCATGCGTGTCCATCTGTCTGCTTCTCTTGCTTGACTTCATTCCAGCTGAAACACATCTGGAATTGTAGGTGCAGGTATGCAGGGCAGGGCTTGGCAGAGCTGGTGCCCACTTCCCCCAGCCCCTTCGTATTACTGATGGGATACCATGCAGCCAGGAACCTTGGACAGGAAGCTACAGTCTGTTCCTTGGTCTCACTGGAAAAGACAGCAGCTAGGCCTCCTGGTGCCTGCCCCAAATCCCCCCTCCAGCACTCTGCTAATAGCACTCCACTTTCACTTCCCACACCCCATCTGTAGCACCACTTGTTGTCCTCTTTAACCAGCAAATCTCAGCCTTCCTTGCCTTTCAGGCCTCCACTTCAGCCCCATACACCACTGCCCCCTTGAGAGAAGAGCTGAGCCCAACTCAGCTCTTTAAAGTATCATCTCTTCATTCTGCCTCTTAGTGTAAAGGGTTTTGTGATCATCTCTACGAAGGACACTATATAAAAATAAATTACATTGCATTGTGCTGTAAGTACTTACCAGTCTTATCAAGATACAATAAAGTTAACAGTCATGTATAAAACAGCCTTAAGTGCATATGGGATGAGAAAGTTAATTTGCGTTAGAAGGGATAACTCATCTCCTCTCCTTGCACCACTTTCCCTTGGCCCCTACCTGGCTTCTTTCCTTTTTAAAGCACTCAGCAGGTAATCACTGCACTTCTCTGGGGCTGCCAGCTTTGCTGCCTCAAACTGAGTCTACTTCCCATTTGGAAGAATAAGTTGAACCTCCAAAGCAGTGTCACGGCATAGTGTTTGCAGGGCAGTGCTCCTTTGGCCTGGAAAACCATCTCTGCCTTCCACTCATGACCAACTTCTCGAGCTCAGAACTCAGGTCCAGTGTGGACCCCACGTGGGAAATCTTTCCCCATCTTCGTGTCTTCCACGCTAAGAGGGCTCCTCCCTTCTGGTCTGATAGAAGCTCCCTGCATTTAGGCTTGGTAGAGTGTGCTCCACTTATAGTACTATGCTGCAGTTTTTATTCACTTATCTGTCCCTGAGACTGTACTGAAAGCTCCCAGGATTGGAGCTCTCAGGTCCTACCTAGCACAAGACCCTAAGTGGGCATGAGGTGAATGACTGCTGAATGAGAGAAGAGGTGGGAAAAACAAAAGAAAGGGCCATTTCAGCTTCCCAGGGCAGTGCCAAATCCTCCAGACTACACATCTCCTTTGGCATTTTCCGCATTAATTATTCCAGGACTGAAACAAAGGCTAAAAGCTCAGGGCAGACTGTGGGCAGCCTCTTAAACCATCTCCATAGTGGTTATCGTCAGCCCTGGATGTGCCAAACATGAGGCAGTGCTGGGGTCCTGAGTGGGGTAGAGCAGCCCAGCCTCCCCAGTCCCTCCCTTGGGTGGTCTCGGCCACGGTTCTGCCTGTGCTGTTCGTGGGCAGCGGTGGAGCAGCTCCTGGGGCTCCTGTCCACAGGCCAGAGAGAAATCGCACCAGCTGTCAATGGAGCTCAGCCAGGGCTGATCGCTCCTCTAAGGGGAAATCAAGTTTTTAAAAGGACCCTGATGCCACTCTGCCTGCCCAGCAATGGACACTAAATTCACTGTGGCTGCCTCTGTAAAAACCCTTTCTTCCTGACCTCCCAGATCATCCGCACGTGGATAACAAGGGCTGACAAGGCCTGCACACCTCCCCGAAGGGCTTCTGGAGAATGGCCCTTGGGAGCCCTTCTCTGGGCAGCAGGAGGTGGCTGGAGTTCTGCACTTGCTCTGAGAAGTGGAACCTGAGCTGCCCAAGGATGGGGAGCAAAGCTCCAGAGCCCTCGTGTAGATGTCTCACCTCTGCCGCAGTCAGGGCCCAGGAAACCCAGGAAGCAGTGGCAGGTCCCAGAGATGCAGTCACCGTTGCCATAGCAGTTGCTGGGGCAGTTATCCACCGATTCTGGGAGGAGAAAAGAGAAAGAGAGCTGAAAATAGAAATTTCTTTACTAAAACAGAGAGCCCAGGAATCAACCATAGGGTAAACAAGGCTCACATATTTGAGCTATTCTGGCCCAGTCACTGAAAGGAATCAACAGTTGTAATTCTATGTTATTTTTACTCTTACTGAGGTGCATCTCAACTGACATTAGGTGATGTGTTCTGGAAAATGCTTTAAACAAATTTTTATAAATCAAATTTGTATCTATAAACACATTAAAAATTCTTCAGCTAAAAACACTGAGAGAAAACCATTTACCCTGTTGACAGCGGTTATCTGTGGGTGACGGGTTACTGAGAGATTTGTGTGGTCTCCTTTACGCTTTTCTGTATTTTACATTGTCCTCATAGGGGGCTGATAGTCCATTAATTTGTTTTTTCATAAAGCTACTGGGCCTTTGAGAATCTGTCTCTTCCCTCCTCTGTTTTTTCACATATCTGTCCAGGCCCCTCCACCCCTCACAGGGGCTCCTACAGCAGCCTCCTGGCTTTGCCCTTGCCCCATCCTGATCATCCGCCGCCTGGCAGCCTGAGCGATCTCTTGGAAACAAATTTGATCTGTCACTTTCCCGCTGAAAACCCTTCCTTGGCTCCTCATTTGCTGAGTTGAAAAAATCCAAGCTCTTTCAAAAGGCACAGAAGTTTCCTTTCCTGTTCCCTCTGCACTCTCTGTACCCCCAGAATCTTCTACCATGCCCCCTTGTTGCAGGGATGTCACCTTCTCTAAGTCCTTCTAGTACCTTTGGTGTATACTCTGTGTGACAGTGGCAAGGAAATATAGAATCAGGCAATTTCAGAAGGATTTTAATCAAAAATTAGGCAGTATTTTGTAACTCTAGTTAGTAAACCTGCTATCTAGGAAATGTATGCATTTGGAACAGCTCATTTCTCAATGATGCCGGATGTGGAATAGAGCAAAGAAGCAACTGTATACTGAATGCCTTCTTTGTGCCATGTGTTTGCAGAAAATTTATCTCATTTCATTGTCAGCATATCTGACAAGCATGTATTGTTATTCCTATTGTACAAAAGAAAAAAAAAAGAGGCAGCTGAGATAAATGAAGTGACGTGCTCAAGGCCACAGGTACTGAATCATGGAGGCAGGACTGGAACCCAGACGTTTGGACTCCACGCCTGCTTTTCTTCCATGACACTATGCTATCTGGGCCTTAAAGGAACTCATTCCAGATCTGTGGGGACAGGGCTCCCCTGTTCACTCAACTTTCTTTCTGTGTACTGACTGAGAAACACAGAGTGCCTTGACCACCCTGTGACTCAGCCATCTGCATTTCTCCTGTAGGCTTCAGCCTAAGCAGGGGCCTTGAACATTTCCAGGCACAATAAAAGTGTTTAGGTTGTTGCCCAAAACACTGAAAGAATCTAGCCCCAGCCCCGAGCCAAATTCCTTAAACCCTCCTATAAACTCCATACCTCTGTACCCCTCTCTGCAGTCACACCTAGGTAGAACATCCCTTTCTCTTGCTGTCTGCCCAAGGGTTGCTGCAGCACTCTGTAAGTAAGTCCCCCGAATAAATGTGTTAGACTGATCATATTGGCATTTAGTGGGACTTTCTTTTGAATCCCAGCTGACCCCATTTCGGGATGGTTTGGAGCACACCTTTGGAACTCCCACATAGCTGCTTTGGGGGCAACTCTGGCTGTGGGTTCACTGGACAAAATAGTGGGACATAGAGGCCAATGCTGAAGGCAGCAAAGGATCCAGTTGTAGGGCAGAGAGTTCTATAACCTTCAGAGCTTGAAGGATCCTAGAGACATCCAGTCCAATGCTCTCCATTGATAGAGAAGGAAACTGAGACCCAAAGAAAAAGCAGTGACTCGTTCAAGGTCTCAGAGTGAGAGTCAGATTTAGAAGTAGAGGAAAAGGTTAGTTAGGCAGGCAGAGTTAAGGATTCAATCTGTTGTCTTAGCTCACAACTATAAGTCATGAAGCCAAGATTAAGGCCTCTATTAAATGAAATGTTACCATGTGAGACATGAGCCTTGCCTGTAAGAAGTTTGCAGCTTAATTGGGAGAATAAAATAATAAGTGAACAGTCACCTGGGCACCAACATGGGGCTGAAAAAGCTCTTCCCAGAGGTAAGAAAGCTTAGTTTTGGGGTCCATTATTTTAGTACTAGGCTCTGTGACCTAAAGCAACTTCCTTCCCCTCTCTGGGCCTCACCTTCCTGATAATTAAAATGAAGATAACTGGTAGAGGTGATTCCCTGGGAGTGCTTCCTGTTCTAAAGTTCTGTGAGTCTATAATTAATTAAGAGATCAACTATGAAGAAAGGGCATCCAGACAAGGGCACCAAGACTTCAACAGAGCAAAGCACTTAAGAGTACTACAATGGCAGCTGGGATGGGGGCAAAATCAACAGAGGGAAGGATTCTTGGAGGAGATGGGCTTGAAGAATGGTTTGATGAAGGATGGGTGGAGGATCTGGCATTTATAGCATGGTGCAATTCCAAGAGAGGTGTTTCCCCAAAGTCTTCCAGTATCAACTTGGGAACTATTTTGAATGTTTGGGAAAATGGTCCAAATGTATGGTTCCTTTTCTGAGTGGGAAATTCCACTCACTCAATATGGTCCCTGCTGATACAAGTAGTGTTTTACACTAACACAGAATTAAGAATAGGGTCTAATCCAGCACATGGTCTCATTTCAGGGCAAAGTGGTTGGGCTCACAGCAGAGCGAGGAGGCTCACAGGCCAGGGCCCTGAGCATCTCTGCTCTCCATGGGCTTTGCCTGGAAGAATCCATGTTCCTAAGGCCTTTAAATCAGTAGTGTCTTCCAAAACATTGTTTTTATAAAGAATCATTTAGGAAGTTTTTCTGAATATTCTTTTAAAAAATAAGAATTTTGAGTAAAGTTTAAGGCAAGATAATTTCCACTTTAAGCTACTGGCTAACTGTACAATCAGAGGGATAGTTCCACCCACAGAGTTGCAGGAGTATGGGACAGAAAGGCAGATGGCGCAGCTTCTACGTTTTGTTCTGCTACAGAACAGTGGTGGATCCTGGGTCGTGCTACTCCATCTTTCTGTACCTATTGCCTCATCCTTGCATTTGCTCATCCCACACATCCTTGCTTGGTAACTCCTAGTCCTTCTTTCAAATCCAGTTCAAATGCCGCCTCTTCGGAAAAGCCTTCTGGACATTTTAAACAGGCTAAGTTAGTCCCAGGATGCTCATCTCTATTAAAGAATCACATAGTCTACTTTGTTGACTGTCAACTCCTTGAGGACAGAAACTGAGTTTATTCATTTATGTATTTGCCCTGGTATTCAATCCAGAGCAGGGTCTCAATAAATATTTGTTGCTATCATTCAAAGAATTCAACTAGATGATCTCAGAGATCCCTCCCAGATCTAAAATTCTGTGGTTCAGTCCTACTCAAACCCAATGGTATAAAAAATATGTCTCCTAATAAAATTACTATAATTACCAGTTACATTTTTAATAAACTACAGATAAGTGTTATATACTTTTTAGATTCTGATTGATGAAGTATGCAAGATGCAAACCTGATTATCATCTGCCAAAAAGCCTTCACAGTGAGAAAGTGAGGACAGCATATTTTTGTGACTGAGCCTAGTGTTGGTTGCTAAATCTGACAGAATAGAAGCCTGTTTGCTACAAAACTTGCCACAGGCTGTTGGTGTCAGAGAAGGCAGAAATTTTGAGACATGAAATAATTTTAAGATGGCAACAAGGTAATGGAAGGGAGACATATGGAGAATATTTTATTTTGATAGGATGTTTATGTGTATAGTTTTTTTCTTCCACTTGGAGGGATTTCAACAATTTGGAGGTCCATGTGAGATCTCACAAATAATGAGTCTTCACTGACCAGCTATCTCTATGCTAAACTCTAGGGCAGAAGTGACATGCATTGGCTTGCAAAAAGTGTGAACTTTACTGCATAAATACATTGTATGTTCCCAACTGGCATTTGGTGAATTTTTTCCCCAACAGTCTCTCTCCTGCTTTATTCATGTTCATACTGCAGCTGCCTTCATTTAATAGAAGGAGTACCTTTAGATCTGTTTGGATTCAAATTAAAAATTCAGTTGCCTATGAATAACTGATTTTCGTAATTGGGTATATGGGATGTTGGAAAACAGGGGCTTTTCCTCTAGCTTTTGTTTTTCTATCTCAGCAGTGGGCCCTAGTAGGAAATTCGATTTTCAGGAACTTGTTTTTCCTTCCATCAGTGTTAGAATGAAGAGTTTAAATGTTTCCTCAGCTCATTCTCTGGACATGGGTTGTGAATGGGCATGTTCTCTGGATGTTGAACAAAATATCAGTCAGAATACAAAGGGGCAACTGCAGAAGGAAGAAAAGACAACAGCCATTCTTCCCAGAGGAGATGCAGGAGTCAGGCACCAGGGAACCCAATGCAGTGCCCATTTTGCCTGCTAACTACTGTTTTTCAAAAACAAATTATTAGTATTGTTGGGACAAGGTGAAAGATGATCACAGTTGATAAACAAGTCCTCCTGAGTCTGGTGTTGATGTCTGGGAAAGCCTGCTGTCATTTGCCACCTCTGGTTTTCTTTTTTGAAATCCCAAAGCATCATTTTGTAGGAGACAAGGTCATGGAATAAAATCCTGTGTGGAGGGGACTGTGCGGGAAGCCCAGTTGCCTACTGAACTCTTGTTTTACGGGAGCAGTGATCCTGGAAAAGAGAGGGTAGCTTCTCCTCCATCAGCTCACCATGGCATGGGCACACCTGCCCCTTGCCCTGGTCTGAGCAGGCAAACCTCTGTGGTCAGGGGAGCTTGATGTTGGACCCCAGCAGCAACGATAGAGGGAACCAGCTGTGTGAGTGAGGTCAGGGCCCACTCACCAATCTCAGTCTCTCCTTTCTGCTCTCTTGCATTTATCCCTCTCTGCCAGACCTCCTCTATGTCTTGTTCCCCTGTGATGTGTCTAAGCTAATAGAAGCCTGCATTTACTTCTGATACCTCCTTCCCGTATTTCTGTTGTCTCTCCTTAAATTGTAAAAGTGGATGTCAGGAACTCTTTGGAGCACCTGGGTGAAGTACCAAGGTCTACCTATCACCCAACAATCTTCTGATGCCTTCTCCAGGCTGCTTGTAGGACAGATGATGATGCTACAGGCAAGAAGAAACTTCGATTCCAGGACAGCCAATTGCATGACTGGATATATCACCTTGACTGCAGCTAGTGAAATTTATACTTTAGGTTACATCTATTACATCTTCTTTGTTCTTGAAATAGAAGGATTGGGATTATTATTAGTAACCAAGAGATGAAAACTAGATAGCATAGCTGGGGTTTAATTCTACAGCAACTCAACGGTGAAGGAATAGTCCAAAAGAGACCCTCTCATTCCCTCAAATGAAACTGTGAAAGGCATATCATATATGCCAATTTAGTCTTTATAATAATTATGATAAATAGCTACCTTTGCTACCATTTTGTAGTTTCAGATGGAGACTGGGAGATGAAGTCACTTTCTCAAGGTCATATAGGTGAGAAGGGTGAATCTTGTGTATGTTCTATATACAGCCAAAGTTTGTGGCATATGGCCTAGACCAAAGTATGGGCTTTGGAGCCAGGCTAACTAGATGCCTTTGGGTAAGTCATCTTTATACATCACTTTCCTCATCTTTGAAATGGGATTAATAATAACACCCACCTCGGAGAGTTATTTTGAAAACCAAATAGAGTAATGCTATGGGCAAAAAGGTTGACCCTGGACCTGGCAGAGTTGGTATTTTGGTTTTAAGGAAGGGCCGCACACATGCCTTCCATTTGTGAGCTAAAACAACATTCTGACTTGGTCTAATGAATCCAAACAAGGAAATATGGGTTTCTGAGGGTAAACATACACACACACACATACAAAACCACATAGAAACTCCCCATGGTAAAAACAGGAAGGCAAACAAGCAATGCTTCTGAATGTGAAGAAGGCAGGGTATTTGGGCAAATTTTCTCCTGGGGGAAAGCACTGTCAAAGCAAATTAAACCTGTTGTCTCCCAGAAGCACAAACACAGGCAGACTCATGCCAACATCTGAAAGAACTTTTCTCCCTGTGCACTCTAGATTGGCACTGGGCAGGTGCCAGGTGCTGGAAAGCTGTTCCATGGCCTGTGAGGTATCAGTCCCTGTAGGTGTCCCAGCTTTCTCTGCAGATGATGGAATTCAAAGGCCTTCAGTCTGCAACAGTCTAGGTTAATGCAATGACAAAAATTTGACAAAGCCCCTGACAGCCTGGGCTTAAAGCCAGTTTTGTATTGGCATTTGAACTGGGAGATCTGTTTTCAGTCATACTCAGAAGTCTACCAACCACTGTTAAGAGCAGCTCTAAGTAGAGGTCTAGGGAAAATATTGTTTCCTCAATTATATCCAATCTTGGTTCTTTGTTAATTATTTCTCTGGGGGAAAATCAAATTACACCAATAAGACTGTGAGCTCCTTGAAGACAGGCATCCAGTCTGGTTTTCCAAAGAGTCTGGTGAGTGCTAAAGACACACCAAGTCCTCAATATTTTTTGGATTGATAAACTAAGTAGGAATCCAAGGGGGAAATAGAGTAAAGGGGTTAGAAAAGTGGGCACAGCACATCAATCAGATTCAAGAGAAGAGTTTGGCAGCCAACAGCTATTGCTTCCTTGTCCTATATTTTTAGATGTTTGATGCTTAGAATAAACAGAGTGATAGGAGACTCAACTTTGCATTGCATTCTCAGACCATATTGAGAGTTCAGCAGTTCACATGTGGAAGCCACATTTAAGAGACTAACAAGATAAACTAGAACACATTCATTTCAGACCAACCAGGAAGACAAGAGACCTTGAAATGATATTTCAAATAAAGAATTTTTGAAGGAAATAGGAATTTTGCTTACTAAGGGGGGTTAAGCTAAATAACATTTGTTTTAAAATATCTGAAAGGCTATTATATGAAATAAGGATTAGACTTTGTGGCCCTAGTAGATTGACAGAGGTCCAATGAATAAGGACTATAATCCTTGTTAAAGAGATTTGGTTCAAAAGAAGAATGAACTTTTTAGGAGTCAGAGCTGAATACCACTCACTACACTGGGTTACATTCTGTTTATGTGTATGTATCTGCCCAACATATTATAAACTTCTTGAAGGTAGGAAATGTGTTATGTATCTCTGACCCTCCAGTAAATATCATTCTGGACTCAAAGCAGGTGTTTAATCAATGTTTATTAGCTGAACAACTAAAATGAATGGGACCACACGATCTGCAAGGTCCTACATTTTCAGTCACTGGATATTCAAGGGGAGGGAAAATTAATGACTGGTGGGGATGCTTTGGGAGTGACGAAAGATAAAGTGTACAACATTTTCCAAGCCTGAAATCTTATGACTCTATGAGTCATGGTATATAGGAACATACTTGGACTGTGCCAAAATACTTGAGTTCTAGCCCTACTCCTGCCACCAACTTATTTGGTGACCTGGCCAAGTCCCTTCCTCTCTCACGGCCTTTTGTGTACAAAATTTATTAAACTTATTCAGCAAACATTTACTGAGCATCGACCCCGGTGCAGGAAGTGTTCTAGTGAAGTGGATGGCTCCAGTGATCTATCAGGTCTGACACCCTGTGAACTAATGATTCAAACCAAATTGCCGGTACTTAAAAAACTATACAAACAGATGAAAGGGCTGATAATCGGATCATGTTTATGGGGCCTCGGGGTGGGGGAAAGTTTGCTGTTTCAGGGCTGACTTTAACTTTTCAAGTCTCCTTGCTCTGTCCTCAGATAATTGGCATCATATTCTCATCCATCCCGAGAAAGGAGCCTCAGGCGAGTCACGGAGACTGAGGCCACATACACCGGGACAGGGCCGGAGAGGGGCGCTGGCTGGCCGTCCCGTGCCTGTGGCGGCGTCCCCAGTCGCAGGAGTGCCACTGTCGGCTCGGCTCCATCGCCTTCCCGGAACGGGCTTGTATGCGAGCACATGCCAGGGAGCCCACTGACACGCTCCAAGTGGTGAGGACACTGATGAGTACTGTGCCGCTCAAGAAGCCTTCAAAGCTGAGTTGAGCGGTCAGCGTTTGGAGCACGCCGGCCGCACTCCCTCTCCCTGGGCCGCTCCTTAGGCACAGCTGTCTGCCACAGCCAGCCCAAGCGGCTACCCGGCGGGCTGGGTGCCGCCCTCTCCCACTGCCCACAGCCGATTGGACCAGGATGAGCACCTGACCCAAGCAGAGCCCACGCATAGGCTGCGAGGCGCTCTGTGACGTCATTTTACAGAGGTTCTGGGCCAATCAGAGTCCCTCTCCAGTATTTAAACTAAAAAATACCCAGGAAATGCGGCCTCCGGGACGGGGAGCGGGCCAAGGGGAGTGATGGAAAGTGAGGGGCCGGAGTTAAGAGGAAGCAGTCTTGATGAGGTGAGGCAGCTGGCCTGTCACACCTCAGAGTGGTGACTGGAGCTGAAGCCTGGAGAGCGGCAGGGACACCACAGCAAGAGGCCAGCACGGGCCACAGGAGAAGAGAAGGGCGGGCCCTGGAGTCGTCCGCATTCTCAGAGGCTTTTCAGCGCCTGTTTTCGTCCCAAGACACAGGAATCTTTTTGAACCAACTTCACTGCCACACCGGCTTTTCTCTGAGGTTACTTGTGTGTGTTTTGCTCCTTGCAACTGAAAGAACCCTAGCACATCCATTCACCTTGGTATCTCATCAGGATCTACCTGACAGCCTGCAGGCTTTGAAGATACCTGTAAAGTGCAGAACTTAATGTTTTTTTTAAAGCATTTCCACATACAGCTTGTTTTGATCTGTATGGTAGCTCTGAATGGAGGAAGGGGAGGTGTTACTACCCCCTCCCCCTTTTGGAGATGAGAACGAGAAGGCACTGAGAACTTGCTCAAGTTCATGCAGCTAATAAGTGACAGGGCTATTATTAAAACTTGGATTTCTGCTTTTACCTAATCTAGGGGTTCTTCCACTATACCACAATTACCAATCCAGTGAAAAAATAACATGATGATCCCACTCCTTTTGCCTGTAGTCTCTAGTCAGTTATAGAGTCAGGACTACACAGAGGATGCTGCCAGGGCCAGCAGATTCCAACTAGTATCTATTTTGGTTTTGTTAATTAAAATTCTGGTTTTAAAGCACACTTACAGGTATTCAAAAACCAAAATGCAGCTCTGGCACCCACAACTGTATCATACTTAGACAATAATATTAATTCATTTATTCATTGATCATTCATTCATTCAAACTCTATTGACTCCACTGTACTGATACTGCCAGGAGGACCCAAAGCATAGTCCTTATTTTCAAGGAGTGGTGGAAAGGAGTTAGGCTTTGGAGTCAGGCAGATCTAGGTCTGAATTCCAACTCTGTTACTTCTTAGGGTGAGACAGAGAGAGTCACTATATCTGAGCCTTAGTTTACTCCTCAGTAAAATGAGAAAACCACTTGCTTTACCCGCTTGTGAAAATTAAATAAAACCACCATATATTATACATGCACCTGGTACATAAAACTTGCTCAGGAAATATTGGTTTACTCCTGTACAATCACAGTGATTTTCAAACTTTAGCCTGTCTCAGTTACCTGAAAGCTTGTTAAAACGTGGATTGCTGGGCCCTACCCACCAGAGTTTCAGATTTAATAGGTCTGGGGTTGGGTCCCAGGTGATGCTGGTATCTTTGGTCTGGGTACTACTTTGGGAACCACTGGTCTGGAAGAAAGACAGACTTTACACACAGGTCTGTAAAAATAAGCCAGAGAGGGCTGAAAGCCCTAAACTATGCAAGAATGCAAAAGAGCTTGTGGACCAGTTCCAAAGAAGGGGGGCTGGGGTCCTCCAGGAGGTAGTATTTGAATAGCTCTTAAAGAATAGGCAGCCTTTTGAAATGCAAAGCAGTTCTGGGCATGATGGGGGTCAAGTAAGAGCCAGATCCAGAATAATCATTTTTGCTGCTCCCACGCAGTGACCTGCTGATCATCATGCCAACTTCACGTTGAGTCTGTCTTTGGGACAAATTACTTAAGAAATCAGTTTTTTTAAAAGCTCAACTCAGCTGCGGGCTAGAGAGTTCCATCTAATGAGCATCGCTTTGTGTTGAATTATTCTGTGATGACAGACAATGTAGGAACAGAAACAGGCTTGAAGGAGGTGGGGTGGGGAGCTGCTAATTATTCTCCAATCATTTATCCAGGCTTGTCACCAAGCTCTCTACTGCTTACAAACCACATGGAAAACCTAGTCTGCCTCTCCTTCCTTTTAAGTCAGCATGTCCAGGTCTGAAAATGCACAAAACTATGTAAAGGTGATACAGATACTTGCAGGTTAAAAAACCCCCACATAGGCCTAGACTTTGCTTGTAAAATGGAAATATCCAGGCCATGTTACCTCTGGCCTGGGCCACTGCATCAGCATTCTAAGTGGACTTCTGTCTCCAGCCCTCTCCCTTTCAGTATGTCCTGTACCTGCAGGCCAGAGCTATCATTTTGGAATTAAGTCTCTTCAGGCCACTGATAACCCCACCATTCCTTGTCATCTGCGAACAGGAACCCTATGGACACTTTTGTTTGCACATTGTTTTAAAAAATTCAAATTAGTTGCCAGAATTTTGAAAACAGGAGATTTCAAAGGAAAAAATTATTAATGTTGGCTTTAAGATATTTTGATGTTTAGCATTTGTTAAATATCAAAAAAAAATATTAACAAATTGAAAGACCCACCATGACAACAATCTTCTCTCATTTATGGGAGGCCCAGGCCCCGTGGTCAGCCTCAGGCCCTCTGCAGCTTCCTGCACTGATGCCACCTGCCTGGCCCTGAGGCATCCGAATATACCACCTGGCCTAGGGCAGTGTTTTCCAAGAGTCACTTATTCGGGTGCTGCCTTTATGCTGCTGCCATATTCACATACCATCTGTCCTATTATTCACTTAGCATTTTTTGATTCGTTTACTTTCTTAAAAAATATATTTAAAATAGAAATTTGATAGCACTATGAAATAATGATTTGATAAACCTAATTCTATTTTTTTCAGTTTACTAAAATTCATAATTCTGGAGACAGAGTCTATGTATAATCTAAAATAATCTTAAAAATTATGCTTTAGGAAACACTGGAGGGGAGAAAGCCCACATTTTTGAACCAGAAGATTAAAGCTCCAACTTCCCTTTTCACAGGTCTCCCTCCTGTCCTCTTTGTGCTGCTGCCAAATTCTCCCCACCCCCACCTGAACCCACATCCCTTCTTCAGCCTCCCTGACTCAGCCTATGCTGATAACTTTACCTGAAAATCCCTTTTCCCCTTATCCACTTGTCCAAGTCCTACCAGTTCTTCAAGTCCAATTTAATTTTATTTATTTATTTTTTGAGATGGAGTCTCGCTCTGTTGCCCAGGGTAGAGTGCCATGGCATCAGCCTAGCTCACAGCAACCTCAAATTCCTGGGGTCCAGCGATCCTCCTGCCTTAGGCTCCCGAGTAGCTGGGACTACAGACATGTACCACCATGCCCTGCTAATTTTTTCTACTTTTAGTAGACATGGAGGTCTCACTGTTGCTCAGGCTGGTCTCGAACTCCTGACCTCAAGCGATCCTCCTGCCTCAACCTCCCAGGGTGTTAGGATTACAGCTGTGAGCCACCATGCCCGGCCTAAATATTACCCCTTTCATGAAGCTTAACCAGATTCTTCCTAGCAAAACAGAGCTCTCATCTGAATCCTAATGGCAGTTTCCTTCCATCTTTCACTTTTTATCTACTGCTTTCTACTTTGCAGTCTGGCTATTTATGAGTATGGCTGTTTTCCCCTAGTAGACTGTGAATTCCTTCAGAGGAAGGGATCCATTTCTGATTCTCCCCCTTATCTGTGCCACCACAGTGACTGGTACACTGCTTTGTCTGGAGGAGCTGCTCATTCCTCAGTCAACACTTGTTAAATATCAAATGACAAAGGGCAACTTGTGATTGATTTCATGTCTTTTGGTGTGGTCAGCCTCAAATCCTAAGGCTGGGCTCTTTCTGTGGAGCCTGGACTGCTTATATCCTTGCTGATTTCTTTTTTTCAAATTTCCTTTTTATAAATTCTTTCCAGACCTGAGGCTTCACTGTCATCTCTCTTCCTCTGCCTCACATTGAGCTAGACACTGTACTGGGCTCTCTTCTCTCAAAACAACACTAACCATGTGTTTGGGGAGCATGCAGTGATAAAATTTTGCAGAGCTCCGATTCTTTTCTCTAGCAAGAGCTGCCAAGATGGCTTCTTTGAATTATGTACCTGAATTACTTCTATCAGGATATAACACAATAAATTGATTAGCAAGATGGATACATTCTCCGGCTCTGGTGGATTTTTCTTTACAATAATTATAATGCGTGTTGGTCAGCTGCACAATGATTTGAACAATCTTTCTTTCTTATTTATCTACTAGGTAACACTCAACATAATAACTTGGGTCTATAACTTTGGGCCAGAGGCCAAGTTGGACTTCTGCTTGACACCAAATCCTATTAGAGATCATGGTAATGTAATTATATGTTCAAGTTAAATTTTTTATAGCTGCTCTAGCCACCTAGACAGATCACTCCCTCAGTCTCTAGGCAGAAACTGCCCAGTGGCAAAAGCCATAGCTACATATCTTGCAAGGAACTGAGAAATAGTTGCTGGTGTGAAAAGTTTATAGAACCTTCTGGCTACTTCTGACTGCCTGGTAGCAAGCAAGACTTTCAGCCACCATTGTACTGGGTTATAATACAAATGTTAGCCCCTGCCTGGGCCTGGCCTAAAAGGGAAGTCTCCCTGGTTCCCTGACCAATGAATGGTGGCCTGTCCATGTGCCAGGGCTGCCTGCTTTCTGTGCAGTGAGAGGCTTGGAAGTGGTCTGTTGCTCCTGCACTCAGCTGTCTGCATGCCTGGGTGAAGAGAGCCTGAGAGGCCCCTTGAGCACTAGAGCTCAGCCCCTGTGGCTGGCCAGCCTTCCTCCCAGGTCCCTGGTTCCCTCCCCTTGTCCAATCGGCTGGTATATGAGCGCTGGCCCAGGCATAGCCAGCTGGGGCCTTATCTCCTTTTGCCTAGTCTCCAGCCCGCCCCTTACTTCCTCAGGGCTGGATTGTGTCTCTGGCATGATTTGCCTTTCCATGGCTGAACTCCCTCTTCCACAGCTGAGCATAACTATGCCATCAGGCAGACCTGGGTTTGATTTCCAACTCTGACTCTAACAAGCTGTGCAACCTTGGGCAAACCATTTAGTGTTTCTGAACTCTGGTTTCCTCCCTTACCTATCCCATGGCGGGGCTGGAGGGCCAAATGAAATAACACGTGTAAAGCACTCAGTGGGGCCTGCAGTAAAGTTTCATCCGTGGTAGGTAAAATGAAACCCGGTCAGAACAAAGCAAACACAGCAAAACTGTTTGAGCGTGCGAGTCAGAGGCTGTGCTGTCTAATGGAAAGGGCACAGGCTTACAGGCTTCAGAGTGAGACCCTGGGAGTTCTAATCCTACTCTGCCACCTCCTGTGTGACCTTAAGCAAGTCATTTCACCTCTCTGTGCCTCGGTTTTCTTGTCTGTAAAATGGGAATGATTATAAAGTCCCGATACACAGTAGGTATTATAGTGTCAGCAGCTAAAAGACTGTGGATAGGAGCTGTGGACCCTTCCAAGTGGGTTAGTTTTGGTGGCTGTCCCCTGGGTGACCTTAGCTCACACCTTCTTCACTAGGGGCTCCCAGCATGCTGTGCAAGCAGGTGCATGTGTCCTTTCTGACAACAGGATAAGAGGGAGCTCGGCTCTCAGCCTGGGAAAGCAGCGATTAATGCTCCAATACCGTCTCCACACAGTACTGGCTTATGTCATTAAGACACAATAAGTCCACGTGAGATTATGTTTCTCCTGCCTGCAGGACACACCATAACACACTGGGATGTGTCCACATGGAGGTATTGGGGCTGCTGAATTCCCTTCTCCTTTCAGCTCCTATTTCCACGACACGGACAACAGTTCATAGACACGACTCCCGCTTGATGTGAAAAACGAGCTTTAAGAGTCCTGCACACTCTTAGAAACCCTCCGGGGGCATTTCCCTTAAATTCCCTTCACACTGGCCAATGCCTGGCTTCTCTCCTCTCTTACTGCTCAGCCTGAATGCCGTGTGCTGCCCGTGATGAGGGAGGGGGCTCTGATGACTGGCCTGATCCATCAGGACAGCCAGGGTCTGGGCCCAGCGCCGAAGGCAGAGCGCACATAATGGAGAAGCCGCAGGAGCTGCAGCCTACTCACTGCTCACTGTTCAACTGAGGCCATGGGGGGCTGATGTGAGGCTTGCTGGGTCTTGGGGCTTCTAAAGGATGGAACAGAAAGCAGGAGAAACAGATCAGCGCCCTACCAGGGGACAGACACTCTCGCAGTGAGCCTTCCATTCCTGGCAGCTGGCCAGCGCTAGGGAGGACGCAGGTGCACATCCTGTCAGAGCAGGTGGCTGTTGCCCTGGTCCTCTGATGCTTTGCCAGGCTCTGACTTTCTAAGGTTTGGGGAGAGCAGCTGAGTGAGCCTCTCTTTCCTCTCAGACCCTGGGAGATCCCCACCTTCACACTCAGCTGCCAGGACAGTAAATTAAGGGAAAGGCTCCGGGCAGGCTCACTTTCAGAAATATCCTGTGAAAGTCAAAGGAGTGCTGGAATATCAGGCCTCTCATTCTTCCCTTCTAAACTTCTTCGATTTCTAGCACAGATCCAAGTTTTTGATAATAAAGTACAAATTTAGACATCAAACAAAGTAACAATAAAAGCAAAAGCCATCACCACCACCACATATCCTACTATGTGCTGGGCACTGTGATAAGCACACTAATCTCATACACTGTTTCATTTAATGCTCATCCCAGATGAATAGTATCATTATCCCCTTTTTTCAGATGGAAAATGGAGGCCTAGAGAAGTGAAATGGCTCACCTTCATTGCAGAACCCAAAACTGTTATGCCTCCCAAACAGCTAGTTACTGAAAATCTACTACGTGTACAGGTCACTAACAGATTTAATTGCCCCCTTCTCTGACTTCCCTAGCATTGTAGCCCAAGTTTCATGACAGCTCAGCTGAAACTGCACTGCAGTTAGTTCTCTCCACTTTGCCTCCTCACTGTATATGTACTTGGAGGGCCACGGTGGGCTCTAAGTCCCTCTGCAGCCCCAGTTCCCAGCTCATGGCCAGGCCAAAAGCAAATGCTTGGTCAACAATGTGTTGTGATGTAGCGAGGCACAGCCTCTGCCCTCTACCCCCACGGTCTGATAGGGGTCCCAGTGCAGTCAGTGCCTGTGGTGAATAAATGCGTAAAGCCCAGAGGAGGCAGCAACATCTCAGGGAAGTCCAGGAAGGCCCTGCAGCTCAACCTCGGAGGGTAGGAAGATATTCTCCAGACAGAGAAGGGCACAAGAAATATTTAGAAAGAAAGAACAACACAGAAGCAGGTGTTCTCAGAATTGCAGGTAACACAGCAGGGTGGGACACAGGATGGCCAGCAGCCTTGAGGCTGGGAAGGACAGTCAGCTGACAGATGCCAATAATGAGGGACAAAAGACATTTCCCATAGTCTCAGCTGGAGGCACAAAAGAGCTTTATTTTAGGCAAATTAAAGTCCCCAGCATTATAAATATTTCTCCTCTTTGAACAGTCTTTTGAGACTGACGATGACCAGGCTGGTGAACTACTGGTCTAGGCTTAGGGCTCTGACTCCCCTGCAGAAAACGTCTTCATTTGGGCCCTCAGCTAGTCAGTATGTGTCTGCTTTGGGATGCACATTAAAAATACAAATTAAAGAAAATAATACGAGAGCCTACTGTGTGTCAGGCAGAGTGCTGGTGCATTGCATCGTCTCCAATCCTTCCCAGGCGCAGGAAGGGTAATTAACTCACTTTCTCAAGGTCTCACAGCTGGGTGTCTGCAGAACTGGGAGGGGAGACCCCACTCTCACTCCCGGCCAGTCTCAGCAGCCGTCCCCTGCGTTTCAAGCCGCTTTTCATCCTGGATTTTTGTTCTGTGCCTCTTCCCTTCCTTTCTTCCTATCCAGGTGCCTTCTTGGACCCCCCTAGCCTATAGTGACTGTCATCGCTGGCCTTCTCAAAATTCCCTTGACAAGTCACTTTGAGGCACGTGGTACCCCCATTTGCTGTCTTCAGTGTTACATTTCCCCAGGCTGTGAGGAGCTCTTAGCGGACAAGGGCCCCAGACGTGCACAGCCTTTGTGTCCCCCAGGAGCAGCGTAGTGCTTTGCATACACACACATCCACGCACACACACACACATACACATGCACATAACCCACACATATGTTTTTAACTTGATTTGCTTTCTGACTGAATTAGAGTTGGGCTTAAAATCTAAATTTGGGTAAAATCTAAATTTGGACAATTGTGTGACTTTCATAATTGTGTGAAAAACAAATATGACAGAGGAATTTGGAATAACAATCATATCGACATCTATTGCACGCTTAGTGGGGAGCCTGCTCTGAATGCTTTGCATGTATTAAGTCATATAATCCTCATGATAAGATCTGGGCTTACTGCCTTGGCTACGTCTGCCCAAGGCGAAGTAGCCATTACTAACAAGAAGTGGTATAGGAATTGGAACCTGGGTACTCAGCCTCCAGAACTTATCCTCCGAACCATTACAATAGTGTACGGAAAGGTTGCTAGCCTGTCTACATGCTCCAATCACCACAGTGACCTTAACTTGGGTTATTCTGGATAATGAAAGCTTAGAAAGCACAGACTCTTACAGGAGTCATCCAGCATTCCACCCAAATAAGTGTGCAGTAAATGCAGGATCTGGAACTTTCCCTAGAATAAGCCATCCGAGTAAACTGGGCTAAGTGAGGAGATGTACAAGTTCCTATTACTACCTCCAATGGACACTTTCAATATCCTTTCTTCCTTGACCTCTGTAGCATTAAATGTTTCTCCTCCTAAACCAAAGTAATACATGTACACAGTTTAAGAAGTCAAAGAATACTATAAAGCGTACAATAAAAAATAGCAGTCAGTCCTCTGCCACCACCACATACCTTAATGCTACTCTCAACTCTTTTGCTATTTCTTCTAGAATTTACTTCAATATTTCCAAATTATGTGCTTAACAGTGATTTTTTGACTAATATTTGATATTAGCATTGCATTATCTACTATTTCTGACCAATATAATCTAATGAAAAAACTTCACTTTTTGCATAATTTCCTGTGTTGCTATTAATGCCTCTACCTAAACTACCCAACAGAACTATAAAAATCCCTCTGAAATAGAATTTTTCACATGTTCAAACACACCAGGTCATCTCTCTGACCCACTGCTATCTTTTGCCTGTAGGTTGTTTTCTAGGCCTGAAATCCTTTAGGATTTCTCTTCACTTCTGTCTTGATTGAACACCTTGTTTCCTGGGCCTCCTCTTCTTGACTTACTTTATCATTTTGGTGTAGTGCATTTTCTAGTAGCTTTCTGAGAAAAGGTGAGTGGGAGGCATAATTTTAGAACCCTACATGGCTGAAAATATCTTTATTCTACTTAGACTTGATTAATAATTTGGGTATTAAATTTTAAATTGGAAATAATTTTCCCTGAAAATTCTTAAGGGTGTTCATCTTCAGGCTTTTCACTGCTATTGATAAATCCATTGGCATCTGCTTCCTAACTCTTAGCATGTAACCTCTTTCCCCCTTGGAAGCTTTCAGGAAGATAAGTGACTTTTAAAAAATTAACTGGGCAGGGCACTTGTCATCCAGAGATTTCCCATGTCCCTTAGCTATGGGAAATGTGCTTTTATCACTATTACTCTGTGTTGTTCTATTAGATCTTGAACTTGCTGAATTGATCCTTTTATTTTCTTACCTATTTTCTTCTATTTCTCTTTAACTCACCACCCTCTCTATTTTTTTCCAACCCATTTATGGGAATTTTATTTCAACTTTTCTATTATTAATGTCTAAGAGTACTTTCTTATTTTCTGATTGTGTACATGTTGTTTTATAGAGATAGTAATATCTTTTCCCTAATATCTTGACAGATTATAGTTGGTTTTTTTCTTTGAAGTTTTCTTCTTCTCCCTGCATATTTTTTGTTTCCTTCTTCTGTTTTTCCTTTTTTTCTCTTTTCTATTTGGTCTTTTTCCTACTTGTTGGAAGGTGTCCTCAGATGTCTGAAGATCCTCTGCTGTTTGCTCATATTTAAGAGATACCAAAAAGCTCTATATCAACTGCTGCCCACGGGGGTGATAGGATGGGGACTCAGACATTTTGTGGAGAATACACAAAAGGTACTGTCTATGAGGTTTTTTAGTTCCCCCAAACAATTTATTTTTCTCATCTCTTTCCTTGTAGAGGAGACATAACATATTTGGCTGTCAAAAATGGGATCTAGAAATGCTGTTTACAAAATTTAGTTTGTACTTATTTCCTCTGTTTTCAAACAGTATGGTGACTGTCCCTTGCCTCTCCTACGACTGGTGCCCTGAATCTGGAATGCTTCTTGTTGATATCTCTACAGGACAAACCTCTGGTCCCCTGCTAGTGTGGGATAGGGGAGTCACCTGTCTGAGATGAGAGAGGAAACCTAAAGGTTTAATTGCTGCTGCTTCCATATCACATAGACCTTGAATCCATCCACGTTTCTAGCTCTGTGCCTCGCCCTTGCCTTTGCTGTTGCCAGTTTTCCGTGAGTCTGCTTCTAATTGATATCTCAAACAGCAGGGGCTCAGAACTCAGCTTCTCCATGCTGCTAACTCCATCCACTTTCTGTTTTCCAAAAGTTCATTGACATCTCTTGCTGGCTATTGTCTCTTATTCTGTTTGTCCTTGTGGGTTTATTCCTTGTTTGTCTCAAATCATTACTCTCATTATAGTGAGACTCCAGGGGGGAGACAAATGTACCAGCCAACTGCAAGCTCCTCTCAACAGCATTTGACATGATTTTCTAGTTCCTCTTTTCTGAAGCTCTCTCTTCTTCCAGCTTTAAAAACAGCACACTTTCTGATATTTCTACCACTACAGTTACTACTTCTCATTCTTCTTTTCTGGCTCTTCTTCTACCTATTAAATTATGGTGATTCTCAGGCATCAGTCTTAAACCCTCCTCCCTTCTCACCTAGCTGTGCCTATCCAATTTTTTGAGGTCTTATCTTAGGTGCCATTTACTCATTATAAACCTTCCATGACCACCAAACCAACTGGGTTAGCACCCCTTGTAAATGCACCCTAGACCCCATACTTTTGCTTGATAACACATCACAGTCACATTGCCGACCAATGTCTTTCTCCTTGGATAGATGTCAAAATCCACTAGGGCAGAATCCCTGTCTGCTTTGTTTGTGATGGTAACTACAGCCTGAGCAGGGTACAAGGCAGAAAGAAGGTGCAGAAGAAACATATTGAATGAATGCATGCTGGCAAGAATATCATGAATGAAAGAATGAATGAAACAAACAAGAGAACGGCATTTAAATCCAGGCTTTCCGTGTACTTGCTGTGTGATCTTAGACTGGTGAAAAAGCCTTTCAGAAAAGCACCTTACCTTTTCTGAACATCAGCTGCTGCTTATACTAAATTGGGACAATAATCCTAGCACCATCCTACTCACTGGGTTGTGAGGATCAAAAAAAAAAAAAAAAAGAAAAGAAAAAACTGTATGTCACTGTGCTCAGTAAGCTAAAAGTCTCATACAAGGTAAGGGATTATTGCTGTCATGGTAAACTCTGCTGCACGGAAAATTCTCATCCATTTTAGGCATGGAGATGCAGGAAACAGAATGGCAGGCTCAAGTTTTCAAATCTCAGGATTCTTTAACATATTCTTCCTTTCTTAAAGTGAATCCCCACTAAGCCTTCTCTGTATCCTCTAATGCTAGGCATTCAAGACCTAGAGACCATCTGGGATCTTTTCTTTCACCTCAAGCAAAGCTGGTTTAGAAAGCATAGTGTGCCTTCATGGTTAATGGTTTTAACTTAATGAAATTCTTTAAAAAACAAAACAATGAAAATATGTAAAATATTTATACACATAGAGATGCGTAACAGAGAGCTGAAGAAACACACACGTGCCCACATCGCCTGCAGCACTTAAGTTATACTGGCTACTCAGACCCTTTTCTGGTCCTCTGGCTTTGTCCATTTCATCACCTGTGCCAAATGGGAGAGGAGGAAATTTTTAGAAGATCTCGGCTCTTTGAGGTTATAATGTTGCTGTATTGACAAAAGTCTCGTCTTTCACAACCCCCGTCAGTTAGAATCTTTGAAGCACTGCATTAGGCTCGCCTTGGAAGGGCACCGGACTTCCATGGTCAGCCTGACAAATCCACACCTGTAAACCACGGCTTGGCTTCCACGGCAGGAAGGGCTTGGGCAGGTGGAAAAAACAGTGCTCTCAGAATTGAAAAACTTGAGTTCAAGTTCAAACTCTACCTCTAAACTACACAGAATAGGCAAACCACATTGTTATCAACGGATGTGTTTATATCATAAATATAACTTCTGTGTCTTCTGGGACAGAAAATTATAAATATTTTCCCATGTTTCATAATAATGTTTTCATAATAATTTTTAATGGCTGTACAATATTAAGTGGATAGCCCATATTTTATTATATGCTTTCTTCTAATTAGACAATAATTAGACATATGGATTGTTTCCAATTTTCACAATTGTAAACAATGCTGTGATAATCAGCTTTTGCTAGGTATTGGTTTATTTCTTTGAAAGAGACTCTCAGAAGTTGAGCATTTTTATGGTTTAACATAAAATGCCAAATTGCTTTCCCAAAGGGTTGTACTGATTTACAACGCAACTAGTGATATATATATGGATGCAGTTCCACTGCAGCCTCAGTGGGACTTGATATTAACTTGGGGGATTGTAACTTATTAGGCAAAAAAAAAATACACCATTATTTTAATTTGTACTTCTTCACTCACTAATGTGGTTAAACATATTTCATGTATGTTTATAGCATACTATACATTTTTGGAAGTTTTTCTACACATAAGTTTTAGCTATTACTTATAGGATAATAATGCTTCTCCCCCCCTCCAGTTTATGAGTTTTACTATAATACACATATTAACCCTTGCTCTCTCACATTTACTGCAAGTATTGTTTTAATCTACTATTTTCTTCTTGTTTTGATATATTTTATAAGACACATGGAAATGTTACATATTTATATAAACATTTGTCAGTTTTTTTCTTTGTAATTTCTTCAATGACTTTTAAGATTCAAAGTCCTTCCCCAACACAGAGACATGTGAATATTGGGTTTTATCCTCTTTCAGTTTGACTTTTAAATATTTACCTCTTTAATCCATCTGGAATTTATTTTAGCATATGGTATGAGATGAAGTCTGAATCAGAGGTTGAAAACTAAAATTCCTCTGGGGCCAGGCAGCGAGGGATAGGAGTAAGGCTGGCTCGCTATAAAGGGATGAGGTGGAGACTGGCGAGTGACAGCGCATGGGTTCCATTCAAAGGCGGCAGGGGCTCATTCCTGCAGGAATTTTAGTCTTCTAATTTTTTAAGGGAAGCCATAAACCTATAGTGCTATGTGAAATCATCCAATTTTAAAATAGTGGGCCAACAGTGCAGGCTATAAACCTTCTCTGTTCATAGACCACATCCATTCCATTGAATGCCACTTTGCCTCCTCTGGTTTAACCTAATAGTTTTTCAAGTTATTCAAACAACTTTTTTTTTTTTATTTCAGCATATTATTTGGTTACAAATCTTAAGGTTTCAAATAATGCCCTTGCCTCCCCTCCCCCCATAAATCTGAGCTTCAAGTGTGACCATCCCCTAAACAGTACACATTTCACTCATTATGTACATATATCCTTCCCTTCTCCATTGATTTGTGATTCCTCCTTCTTCAAATAATAAACTTTTACATATAACTGGTAGTATTTCTAGGCAATTTTACTTCATTAATCTGCTTGACTCCTATTCTCTTTTATTATAGATTTATGATAGCTTAAGAACTTTAAAGACAACTCCCCTTTCATTATTCTTCTCTTCGGAATTTCTTCTATACTTTTATCTGTTTATTATCCCAGATGAAGTCCTAAAACAATCAATCAAATTTCTTCAATTCCCTTTAGTATTCCACTTGGCATTCCATTAAACCTACAAATTGACATATTTAGAGTATTTCACCTTCCCATCTAGGAACATGTTATATTCCCTAATTATTCATGTCCTGCTTTATAGCTCTTAATAAAATTTTGCAGTATTGCCACATAGGTCACATATAGTTCTCATTAAAATGATATTTTAATTTTTATTGATTTTTTTGAGTAGGATATTTTTCATTATATTTCATAAGTGGTTACTGCAGATATATGAGAAATCTATTGATTTTTAAAAAGCTATCTTATACTCAAGTTACAAGTTCTGAATTCTTATAAGTAAAATAGTTTTTTAATTAATGTTTTTGTGTTTGCTAGGAATATAAACACATCCTTCACAAACAATGATAACTTTGTCTCAGCCTCTTGTTTCTATGCCATGCCCTATAGTGGCCAAATCTTCTAAAACAGTGCTAACTATACATACACCATATATTATTAGCAGTTTTAAAGAGAATTCTTCTAATATTTAAACAGGAAGCATAATATTGTCCTTTGACCAGAAATCAATGTTCTCTATTATGCCAAGTTTCTTTCTTGTCTTTCGCTTTCAATATTTTTATGACTTACTATTATCCACAGAGGCATTTTCATCAGTTATTGAACACAAAAGACAGATCTGAGCACAGTGTATTCAAAAAGTATTGGATACTTGAAAAATAAGTGTGAACCAGACATACCTGTTGGGATCCTACCTCTGCCTTTGTGCGACTTGAGCACAACTCCCTGCCTAATCTGGAAAATGGAAGTAATAATTCTGCCTGCATAAGTTGGTTATGAGAATTAAAAGGAGTTAATGTAAATACATTGTGCTTAGTGTAGGACTTGGCACCTAGGAGAAGCTCAAAAGATTTCACTTTCTTCCTCCACCACTTAAACAAAAGAGGTAATCGTGATACAATATCCCAAATGCAAGCTTTCCATGGAATACTTTGCATTTATAGGCTTGAGGAAATCCAAATTCTATTTGTGAAAAATACCACCTTAGTCTTCTGCTTTAGCACAAAGGGCTTTTTCTGGCTTTCCCAAAATTATACAGTCCATCCCTTGCACCCTGTATGGACTGTTTTGGCCTATGACATGAATGAAAATAAAATATCAGGCTGACATGTAATATGAACCAGGAATGAAACAAACTGGACTTCTTTTAGCCCAGAACATGAGCATTGCTCAGATAAAGGCATCTACTCAAACTGAAACCAGATGTTCAGAGGTTTCTGGCTTACAATGTTTTATAACCCTTCATATAGCACTCATTGTTCTGTCATTTCAACAGAAGGTCCTCTGCTCTGTTTAAGCATCAAGAAACCAGCTCGGACCTCTGTCACATTTGCCATCATTAAACCTTTGCTTTATTGTAAAGGAACCCTTTCCCCAAGTAGAGATCCTTGGTATACACTCTTCGGCCAGAGAAGTGCCAGGGAGTGACAATGTACACACCCTGCAGTGTTGCTGGAGCACAGCCTGAAACGTCTTTCTACTGTAGTGGGACAGGAAACTTAGGGGTACTAGGAAAGGGGGTACTGACTTGGGAGGGGGCCAGGAATGAAAGTCAGTGTAGGGGCTGGACATGGTAGCTCACACTTGTAATCCTAGCACTTTGGGAGGCTGAGGGCGGGGGGTGATCCCTTGAACCTAGGAGTTTGAGGATGCAGCGAGCTAGAGCTGTGATGACCCCACTGTACTCTACCCAGGGTGACAGAGGGAGACTCTATCTCAAAAAAAAAGAAAAAAAAAAGAAAAAAAAAAGAAAAGAAAAGAAGCCAATGTAGACAGAGCATGGATTTTTCAGTCAAACTGGCCTAGATTCAACTCCTCCTGCCTCTGCTCTTATTCATGTGTGACTGTGGGCAAGTTTGTTAATGTCTCTGAACCTTGTTTCTTCATCTATATAAAGGAAATAATAGTTGTTCTTGCTTCCCCCGGGAAGTTTGTTTCAACTATAGGTTAGGTAATGCCTGTATAACACTTAGCACACTCCTGGGTCCCTGTGAGAACTCAAAAATGTTAGTGACTATTATTGTCAATAACAGCAGCAAACACTCATATAGCACCTATTATATACCAGGCACTGTTCTTGGTATTTTACAAATATTAATGCATTTTAGCTTCATGATTACCTTCATGAGGTGAGTACTCATATTATTGCCATTTTTCAGATAAGGAAACTGAGGCACTGATAGGTTATCTGTCTTGGTCAAGGTCACAGTGCTTGTAAGTGGCAGAGACTGCATTCCAGCCAGGCCATCTGGCTTCAAATCCATTCCCTAACCACCACACCACGCTGCCTTTCTCTTCACTGTCACATTGTGCAATATTTGATTCAGTGTTGCCTCTGGGTTGTCTTTACACAGAAGGGAAACACGAGCCATTCAGGCCCTGTGTGGCTTACCTTGTGAGGCAATCCCTTTCTAGAAAGCACCGCTGGGCCTGAGATCAGCGTGAACCCTACCCTTATCCCACTCACCGCCACCTTCAAGCTTGACCTTTCCATCTTCACTGCCCTCTGCCCCACCCCAGGGAGAAGCGTTCCTGCTCCTTTCTGGGCCCCTTCTGCCCTTGCCCCCCATTCCGTGCCTCCTGTCTCCCATTAATCACCTCCCTCTCTCCTGCGCCTCCAGTCTTCTCCCCTGGCTCCTTTCCCACGGCAGACAACACATTCAAGGCTCCCCCACCTTAGGTAAACCTTTCCTCGAACCTGCCTCCTCCTCCTCTGCTTCCTCCCATCTGTCTCCCTCCCTGCTCTGTCCAGAAGGAATTGTTTCCACTCCAGGCCAGGCTTGCTCACTCAGCCCTGTACTCGCAATGACCTGGCTTTGGCCTGCACCAGGGGGTGGAAACCGTTCCCACCAAGGGTGCCAATGACCTGCTAATGACCAATTCCAGCAGCTTCTTTGTAGTCCTCTCCCTAACTTTTCTATAAAGTCAGTCTCTACACGTCTTCCCCTGCCCGCCCCTGAATGGTGGGCCCCCTCCTCGACTTCCTGCTTCTCCGCATACATCTCCTTAGGCGCCCTGCTCACGCCTGCTCCCTGTCACACCCACAGTGACGGCACTGCACCTGTCTCCGGGTCTGAGCCATCCCCAGCCTGCCCACTGGTAACTGCCAACAGCCAACATCCACTTGGAAATTCTATTAGCAGCTCAAACCTCATGTGAATTTACCATCTCCCTCCTTCCTCCTCCCAACAAACCCACTTCCCCTCATTTCCTAACTTACTTAATGATATCACCATCCATCCACTCTCTGCGTAAACTCATAAACTTCCTGCCTCTCCCTTACAGCTAAAATATAAGTGATCAAGAAAACCAGCCTATAATGTCCTGAAATGCATTTGCTCTTTTTTTACAAAGGCGGTAGCATTTGCCCCAATTCAGGCCCCCTTCTTTCATCCAACCCTGCTGGCTACAGAAACAGTCTTCCAATCAGTCTCCATGTCTCAGTCTGAGAATCCAACCCATTTGTATATCCCATTGCCAAAGGGATCTGTCTAAGACCCAACTCATTCTACCTCTTTGCTTAAAAACCCTCCTGTGCTCCCTACTGCCTTCAAAACCAGACTTCCAAGCTGGCCTACAAAACCCGTCCCAGGCTGGCCTGACCAAATTTTCCAGGCTTTCCTCCGGGCACCATCCCCTCATATTTTCCTCCCACTCCCAGTCTCCTGGACACACCGGACACTCTCATACAAAGGCAGAAGTGGGAGAGAACATGGGGTGAAAATGTATTAGATCCAGACAGGCCTAGATTCAAGTTCTGGTTCCTTTGCCCACTGGGTATTTAACTTCTGCCTGGTCATTTAATACTCTCATCTTCACTTTTCTCTAGTGGGAAAATATCTATTCTGTATGCCTGGTGTAAGGGTTTGAACTAGTTTATCTAAAACATCTAGGATAATATTTAGATACGGTATGCATTGAATAAACTGTAGCTATTAATAATATTAATTTTGCCAAGTAGTTCCAGAGAGACAGGGAGAAGTTTATAACAATTGAAAAGCCCTAAAATTAGCATGGGACAGTTGATAAGTTCCCAGTGGAATAACAGTTTAGTGCCTTGGAATGTTCTAGAACCTGCATTTCCATTTTAGAGCTACAGCAGCATTTGCAAAGAAAGATCACAGGACTTGAACCAGTTTGAGTTGCTCTGCCCCTGAATTTAGCAGCCTTGGCACACATAAACTTCCCAGGGCAGAAAGAATGTTTCTCAGCTGTGTCCTGGACTGGCAGCTGTGACTTCTCTCCTCCGAAGCTGACCATAAGAGGTTCATGCCCAAGGCAGCCGCTTCTATGCTACAGGCACCATCAGTGACCTTTGACCCTCTCACTTGTGGTTCACTCACCCTCTGAGGGAGGTCTGCCACGTTCGGACCTTGTCAGGCGACTGGGCTCCAAAAGAAGTTACTGGGATTGGATACAGAAGACCTGGCTTTGTGTCCTTGTGTGAGTTGAGCCACTGTTCATAGACCGTTTCCATCTTATCATCTTCTCAGTTCCTCCTAGTTTCATACTGAATTGTGTCTCCCCCCAAAATTGCTATGTTGCAGCCCTGACCCCCAATGTGGCTGTATTTGGACAGAGGGCCTACAAGGAGATAATAAGGTTGAGAGAGGTCAGAAGGTGGGGCCTTAATCTGATAGGACTGGTGTCCCTATTAGAAGAGATCACTCTTCCTCTGCACACGCACACAGAAGAGGCCACCTGAGGACAAAGCAAGAAGGTGGCCATCTGCAAGCCAGGCAGAGAGGCCTCACCGGAAGCTAACCCTGCCGACACCTGAATCTTAGATGTCTGGTCCCCAGGACTGTGAGAGACAAATTTCTGTTTCAAGCCACTCAGTCTGTGGTATTTTGTTACGGCAACCCTAGCAGACTAATACACTGGTTTTTCTTCTTCCTTTTTGGGGCAAATCTTTCCTTATATTTTCTTTCTGGGTTCCAACTTCTGCTCTGGCCCCAAGTTGTTAATAGTATTTGTACGTGCCTTTCCAGCTCACGGAGCATGTTTCTCACAGTAAGTCCTTTCCTATATCTGTCCTTTCCTATATCCCCGGCAGAGGTAGAGGCCCTCCTGTCTGCCACCGTGGAAGCTCACGCAGACCTGTCTGTTGGCACAGACCATATCACATTGGAATTGTGTATGGAAGGGTCAGTTCTCCCAGTTGATTGTAGGCTCTTTGAGGGCAAACCTTCTGTTTTATTCACTACTAAATCTCCAGCACTTAGCAAAGATGTTCAGTAAATGTTGAATCATTAAGAGATATTTAAAAACACACTGAGTACGTACCATGAGTCAGATGCTTTCATGTTATTGTTAGACTCTCTACAGCACATTTGATTCCTAATCACAGGGGAGTTAGGTGAAGCTAAGACATATCTAAAAATCCCGCATCTCATAAATAGAGCAGCCTGAATTCAAACCCAGGTCTGGCTGACTCCAGAGCCTTTGCCCTTTCTCCAGACCACAACTCTGCTTTCTTTGGTCACAACTCTGCCTCCAACTGTACTTCTGCCTCCAACAACCTCAACTAGCCACCACCGAAGCCAATTCCAGCAGAGAAGCACATGTCACCTACAGCGAGGTTATGCCCACGAGGGTGTCACAGAACAGGAGGCCACACATTTAATTACGTCCCACATACCAGCAGTACTATAAAGGGAAAGAAACAAGATAACACCATGTGCAAACCCTCTCAGAGCTGCTGTTCTGACAGTAGAAAAGCCAGCTGGCAAGATGGGCATGAGCCACTGCCTTTAGCAATGGACAGAAAAAAAAAGGACTATAATTTAATCATCCGTTGTAAAAAATGAAACTATTACTGATACGTTATCTTCTATCAGAAACTCCATCTGGATGGAAAGTGCGAGTAGGGGTTCCTTCCGCAGCAGTGAGCACCAGGTCAGAGATGTTGTTTTCAGCAAGGAAGATGAGCTGGCTGTGGGCGCACTGCCAGCACACGTGGGCCTGGGAGGTGTGGATGCCATCACCTCTCAGACCCTGTCCATCTATACCAGGGGTCCTCAAACTTTTTAAACAGGGGACCAGTTCACTGTTCCTCAGACAGCTGGAGGGCCATTGGAGAGTGCGGTGCACATTCCACACATGTGCACTATGGGCCCGGGACGAGTCGGCTGCTAAGCAGGACAGGCAGTGGCGGCAAAAACCCCCCGGTGGGCCGGATAAATGTCCTCGGTGGGCAGCATGTGGCCTGCGGGTCGTAGTTTGAGGACGCCTGATCTATAGAGTGACAGTGTATAAGGACACACATGGATGTCACCACTCTAGACACCTGGATTTAGACCTGGTCACTGAGATGTCAGAGAAAGAGCTTGTGCATTGGACTGCTAACCTAGCTCTGCTGCTTCCTGTGTATGAGATCCTGGCAAGGAGCACGAGATCTCTGAGCCCTAATTTCTTTATTGATAACATGGAAATACACATAATCCAACTCCCCAGTTGTTTGGGAGCTGGTAACGTGCTCTAGACAGTACCTGGCATAGGATCAGTGCTCAGCCGACAGACTGCTGTACGTGTGATCCTGGCTCTGCCACTTGGTGGCTGTATGACCCTGGACAAGTTGTGGGACATTTCTAATCCTCGGTTTTCTCATCTTTAAAAGTGTGAGAATTAAATAAATAGAAGGTTCGTGAGGGCTCCTTGCATTATGTATCTCGAAGTGGCAAAAACATAAACCACCATGAAAGGGAGGCTCACGGTGGCTGGGGTGGAGAAAGACGGCTGAGATGCTGAGGTGAGGGAGTCTCAGAGTGGAGACTCTTGCTATGGAACCTTCCACCAGCACGTTCTGCCAGCCCCCACCCAGCTCTCTGACCCTTACAATCTCTTTTGCCAGTTGCATGTCTTCACTCACCCCTAAAGTAGACCATTCCTCACACATTTTCTCTTCCTGCTTTAGTCTCTTCTCTTAGGAAAACTCACATTAAGCCCTGGGGTTTGCCAATAATCTTCATGGGTCACCGTATAGCTCAAATCTGCTCATTCATCTACATTTACAAGGCCTCCATCCCGGCCCAAGCCAGCGCCAGCCCCTGCCTACGCTCCTAGCTGGTTTCCCAGCTCCTACAACTGGAGCAAACTTTTTAATATGTACATCAGATGAAGTGATCCAAAGTCCTGCAATAGCTTATCCCTTAGGATAGATTTAAAAAACAAAACTCTTCACATGCCGTGTTAAGGCCCCGTACAGTTTGGCTCCTGGCCACCTCTCCAGCCTTACCTGATACATTTCAGCCCTACTCCACGATGTGACCAGCTTACAGTTACTTGAACAACCTAGCTCTTTCCTACCCCAGGGCCTTTGCATGTGCTCTTTCCTCTGCTTGGAACATTCTTCCTCCAAACATTCATCTAAGCAACTCCTATTCATACTCCTGCCCCAGCAATCCAAACTATGCCTCCTATTTGTTTCTCTAGAGCACCTACTTTCTTTACCACAATGCAGATTTACCACTTACTATTATGTATCGTTACATCACGACTGTACTTAAACTTGAGAATCTATCTGAAACCATCTCAAACATGTCTATGAGCATGAAGACAGAAAGCATTTTACACACTACTGACACCAAATGTCTGTTCAGGACATGGCATACAAAAAGGCAGTATACACAGGTTGAATAAAAGAGCAAATTAGCAGATAGTGTCTAGGTCTGTCTGCCACCTGGTGTCTACCGCTCTGGACTTGCTCCTCCTGTCTGTCCTTAAAGCATCACACAAGGAGCTTTGAGGCTTAATGAAAAAAGGCCTTGGTGCTTTGGATGCTGTCAAAGACTGAACCAGGACATTTTCCCTCCTCCTCGGTGACATGGGCAGCTTCTCCTTTTTCTCGGCTCCACTCACCCTAACTTACTAGCCCATGAGGACCTTAGGGTCAAGCACCATGTCTGCCTCCTGGCTGTACCCCGGGCCCAGGCCAGGGTCTGGCACACAGTAAGCAGGCTCTCCGCTGGTATTTGTTGACCAAACCGACGTGAGGGAGCCTGTGGCAGACACTGCTGGCTGCCCACCCCACATTCATTTCCCTTCCTCCTGAGAGAACCCTAATTTTATTTAGGGTGCCAATGTGGCAAGCTAAAAACATCCACTTCTTTAGACTTCTTACAGCTCTGAGTGTCCAAGTGACACAGCTCTGCCAAAGAAATGGAAGCTGAATGTTCTAGGAACAATTCTGCTCTCCTGCCTCTTTGCCCTTTCTTCTTTTCCCTGCCTTAGATGCAGACCTGAGTCTGGGAGCTGCAGCAGCCACCTTATGGCCACGAGGTGGCAAGCACGAAAACAGCAGCCCAGAGTAACAATGGCAGAGCACAGGTGGACGAGTCTGGTCCCTGATGCCACTACTGAACTGCTGCCCTGGCCCTGGATGGACACGCCCTAGACTAAGTGTGTGCAAGCGGTCAACAAAATTCCACTTAAATGCCACTCTAGGAGGGGTTTTCATCTTCGCGCACTAAACACATTTCTAAGCGTCTCCCACAGAGAGACAAGCTTTCATTGCTTGGCACCTGTGGTGTCCTTGGGCTACTTTTTCTTCTTTTCTGCCCTTGTGGTTCCAGGTAGAGAATTCAGAATATTCAGCGGTCCAAGATAAGATGCCCAGGGTAGTGGAGGAGGTGGGGGTGGGGGCAGTGGGAAGCCCTGCCCTGGGGTGGGTAGAGACAGCTGCCGCAGGGCCAGTCTCCAGGTCTGCAGATGTAGCACTCTGATATTCCTAGCTCCCTTCCTCTGAACATATTTCTGGCCACAGTCCGCCTCCAATGTGCTGACTTGAGCTCTCCCTCGGCCTACAATTTTATTTCACTTATACCAGATTGCTTTGAATAAATCACTGCATCAGGGAGAGGTGAGTTCACGGGGCACTTTTCCAAAGAAGTGTTTCCATTAGAAATTTCACAGAGTGCTGCCAATGTCATTTACAAGAAGGTTAATTCATTACCAAGAGGCCTTGATTCTTCATTGCCGTATTTACATCTTATAGTATAATTTAGAGGAAGGGGATATGGGGAGTCATGGAGAAGGAGTTTATTAAAAACTGAAAATCATTCCCCAATCACTTTTCTTGGTTTCTTATTTGAGGTAGTGCAGGGTTTTACATAAATTACAGTATGTAATGTCAGAGATTTTTCTCTCTAGATCCTTGCAAATGCACTCAGAAGCTAATGCCCAATCAAAGCAAGGGAAATAAAGGCACGGACCAGCCCAGTGGTCTTTGGCGAAGGATGAAGAACCCAATTTTGATGACCCTTGGAAGATACAAACCTAGGTGAAAGTATCTAGGCATAGCCAGAGGAAAGAGGAATGGACTAAAGGGGAAGCAAATGAAAAATACCACTAGTGCCACTAGACAAGTCTTTCTGTCCTTCGTGGATCTCTCTTTTCCATACAGTTGGACGAGCCCTCACCTTCCTCCAACACTCATGCCACTTTGACCAGTGACTCCAGGAATGACCTTTCTTGCTCTTTTCCTTGGCTTAGAAGCACTTACTGTATAAATCTTTCATCTTCCTTAATCTAAACCATGAACTACTTTTGCCAGAAACCATGTCATACCTCCTCTGTATCCCTAGTTTGGGAAAGAGCAAGGATGTAATATTTGTTGATAACAGAAAGCAAAGATGAAAGAAGGAGGGAGGGATAGAAGGAAGGAAAGAAAGAACTAAATATGCTTCTAGTCCCTGGACATAGAACAGACTGATTTACAGTGGCTGTCTGGCCATACAAAAGGACGCTTCTTTTCAATTTCAATAACCAGAAAGACCACAATATGTTTCTCATAAAAACTCCCAGTCTCTGTATTTTCTAACAGTGATTCTCATTTCTTTTCTTGAATTTCTAAGTCCACTGCAGGGTACCTCTGTTATTTTCCAGCTTGGCTCACGGTTGATATGTCCTTTTATGCTTCAGCGTCAACCAAAATGAAAAGATAAGATGCTATCTGGAGACCCAAAATACTGCCATGCTAAATTGTTAGGACTTTGGGCTACAAGCAATGCATACAAAGGCATTTTTATTTTTAAAGTTTTAGATGCTGTGATATTTTCTTCATGGTCTTAATGATTTCTCAAGAAAACTTCCAGGGTTGACATAAGATGGTTGCTTATAAATTGGAGGCAATGTTAAGAAGGGGGAAACCATATTCCATACAGCACAAATAGAAATAAAATATTTAAGGGTAACCATGACAAATAATGAGACACAGTGGGGACAGTGTGAGATGTGGAGACCAAGTTTCCATCCTAGCTTTGCCTTTAACTTTGGACTAACGCTCTGAACCTCAATTTGTTCATCTGTAAAGTTAAGATCCAAGTACCTATTGTCTAAGGTTCTTGTGAGGATTAAGTGCACACAAGAGGGCTAAGCATGGCTTCCCAACACATAGTAGGTGCTCTTTAAATGTCTGTTAATGAATGAGTACAGGGAAAACAGAAGTAAGTGTAATACCCAAAATGGGGGTTTGATCTTGGGAAGAAAGCAAATTTTCGAAGAAGGAAGCTTATATGTTTTGGAGTAAAAAAGATGCAAATTCATGTCCTAACTTTTAACATCCCTGAACCCCTTTCCTCATTTGTAATGGGGCAGGGGTGAGAATAAAAATAAGAACAATCACTCATGGAGTTAATGCAAGCCTTAAAGGATGTGTGTGAACAGCCTTGGTAACCTGCAACGGGTGGAGTATAGTTCAGCTAGTGGCACACATCCCCCTATGGCATTCAACACATGGGGTCAGCAAGGCTGCCCACCCCCAGCAGAGCCAGGACCCCAAATGGTACCCTCAAATTCTGGATCTGTGCACATAGGGGAACAACCACTGTTTCTGAAAAGAGAGTCCAGGTTTTATTCTAAAACTTGCTGGTTTCAGTGGGGGATGTGTACATGCTAGTGCATGTGTGTGTGTGTGTGTGTGCGCGCGTGCTTGTAAATGTATCCAGTTTAGTGGGAAATCTGTCAACATCAGGTCTCTGTGTGTATATATTTGTGTATACAGTTTGTAAAGTGCTTTTAGATTTTTTTAAGGCAAAAGATAAACTCATTTAATTTAAAATCATCAGCTGGATTGCATTAAATGGAGGGAAAAGCAAAAACATACACAATATAGCCATTTGTTAAATTAAACACAATTATTTCTCCTGTTACTTAATTACAAACAGGCGTAAATACTCTGGATTCTGACAACTCAGATCTTCTTAAATTCTAGATCTGTATTTTGCCATGTAATGAAGGGAGGGTCATATTCCAATTTGTGTGTTAAGCAAACCTGAGAGTTACAATTGTATATTGGGACCATAATGACTTCACTAAAACAAGACCTAAACTTTTAATTAACCTGCCAAGACAAATTACAGCTCATAGCTCACAGGTAATGATCACAGACAGCTGAGACTCAATGCCAGGGACTCTTGGGGAAAGAGGGATTAATAGCAACATCAGAATCAGTCTGTTTTTGTATTAAAGAAAAAAAAAACCCAGTATTCATTAAACAATCAGTGTAGCTTGAAGGGAGACAGACAGGTCAGAAAGGCAGTAAGAGAAAGGCGGAAGGAGAAACAAGATGGGAGAGAATATTAACAGCCTCCATTTATCTAGTGCTTATGGTAACCCAAAGCCTGTGCTAGGCACTTTCTATTTCTCTAATCTTCACAACAGGGACTGCAAAGTAGTAGTATTATTCCAGGCAAGAAGAGTGAGGTTCAGAGAGGTGACATGACTGTCCCTGGCTGCACAGCTAACACAGGGCGGTGAGGGCAGGACGCAATGGGAAGTAGCTCTCCTAAGGTGTCTGCTTTCAAAGCTCCCTTGGCAGACCGCCAGCATCAGGATCCCCTGGGCTCTACCGCAGGCCCACTCAGTCGTGAGTTCTGGAGAAGAGACCCAGGGATCTGAATTTTTACCTAACATCCAAGGTGATTCCTTTATTCAACCGTGTTTAAGAACAATCCACAACCTGCAGCCTCAAGGCCACATGTGGCCTTCCGGATCCCTGAGCATGTCCCTTCGATCGATCCAAACTTCATAGAACAAATCCCTTTAGTAAAAGGATTTTTTTCTATAAAATTTGGATTTAGTCCAAAGGCCACACTCAAGGATCCAGAAGGCTACATGTGGCTCTGAGGCCACAGGTTCCCCAACCCTCTGGCTCTGAAAGACATTATAGGGTTAAGGGAAAGTGAAGACAGCTTTCATCATTTAGGTGAGAATGGAGAAACCACAGGGAAAAGCAAACCCATCTCCCTAATCATGATAAAACAGGCTAGCAAGCTCTGACAAGCCAGGAATTGGCCAAGGTACCTCACTGTACCTACATTTTATTTCTCTAAGATGCGTATCCTAATTAAAAGTAGCTTTCTTTGGGGGTTTGTATTAATATCTGTTCATATTTATGCTCAGTTATTAAAAATAAATAAG
Organism: Mirza zaza; assembly: GCA_008750895.1. Lineage (NCBI taxonomy): Eukaryota > Metazoa > Chordata > Mammalia > Primates > Cheirogaleidae > Mirza > Mirza zaza. Next base: position 304,767 of record VSMD01088673.1, on the reverse strand, counting down.
CCTCATTGCAAAAGCTCTTAGTTCTACGCAAGCGCCGTACTTCATGCTTCTTTGTGAACCGTGCTTGAGAGAAATCAGGCTGTGAGACGGGGGAGCTGTAACTCAGGCAGCACCGTGACTTGATAATCATGTCCTTCCACTGAAGCCACTGTGTCCAGAAAGAGAGAAAAAAAAAAGGGAACTGCAGCCTTGCAAGCCCTGCCGAGTGACAGCCAAATTGAGGGTGAGGGTCAAACCTGTCAGCCTTGACATCACCAGTAACCACCGAGCTTGCTGCAGCCTCACTTTCCAGAATCCTGAGAAACCAAGAGCTGGGAGACCCAAGTGACTTGTACAAGGCGGAAACACAGCTTAGTGCCAGAGACTCAGAACTGAGCATGCTACGTCCCACTTTCCCCCAAGAAGGCATTCGGGGAGAAACCGCAGACTGCGGCCACTGACAGTCCCGCCGAGGGGAGCTCACTGCCTTCCTCACTGAGAGACACCACGCCCCGGGCACTGGGCTGAGGGTTGGCAGGTGGAGAAGACCATGCCAAAGTCCCTGCCCTCCAGGCACTGAGTCCGGTGGCTAGGACAGACACCTCCAAATCAAGGGCAGCACAGAGGCTGCTTCCCACGTCACACCTGGCTGCCTGATGCCCTCACCCCCTTCATTTTGCCAAGATCAGGCGTCCTCAAACTGTGGCCCGAGGGCCATATGCAGGTGTTTTTGCCCGTTTGTTTTTTTACTTCAAAATAAGATATGTGCAGTGTGCATAGGAATTTGTTCATAGTTTTTTTAAAACTATAGTCTGGCCCTCCAATGGTCTGAGGGACAGTGAACTGGCCCCCTGTTTAAAAAGTTTGAGGACCCCTGGCCAAGAGGATAGAATGTTGAGACCACATTTACAGCAGAAGCTTATTACTCATGCCCTGCATTTAATGGGAACATACTCTCTGCCTCAATACTAAGGGCAAAATTTCAAATAAGAGGTTAAATGGCCTGAAATTGACTCCTACTGTTTCGAAGTAAGAACCAGGGTCTTGTAAGAGTTTTGGAAACCTAGAAACCAGATTCAGAGATTTTTATTAAACTCCATTTTTCCATGTCATAGGGACTCCTGGCCAATGAGTGAGTCAGAGAGTTTTCAGGTGAACTCTAAGCCACACAGAACTTTTCATTAAGCAGAAACCCAATTCCCAGGTGTTCCGATGAATGGAGTTATGTTTTTCTGTAAGTTTTATTTTCCTGTAGGGTATTTTACCTCCAGGCTGGGTCACAGTGCTTCCAATATAAAATCAGAAAAATATGTTTTCTGTCCTGAGTCACCTAGACTGACATGTCCTAAAACATACCGTGGCAATCTAAGGAGAACAGAAATCCTATGTAATGTGTTGGTAAAGAAGAAAAATTCTTTAAATAGGGGGCCAGACTACCCAGACCTCCACAAGCTTTCGAGGTGGCCGAGGGGCTCACTCTGACCAGAGAGCTAAGGCCCCCTTCCAAGGTGAGGGACGCAGAAGGTGCCAGCACTGGTTTCGCACAGCAGGGCTCACTCTGTGTCAGAGACTAGGCTATCTCTGTTCTCAGCTAAACCCCAGCCTGATTGATTGCATTATTCCTTCAGCTCTCTGCACTGCTATCCTCACTTTCTCTTCAAGCCTCTGTCTTCTTTTCTCATCTGCCAGGGGTTTATGGCTCCCAAACAAAACAAACCAAACCAAAACTCAAGCAACCAATCCGTGTGTTGAACCAAGGGAGAGTCTCAAGGCGAATAGGTGGGACGGAAGTGGCAAGAAGAGAGACGTTGCCTGCGTATGGCTTGTCATGCAGGATTCCTGCCTCATTGTCAGTCCTGCCCCTAGTCTCCAGAGATGCCACACACCCAGCTGCTGTGCCACGTACCAGGCCACAGCCATCACAGGAGGACGGTGGGCAGCAGCCTGGGCTCAGGAGCCAGCCCAGAGTGGCCTCCTTGCCCCTCCTGTGGCTTCCAACCTGCGTTTCCGGCCGACTCCTCTGCTGCAGGCCCAGCCAGGAGGCCTCGTGCCAGGTCCAGGGAGCACCCGAGGCTCTGACATTCCCTAGTCAGTCTCAGCCCCCAGAATCCCCACCCGAACAGACAACACCCCACTTCCTTACCGATGGCAGTGGTGAGAAAGGAAACCACTTCGGACTCCTTCCCGTCATTGTAAAAAGCCAAGTGCCAGATTCCCGAATCCAAATACTGGATGAAGCCAGTCTCGTGGCTGGAGGGGGGGACCACTCCCCGAGATGGGCGCTGGGGTCCCTCCAGGCTCCGCGCCTCCTGGGCCAGGAGCCTCCTTCCATCCAGAAGCTCCACAAAATCAAACTGAAGGACAAAGAAAGCACAGTTAGCAGTGGGTCTGCTCCACCACACGCCAGGTTCCTGCTCCTTGCTTCTCCCGGGAAGGACACAGGGAAACGCAAATTGAGAGAGATGGGGCAGGCTACAGCTGCAGGAAGGCCGATCGAACTTCTCCCCAGGCCCCATGTTTTCATGGTAACATTCCCCCAATGCTCTTGTGAGTGTGGCATCAGTAGTGGATTATTTTTTAGTTGCATTTTAATATTTGATGTATGGATGGATGAGTTTGTACCAGGATAACCACGCTTTTCAGTGGTGGGCACATGATTAAAAACCCAGCCACCTCTTGATCATTTGAACTCTGTGCAAGTAACAGTAGGAATCTCAGAGCTAGGACTGGAATTGGAGCCCTGGACAGGCCTGAAATGCCAGTCACGTGCAAATGAAAATATTTGATTCATATCTACATTTCTTTTGTCAATGGTCCTTGCTAAGCACTCCAGTTTCAGGGAACAAATTTAGGGGACTAAACTGGATGAGCTCAAAACTCTATCAATACTTACATGCTGTGTCAAATACAATTGCCAATTGATCGGAGACTGCTTGTGTGACACTCCAGAAGCCAGTCACACGGTGCTAACAACAGGTGGATGGTTAAGTCCTACTGGCCTACTAGAAGCAAATTGAGTAGTTATCTATCTATCTTTTAAAAAGCAAACCAACAAGATAGCTATTTATTCTATCTCACATAAAACTTGAGCTATGAATTCCAGGACACGGCAGTTCTGAGTCATCAGGGCCACAAGCCCCTCTATTTTTCTGTGACTTCCTTCAGAGCCAACGTATCCATCTAGCTTTTAACTAAAATCTTAAGTGTTGATAACTGCCAGGGCTGGGAAGACTGCATTTAGCCTGGGAAAGCCGGACGGATGCCGACGATTTATATTCCTCCAATTCTAGAGCTTGGAGGACCTCGGACAAGTCTCTGATGCACTGGACCAGTCATAACTGGCAAAGAACAATCATCCTGGATGAGGTTTCTCAGTGTTTCTGGTGTGCATGAGTCTGAGCAAATGTGCGACCCTGAAGGAGAGAGAAGGACACGCGCGGCCAGGGAAGCGACATTTCCTCCCAGCCGGGGCTGCACCGGCTGCCTTGTGTTACTCTCTATTCTTCACAACAGCCCTACATCATGGGTACTGTTACCGGCATATTATAGATCAGGAAACTTGCCTTGAGAGAAGTGATGAAGCCAGGGGTATGTACATAGCTGATAACAAGAGGATTCAAACTCAGGTCTGTCTGACTCCAAAGTGCATGCTTTTTTTTTTCTCTAAATCACATTTCCAGGACAATTTAACTTACGAGATTAGGTAATGGCAGAAAGGCCATTAAGAGATTTCCTAGAATTCCTTTCTCTTATAAAGCCCCAGGGATTTGTTACTCGTCTGAAAGGTAGAGTCTGAGAGGGGGTAAATGCATGAAGGGGCTATAAAATATATGTACTTCCCTTCAGGCTCAAGGATCCAGGTTGGGCTTCCTGACTCTGGGTTAGTATTTGAGGTAAGAGCCCATGAAGATCAACAGGGCACCTGGGGGTTCTGGTTACCTGTGTATGTGAAGGAGGAAGGCCTTTTCTGCCATAAATGCCAACCAGAGCTGCCTTTCCCAGCGACACATTGAATTTCAGATGCACAGGATGGTCTATGAACACCTGAGATCTCCAGAAAGTGCCAGGAGGAATCTTCTGTGACGCTCGTCTTCCCACATCGATTTCGCCAGAGTCTATAAAACTGTCCTCTGGAAAGAAACTACTGGGCTTTCCTACCAAGACACAGGGAAGGGGAGACAAAAGCATTCCAGTTAGCCACACATGAAGCAAGGAATCAACGCGTCTCAACACCTAGGACTCCCCTCAGCCTCGAACTCCTCTCTACGATGTTCTGCTGTCAGCATCCCCCGACCCCCATGGAGGAGTAAGAAAGTCCAGAACTTTTTTTTCTCCAGCGATGCTCAAATCGTTCTGCTAAAAATATGCATTCTTCCAAAGCAGTATGGGTCCTCCCCAAGGGCCATCTGTTTACTGCATAATTCCGCAGCTTGTTAAGATATATTTTGATCCTAAAAATAATCATTTGCAGTCACATGAGAGTAGCTCTGTGCTTTTGTGTGTGTGTCAAGGGGAACACGGTAAAACAGAAAGGACAGGGGGTATGAGGTGGTGTTGTTAAGTTTCCAACTCAGGATGATTCCCCCAGCAGTGGGAAGTGTGACTTGAGTGGAGTGGGGTATTTTAAAAGGTTACTAGCTTGTGTATACACTGGAAGCCAAATTCTGAGGCTGAGATATGTGGATGGGGGTTTGTGTTTGGGGCAGAGCTATGGGTTGGGGAAGATAAGGAAGAGGGTGCTTAGAAGGAAGGAACCATTTCTGCAAAACACTTGTCTTTGGATGAGGGTGAATATTATTTTTGTGCTAAAGTGAGTAAAGTTGAGGGAATTTCTCAAGTTCGTACACAAAGTCTATGCCATACTTAGAAATTCAACCCAGGTTCCCAACCCTGTGCCCAGCATCCACGCAGGAGATCAGGAGTAAGGTCTCTTACTCCCGTGGCCATTTCTGTCACGACTCAAGAGAGTCACAGCTTTGTGGGGGCGACACAAGTGCCAGGAAGGAGGGCTGCTTATCGAACTTCCTCTGTTTAGTAATTAAACGCTCACATGTGAAAAACTGAAACCCTAACTTCCTGCCAGACATCGGCCTTCTGAAGAGTTGGGAGGGAGCTGTGGGGAGACTCCAGGGATGTTAGGAGACCACCCTTAGGACACTGAAAATCCAAAGTCAAGTCAACGGACTATATTTTATTTGTCATTACAAAGGACTCCCGGGGTATCTTAGTTCCAAGGCTTGTGTGCTGTTAAAGATGTTCGAAGAGACACTTTAGAGAACAAGAATTCATTCGTAAAGAAAACACATTGTGGAACATTTTATGAAAAGCATTTGGGGAATAAGAAATTAAAACGTCTTTTTTCCTCTAGCTTTGTAAGACTCCTTACAAAGCACATTTGATGCTGCAATGGAGCCTGGCAGGGCATTGTTATAGTCATAAAATATTTTACTGTTTTAAATAATAAAATTCAATTTAAATGTTAAACTTCTCCATATGTTATCATTCCTGTATAAATGCCTGGGCAGAAACATCAGGTCTTTAGCTTCAAACCGTTAAATGTTATTTTAATTAAAAATATGCCAACAAAAAGAATTTAAAATTCACACTATCAATAAAAGGACCACTAGTATTCTGTCATTAGCATGGGAAAGAGTTTGCATTTGATTCCTTTATGAAAGGAATGTGCCCCAGACTTTTAACTTCAAAATACAGACACACAAACCACCACACTGTGATTCGCAAAGTTCAAAGACAGAAGCCAAATTCACAAAGCATTATGATGGGAGAGAATTATCCACATTCCTTCTTATCTGATTTTTGGGTTACCAAATATCACAACCCTTCTAAATCCCAGGTAGGAAATAGTATACCCACAGCTTTTAACTCTACCAGGGAGGTAGAATTAAGAGGGAGTATGAAACAAAAGCAGATGAGTTCTGAGCTTCTTACTCCTAAATACTGCAAAGAGATAAGTGCCGCACTGCTAATTCCTGGGACTCATTTCCTTTGTGAGTAGGTGGGAGTCAGAGCTGATGCGATTTGAGAACTGTCTGCATTCAAATAATTCTTATGTTCTGAAAATAAATAATGGAAAACTGCTTCCCCATTTTAGCATGCTGCTGGAGAACCCTGCATAGCTCAGTTTCTCCCCTAGTGAGCATATTTTTAGGAGCCAGCTACTGTATCAGGTAGGTTCTACAGCCTTATAGGTAGAGGCCACGCCCAGAGGTCTGCAGGTTCTCAGAGGCATAAATAAGTTGGCTCTTACCCCACAGGAGGTGATAAAAGGGGACTTTTTTTCCCCAGCACTCTAGTATTTCAGCTAGGTGGGCTGGATGGGAGGTAAAAGATTGTCTTGGGTGTGTATACGATGAAATAAAAGTAGTAACTTCTGGTCTAGCACATATCCTCCACCAGGAACTCGAGAGCCTCTGGTTGCTAGTGGTCTCCACACTCCAGCCACAGGGCTGGGTTGGGGCTCTGGAGGGGAAACAGCTGGCAGCCCGCTGCTCACCTTTACCCAATGGCGAAGAGGGCTGTGCTGAGGGTTGGCAGAGTGAAATGCCTTCCTCCTTTCTTGCCTTTTGAAAGCCCTTATTGTTTTTTACCTTCTAGATCCTATTAATATGAGAGTCTTTGTCCTTAGTTCTAAGTACCAAGATGTGAGCACTAGGATATAAAATACCCCACCGCGAAACAAAACCTACCCATGGTGGAGTAATGAGGGAGGGCAGAGGGTAGAGGCAATTGGAGGAGGGAAGTCCTGTGTATAAAGTTCTTCTTATCCCTACCTACATTCTGGAAAATAACAACAATAAAAATAATAACAATATATATTAGTGGTAGAAATAACGATAAAGGTAGAGGAAGTAGTATTAGCTGTAGTATTAGCTTCCATTTAATGAGCTCCAACCACTCTGGCAGTACCTTCACATGCATCAATTCAGTTAATTCTCACAAGATTAAATTCTACATACTGAGGCTCAGAATGCTTAAAAAAAACAATTTAGATGCTGGGCACAGTGGCTCATGCCTATAATCCCAGCACTTTGGGAGGCCAAGGTGCGAGAATCACTTAAGGTCATGAGTTCGAGAATGGCCTGGGCAACATAGTGAGACCCCATTTCTACAAAATAATAATAATAATAATAAAAAGAAACCTTTTTGAGATGAAGCCACTTGGGTTCCTTCTTTATTTATTAGAATATGGCTTCTGAGAGCTCTAACTTGAATGACTAATTAAAACTCTATAAAGACATTCTCAGTGGTGGTAGGGTGCATTGACCCTTTAAAAGAGCAGGAGTCCAGTGCCAGGCTAAATATCAAAGCTAGACAAGCTAGATCCAAGGCCCATTTAAGAATTTCCTGTTACCCTAGGGTACAAGAGGTTCATCATTTTTATGAATTGGAACTTGAAAACAGGTCCCAAAGTTAAAGGGTAACAGTCAGGGTCTCAAAACATTCAGGAGAAGGATACTATACCATCACTGGGTGCCCCCAGAGGCTTAACAAACAGTATGAAGAGCTCAGTTCAGCATTAGGGCCCCCCAAGAGCATGAATAGGTTTCACAGGGCAGATTCCACTGGAGACAGTCCTTTGCTTTGTAAAGCTAGACAGATTCAGGCTTCCTACAGCAATGATGTGCAAATATGCAATCATGTCTATAAAAGAAATTTCTCAACAAATTGCTGAAATGATTGGATAGCTCAGTCAACTAAGGAAGATTTGGAAGTACTGGAATTCCATGCACTTCCCAATCACGGTCTTTACTTTCCTGAACTGAGACCTATCTATTTAGGTTCTAAACTCCTAATCGACTAACATTCTTCCCCTCCCTCCACCTTTTTGGTTCTTTGCAGTGCAAGAACTTGCACAAAGAATCCTTTAGTTTCCTTAGCAACTGTTTGAAATTTATTTGGTTATCAAAATAAGATGTTCCATTTTGGAGAGCCCAGCTGAGCCTGCGCACAGCAATTTGCATGGTTCAAACTGATGGGCAACTCTGATTTCATTGCAGAAAGAAGAAAATGCTATCCCTAGCCTACCAATTCAACCATCAGAAATGCCTGTTTATTCAATGATTTCCCCCCTTCCCCATTAATGCATAACACAAGTTCTTGTGGCTTTACTTTGAAAGGCTGCTGTATTTGGTTTCTGTCCCATGACAGCTCTGAAATGGTTACAGTCATTTTGAAAATATAGTACAAACTGCAGTTTGTTGTTATTCTCAAAGACATGGTGAACATTTACAATACTGGGATTATCATATATTTAATTTGTATTACATAATTAAACAAATCTATATCCTCTAAAATATTCAAAAATACCCTAAACCTTTGCAGGATCTCTGGAGGAAATGTTAATTAATCTAGATTTGGGGAAATTTAATAACTTATGAGGGATAGCTTGGGATTTGAGTGGACAAGGAGGGAACTAATATTTGTTGAAGGCTTCTTTGCCCTAGGCTTTGAAAGGATAGGTATTATCATCCCTGTTCTACAGATTAGGAGGCCAAAAGAGGTGCAGTAACAGGCATGAGTTAACACAGACAATATAAGGTGGGGTCAGGTCCAAAAACTGTCTCGCTCTAAGACTGATTTTTCTTCTTTCTGTCATACTACACTGCTTCCCCCATCATTGTGGAGCAGAGACTCTAATCTTAATTCTGGAATCAGCTCTCTTCTCAAATACCCTTAGATGGGATAAGAAATATATACTCCCATCAGGGTTAAAGACTTTCTCTACTGAGATACGTTTAAGGAACTACATTTTTAACATCATAATTACAAACATAAACTGAGTAGACATTGCTATGGACAGGGCAAAAGAAATTGAGAACCATGTGGTCTCACAGAAACTATAGGAACCTTTGTCCTCTGACTTTCCAGATTGATGCATTTTTCGTCACAGTAATTGCTTTTGATGCTGACCACTTCCCAGCACTGCACTGCATTGAAGGGGTTTGTAAACAGGATTTCCATTTGCATCAGTAATGACAGATAATCCCTTTAAGCAAAAATACTCCAATTAAAAATAAACCAATAAACTGCTCCAATTTTATTTTGTCTCTTATCTGTACCTCCTGCTCCTTGGGAAAAACAAACAAAACCTAAACAACCCACAAACTAATTTCATTAGAGTGGGAGATAGATCCAACTCCTGTTTAAAGAAGGTTTGATAGAGATCACGGAGAGAGGAAAATACATTTTGCTAAATGAGATCCTTCACCAGTTCCCTGAGGGTTGGGTATACTTTAAATCTACATTCGTACATGCTGGTCTAAGGCAGTCCTCACTTTATGGTATCAGCCTGGCATCTGACACTATAGGCTGACATGGGCACCACATGCCAACAAGCAGGACCATGGACAGGGCCAACTTGAAAAAAAATTTGGAAGCGCTGTCCAGTTGTTATATGATGCTTCTGTGACTAATTCCATACACACAACTTACAAATGAGAAGGTACCTTGGAGAGAATCTAGCTTGATATCCTCCTTTTGAATAGGAGGGAAATGATGCCCAGAAAGTCTGTTCAAGGGGTTTGCTTTGAACCACAGGTCAGTGGCAGCAGCTAGATGTATACTTAGGGATTCTGACTCCTAACCCAGAGCTCCTCCCACGGCCCCATTCATGATACTTCCCTCCATATCCCAATAAGGGGCAAATAAAGTATAAGTTATTCAAAGTTTTAAGTCTGAAAATATCTGCAAAGGGGAGGACTGGTTTTGCCCCAGAAAATATTGGGCTTGGCTCTGTGGAAATGCTCCCAGTCCTCACCTCCCTTAAACATGACCACAGGCCAAGAGTTGACTTTGGCCTTCCGGACCATCATTTCAGAGGTCATGAGTAGCCACTATGACCAAAGATATGCCACCCTGCTAACCAAACCGACTGCTGGAAGGTAAGTTCTCATAAGGACAGAGAAGCTCAAAAGGCACGACCCCGAAGTTAACTGAGCTGAGAGGAAAGAAGAAAGAAGCAGTGAGGGTTAGAGGAAGCTAGGGCCACTTTGCTGACTGACAGGATACCAGAGAGATAAGGCAGGCCACAGCAGAGGCAGGAGAAGGAATGGCCGCACTGCCCAGAATGACAGCCGGGCTGGCCTGTTAGCTCTGACATCTTTCCTGGCACCAATTTTTTGTGAGTCTGTGCCACTCTTTTGGCTGACAGTGAAAGGATTTGTGTCCATGGCATGTTGGAAAGACCTCTCAGACATTCAGAACATGGGTCTATGGATGTCCCGTTCAGGAATGCCAAAGCCAAATGCCACCATCTCCATCACTGAGAGAAATATCCATGTCTCACTGTACCACAGACTTTCCCGTCCACATCTCCTTCAGGACCCTGTGAGCCTTGGGCTGAGTCCTGTGGGGAAGCTCATGGAGACAGCAAGAGCCCCGGAGTCACAGACCTGGGCCCATAGTCCAGACTCCACTGCTTACTGTGACTCCAGCCAAGCCACTTAATTAATGTGATCTTTAGGTTTTGCATCTAGAAGGGTATAAATAATTCCAGTTACCTCACAGGATCTCTGTGAGGATTAAATGTAAAACTCAATCGCTTGACAAAAAGCTTTCAAACAAACAAGCTGCACAAATGCTAATGATCATTGTCACTGCAGATGTGGAAAGTGGAACTCAGGATAATTAAGTGACTCGTTCAGCATCACATGGTTGGTGAATGCTAGACCACTTGCAGCAGTGTTTCCACGAAACCACAAGAGTCCGAGAATCTTTCCATCACAACACACCGTCTACCCACACACCACACCCCACTCCCATGGATGCCCGTTCGTCTGTCCCATGACGTTTGCCCGGAAGGGCTCATCTGACCCCACACAGATGGCCACCCCAGCTGTGTGACGCCCCCTCGAGGCATGGGATGGGACATCGCTGAGCACCACGAGCCCTGCCCAAGCCCCCCATGAGCTCTCAGTGACAAGGAACTGCGATGGAGACAAAGGTGGACCGGCAGCCGGCGTGGAGTGTGCAGGGATGGAGGAAGCACAAGAGCATGGAGCTGTGAGCCAGGCACATGGCGCGCATGACGGAGGTCTCCTCGGCGAGAAGGCAGACACAGAGGACTCACGACACGGACAACGCAGCAACCCTACCTTCTGTGGCTCCTTTGCCTTTCCTGTCAGGGGTCTCTAAGCCAGTGCCCCCTGAGGGGTACAGGGAGACGTCCGTTGGCACAGGCCAACTGCTGGCTGTGTCCTCCGTGATCTCATACATCTGCCCCTCCATCGGCTGCAGGTGCCAGTTTAGGCCAAACAGGTGCATGGCTGTGGTGAGCAATGAGAAAAGTCATCTTTTTCTGCCGGAGGTGGAAACGGAACTCCCAAGCCACAAGGGAAGGGTGGGCGGGGTGGGGAAGACAGGCATTCTGCTCAGTTCAACAAACAGCCCCCAGAGAGAGCTCCTGCAGTGCCAGGCCTGCAAAGGGGAGTGGGTGCAGGGGTGAGGGCGGTGTCAAGGCGTGGACCCGGCCTCCGAGGGGCTCACAGTCTGGTAGAGCTGGGAGGGGAACAGAGAAGGGGGAGTTTCAGGAGCTCTTCGCTTTTGGCTTCAAAAGATAAATAACAATCTAAGTGGAAAATTGCAAGTTGTATCACAAAGAGTTAATTTTCTTAGCATAAAAATAGCTTTTACAAATGATAAGCAAAGTCCAACAACTCGGTAGGAAAATAGGCACAGGATGTGAACAGACAGTTTACAGAATAAGAAATACAAATGGCTCTTAATCATAAGAAAAGACTCTTGGCATCACTCATAGTAAAAGAAATGTAACTCAAACTCTGAAATACTATTTTTCACATATGGCTTGGCAAAGATAAAAAAGGTTGAAAATATACTATATTGGCAGAGGATGGGAAGCAAGCATTCCCATACTTTGCTGGTGTGAGAATAAGCTGGGACAAAACCTACAGAGGGCAATTTGATAAAAGCTAGCACATTTAAAATACACACTTTATCTGGGACTTAAATGTCCCCGTCCTAGAAATTTACCCTCCAGGTATACTCATACATGTACTAAATGATGTACAAAGTTATTCACCACAGCATAGTTTGCAGTAGTAAAATATTAGAAACCAGTTCACCAACAAGGGGCAAGATAACTGACAGCCACACAACAAAACAGTATGCAACCATAAAAAAGTGAGGGTGTTCTTTATGTATTTTTCTGGAAGAAAAACTATAATATGCAGAAATATTTTTGATATACTACACCTTTGTATTAAAAAAGATCCTGTATATGTATATAATATTTCTGGAAATATAAGAAAGACACTGGTAACAGTGGGTTTGTCCTATGAAAGAAAGAGACAGCATGCATTAAGGGTGGAAGGAAGACTTGTATTTCACTATATATCTTTTGTATATTTTTCGTTTTGTACCATGTGCATGCATTTCTGTTTTAAAAACTTTTTTCCAAGACAGCAACTGCTAAATAGTCATGTACAACAATCTAGAAGAGACCACAGGATGCCAAAGAATGAACATTATCCCCTGAGATGCACAATGCCTGAGAGGGCTAGGAAGCCTGTTCCAGAAAGCTTTGTGATCTAGTTCAAAAGGTCTGCTTACATCCCATCTTAGCGTTCAAGACTTGGGCCTTGTCAATGGTCCCGATGGACCTCTTCCAGGATGCCTACCCGAAATCCCCATGCAAGGGGTCAAGCACTCGAGTCCCTGGATTCCCACAGCATCTGGTGTGTGGCATGTGGCACTCACTGTATTGTTCCATGGATGGATGTTTTCTGAAAGCCCACTCTATGACAGATTCTAGAGAGCTGGCATTGAATCAGACAGTCCCTGCTTCAGTAAGTTCACAGTCAAGTAGGAAAGCTGGACAAATAACAAAGTCTATTCAGAAGGACTAGAAGGCCCAGGGGTAACTGATTCATTAGGAGGGCCAGGAAGACAGGGAAGGATCTACAGAGATATGAAGGCCATAAGTAGTTGTATTTACTAAGGACCTACTGTGTGACAGGCAGTGTGCTGGGTGACTTGTATATATTACATGTAATGCTCACGGCAACCTCACCAAACCCAACTTACAGAGGTGCACATTAAGGCTCAGAAGGTTGATTAAAATTATGATAATTATAAGACTATCATTTACTGAGTGCTTACTATGTGCCATGCATTGTGCTAAGAGTATTAAAAGCAACGTTTCCTTCAACTCTCACAAGTCTTAAAAGACAAGTATTAATAACTGCATTTTACAGATGAAGAAACTAAAGCACAGCAAGATTAATTAACATATGCAAGGTTAAACTGCTAACAAGTGGCAGAGTCTAGACTAGAATGCCAGACTGTTCAAACCCTGAAAACACAAACCATCAGTGGTCAGTCTTCCTGGTGTGAAAGCCTGGGCTCCACCCGCTTTGCTAGGCCACCTCTCCTCACTGGCTGTATCCAGCAAGGTGGGTGCTATGAAGACATCCCCTTTAGACATCAAATAGTCCCCAGTGCTTTTAAGTCTCTTTTAGGTGGCAACGCAGGTCCTGTGAGGTGGAGAGGAAGTTGTGTTACCTGGCCCAGTTTACGGGAGGTGTCATGGATGGCGGTTTTGAGGGGCTGTGTCACTGCCTTCAAGACACGACACACTGCCAAGGAGACTGGAGCACAGGGCGCCCTTGTGACTTCTAGTCCACACAGGAACCATCCGGGAAGACATGCAAGTCTGCTTTAGCCCGGGGGCCACGCTCTGGTCACAGCAATGAGATCTGACCCTTTGCTTTTTCTTTGGTTACTATGATGCAGGGAAATGTGCGTGAGACCAGAAGTAAGAAAACTGGTTTTGAATCCTAACTGCCACTTCCTAACTGCAGTCCTCTCATCTGAGAAATGGGTATAGAAATTTCAGCAATTTCCAAAGACTGTTGTATCAAATGAGGAAAGATGTGGTAAAATCCTTTGCAAACTATCCATATGTGTGATGACCATATTTTATAATTATTTTAATATATTTTGTTATTTTATAATACAGTCAATGGTATGCTATGTATTTGTACCATTGATGATAATGATAACGACAATAACTGCTGCTGTTTATTGAGTACATTTTTAGGCACCAGATACTCTCTGAGGTGCTCTGCACTGCTCTCTGCTACCTGTGTGTAGTTGACAATCACAACAGAACAGTTAGCTAGCCTGGAAGGAATGAATACTCTGCTATTTCTGAGGCTGAGTTAGCTCACATTTCTGCTTACCTTCTTACTGTTTTAATGTGTGTATTGGCAACTCCAAAGGTAATGGAGAAATTGAGCTACAGACAACTCCAATGTGTGCAGTTAAATGAGCAGTGCTTCTTTCCCCATTAGAATCAATTATCTCATCTAAGTGTGCAAAAGTGCTGTCTAGTTAAAAGGTCACGAGAATTAACTAATCCCAGAATGAATAGAACTCTCACAGCTTTGTGAAGAGAAACATTTTCATTGTCAAAGCTTTCGCTTATTTTTAACAAGATGCAAAAGCAAGGCCTTGCTTTAAAAAAAAAAATACGATGAGGGGAGAAATAAGCCAGGGGAAAAAGGTGTTGCAGGTGAAAATGATCAACAGGTCTGGGGGCCCACGGGAAGGCAGTCAGGGCAAGACAGCCACAGCTGGTGAGGGTGTGGCACGCAGAGGTGGCTGTCACCCCTTCTTCCAATCACAGAGGCCACACTGCTGTGAGGCTGGCCAGTCACTTCCGAGACCAGTAGAAGATGCACTCCTCAAAACCACCTGGGAAAGCAAGCTCTGTATCCAACTCCGACCCAGACTGATTCTCTTAGGAGATGTAGCCATCCAGAAATAACTTTGGAGGCTGGTGGGTAGGGAAGTAAACCCAGGGTCGCCAAGATTGGAATGAGAAATGGGTAGCTGGTCATTAAGATTTAAATACAGGAGTAAGATGAGGCACAGATTCCGACATGTGGAGTTCAACCAGCAACGTCGTCTTAAAGCCAAAATAAAGGGGACGTGTGATCTGTGATCCAGGGTCTTAAATATAAGTCATGCTAGTGACCCCTCAAATCTTTGACTGTACTGTTTGGCTGGTGGTTGATTTTTACAATTCTGAGTTATGGGAAAGGGGAAGAGAGTCTGCTCTACTACCTTATTTCTACATGACACAACACCTGCTCAGCAAGGGTCTGCCCATGAAATACATAAGATCAAGTGACCACTCTTCTTTATCCTTTATGATAATCATCATCATAATAAAAACACAAAATAGGTTTCATCTGAATGCATACTACATGCCAAATGCTTTTTTAAAACATTATTCAATTTCATCCTTATATAAAGGAAAACATTATCCTTATATAATGGAAAACATTGGAGAATGTATATAATGGAATTGGAATAGAAATTGAGCTATAGCGATATACTTTCATTTACTCAGAGAGGCAAAGTAAGTTATGCAAGACTGTTGAGCCAGTAGAAGTTTGAGGCAAGTTTCAAACTCAGGAGGCTGTGTTCCCAAACCAAGCTTCCTCTTTTACATCATTTACTTTATTTTTTTAATGGGCAACATGAAGCCACCAACAAAAAAAGTTTGAAATAACTGTTGGAGAGTCTCATAATGATAATAAACATTTCTTGGCACAGCAACCCTCATTTAAAGGTGTGTGTAGTAGTAAGTGCATGTTGTCCAAATGATTTAGAAGTAATAATTAAGGATAAAAAAAAAAAAAAACTAACAAATACAAACGGTTCTCCCTAGCTTGCTAAGAACAAATCAGACCACCAAAATAAAAAAAAAATTATAATCACTATATTCCCCGTCCCCTGAAGAATTAATGGTAAATACCTACCACCAATGTACATCACATGATTATCTATATCACACCCTGCGCTGTATTTTTATCACTATTGTGCAAAACCCTCCTCAAGTACACTGAAGGTGGCCGGGATAAGAAACTTGGCACCGCTTTTCTGTTAGACTAGTTTGTAATTCAATGAAAAGGTGAAAAGATGCTAAGGAGTTCAGAAAAAGGCTGTGGAGAGGTAGTGAGTTCATGAGATCACCCACATTGAAATGTTAATGATTTCTAAAAGCCAAGAGCCAGGGTGGGGGACATCCTGATTCCCTTGGCTCTGGTCAATCTGATCCCAAGGCTGACATTTTCCCGTCGCCTTTTCCTGCCCAGTGAGACATGAGAGATGGCTCACAAAGTGCAGGCTCTATCTTGACATTTTTAAGAAATGCTTCATAGATGTTCAGACATTGAAGGCTCCCCCCAGCACCCGGCCAGCAGGAGGCAATTAACAATGTCATTATGCAGGAGTCACCAACACAAGTACAGGAGGGTATCTGCTGTCAAGATGCCCACTTCCCCTCCCAACATCCAACGCAGGAACCCACTTGCATCTGTACATCAGCAGCTCCAGGGAGTGACTAGAGACGGTTATAAACACAAGGAGCTGTGGATTCAAGTGACATTTTTGGTTTTAAAAGGCATAGGAACCAACCCAGTCACACAGCTACCCACTTTTCTGTTCTATATTAGTGCTCAGCTTTTTGTTTTTTAACAGAGTCATTTCTATAACATTGAAGTCACTGGAGTTCTTTGACTTATGGTTCTCTAATGGGGAAAACAATAACCAAAAAGACAAAACAACAAAATGACAGGCTTTTATTCCTAAGGTTCTATTCCTGGTTTTGTAACAAAGCCACGATATTGAAAAGTTCTAAACCAAGAAGCTATCTATGTACACAGCAATGTACATGGCAGTGTAACCAGAAAAAAATTAGAAGCAACCTAGATGTCTAAAAATAGGAGAACGACTTAGCTAATTTACGGTATAGGTAGTGGATGGAATACGAGGCAATCATCATAAAAAAAGAACTATAACAACCAGCAACGAGGGAAAAATGCTTAAGATACAATGTTAAGGAAGAAAAAAAACAGGACACAAAATTGTGTGTTTTTCTTGACTGCACCTCTCTAAAACCAAGTATGCATGTTGGAAAAAAAATCTGTAAAGAATAAAATTGACATCAGGCTTTGAAGATTCCTTTTTAGTTTCCAAGCTCACTTTAGCGCAACAGCATTAAACAGGAAGCCCTACAACTTAGTGTCAGGAGCAATAGGTAGAAGAGAAAGATGATGGGGGCGGATCCTAACTTAGTGCATTCGCCACATGCCAGACAGGAGACAAGGGGACTGCAGATGCTCCTTCATTCAATCCTTACATAAACCTGAGAAACTGGTTTTGCAAATGAAGAAACTGGAGGCTCAGAGAGGCTCTAAGATTTGCTCAAAGACACACAGATAGGAAGTGATAAAGTCACATTTGAATCCAGATCTGACTGGTTCCAAAGTCCAGGCTTTCTTCCTGGCCCATCACACTGCTGATGAGTTATAATGCCTCAAATTACATTTAAAATTAAAAAAAAAAAAAAAAAATTAAGGCAAAGCCTTTGCTGGCCAGGATTGGTTAGCCAGGATTGCATAGCCAGGATTGGTTCTTCTGAGACAGTTGTTAAAGGCTTTCTTCTCAGGGATAAAGCGCATGGGGGGCTCCTATCCTTTCACCTCTGACTGCCTGACCCTTGGCTGATCCCCACAAACAAAGCCCTGTAAGAGCAAGTAAGGGACTTGTCTGTGGGCAGAGTCAGTCTGCCAGTTTGAGTCTATCCAAAACACTCAGAGCTCGTTCATTTACTGGTTCTGTGGCTTTGGGCAAAGTACTCAACCTCTCTGAATCTCAGTTTCCTCATCTGTAAGATGAAGGTGATATAACCACCTCAAAGGATTAAATGAGATGATGTACATAATTTGCTTAGAACGAAGCCTGGCTCATGGCAGGAGCTCAGTGACTGGCAGCTGTATCATCACTGTCAGTTTGCTATGCTGACTTCCCTGCTTTCTATAGCCACCGAAAACTCTGTTTAAGCCAGCTCTGTTGCAAGATCTTTTTTCTTCTTTTTATGTTTTCCCCATAATTTCCTTTCCACGTCAACTGCAAATGCTTTTAAACCAAGGGTCCTCTCCTGCTCCCAATAGCTGACAGACTCTGGGCACGGGAATAGAGATATTTGCCCAACGGACGAAACAGCTTTTAAAAGCAGCGTCGCTGTAAAACAGCCTGACAGGATCCCACTGGTGACTACGTGGGGCTAATTTTAAATCAAGTAAATATATTGCTTTTCCTCCTGTCTCTGGATAAACTTGACTGCAACAATCAAGGCTACTGTCTCTCACTCCCAAATTAAGTGTATTCTGGAGAATGGACTCAGGCATGGTTAGTCATTTTTCTGTACTACACGATGTCGTGGGGAAGGACGGCTTTCAGCAAGGAATCTCGAGCAGTTGCTCAATGTTTCTGTAAATCAGGGAGAGCTGGTGCAGAGCCGGAGGATGGGGTGCAGTCAGCCCTGGAAGCAGGACACAGGTGTGCCTACCATCAATACAGAGGACAGTATCAGTTTAACCAGAGGGCACCGAAAACTGGTGACAAGGCAGGTTGCAAGGGAACTGGGACCAAAAAACCTAATTTGTACAGAATAAACTGCTATTATTGCAATAACAGAATAAGAAAGCTGTTTCTCCCGGACACCTTTCACCAGCAGGCCCTACTAGGACCTCTTCTGTACGTAACTAAGTTAGGAGTTGGCCACCTCCCGCCAGCCTTTGGACCAACCTCAGCCCAGTTATCTGACCTCCCCCTGGCAGACTCCCGACACCGTGCTAGTTCCAGAGTCACGGAAATGGTACAGCGGTTATGAGCATAGCCCCTGCAGCCGGACAGACCTGCGTTCCTTCTCTAGTTCTGCTTTTACAGCTACGGGCCTAGGACACCTCTCATGAGCCTCAGTTTCCTCCTCTGTAACATGGTGATAATATCACCTAGCTCTAAAAGTTGCAGAGATGGAAAGAAGTGATGTGTTTCGTGACCTTACGACAGAGCTTGGCAGTTGCTGAAGTGCACCACCAGATGCCTTCTTTGTTGGTATCACGGCCATCACCCCTATTGTGCACCAAGATTTTCATTGAGAACATGAAGTAAGGACATAACCAGGACTCGGGGGGTTGAGAAGCCTGAGTTTTGGCTCTGGTGTTGAAGGATGTTCCTATAACTGACCTTCCAGGTTCCAGGGATCTGCCCACACATCTGCACAGATGAAGAGGCTCAGGCTTGACGAGTGCATTTGTGGCAGGGCCTGGGACTGAGCTGAGGCCAGGTCTTCAGACTCCTGGTTCAGAGCTCTTTCCACTATGGCCCTGTTATTAAGTCACAGCAGAAAATCCTGTTACAAGCACAATCCTCGTCGCTTATTCTCCCACCAGGCACTGCTTCCCAGGTGAAGGGGGGCATCTCCTGGGGTCTAACATAAGGAGAACGCACCCACAGAACAGGTCAGGTCAGGCCATCACCCAGCCCTCCCCAGGGCAGGGATTATTCCTCCCATTTCTGCCCCTTAGCACCTACTCCAGAAGAGTGAAAAAGAAAGGGAGAAAAAGAAGGAGACAGACATTGTGAAGATTGGTATCAAAACAATAACAGCTCTCGCTTACTAAAATTTTATACTGTGCATGATATTATGCTGGAAGACTCATAGTTATTATGTCACTTAAACTCACAACTCTTTAAGGTAGATGCCATCAGTAACCCCGTTTTATAGATTAGCTTACTCAAAACAGAACTACAAAGTAGATATTATTCATTTAATTTTATATCTCTCGAAAACCAAGGCTCCAGAATTGTCTACAATTGCACCATTCATCATAGCAGTGTCAAGATCCAAAACCAGGTGCTGGGGACTCCAAATCCCAAGCTCTTGTCACATTGTCCTCAAGGAAGCACAGGGCAGGCTTCTGTTTAGTCCCGATCAGAATAAAAGTATAGTTTCTGATCAAATCGCTGCCAACAGCGCAAACATTCAAGGAAGTGACTCCACATAGAAGAATTGCTTACAACTACTAAAAGGCCCACTGTCTGCCCTTCACACTCCAGGCCTCACTAATGATCCAAGGATCAAAGGAACCCAAAGACTGCCTGCCTGTTCAAACTGCTGTGCTAGTTCAGGTGGTCAGCACGACAAGACAGCGCCAGGTCTGGGAGAGTACCTGCCATTTCCCCAGAGGGGGAAAGTACTGGCGCAAAGTTCTGCCGTACTTAGATTCCTTTCTTTGCAGGGCTATATCCAAGTGGAAATGCTACTCACAAGCTACCTAAAGCATCTCTATATAAAGGTGTCCTGACCTGACAAAGGACCCACCTCTCACTATGACACATCGTCCCCTCGTTCACCTGCACTAATGATCAAATGAGGCAGAAGAAAAATGTAGGCTTGGTTAGTGCTTGGGAGCTAGCCAAAGGAGAAGATGCCAGTTGCTATGTTCCATTTCCATAGTTACTAGAAAACATACTGTTCCTTGGCTCTGGAGCGACCCTTCGTTTCCTGATTTCCTTTGGCATACCAACCAACCATGAAACTGATTTTTTTTCACGATCAAAGTCAATTAGGAGGTGGTCCCAACTGTACCTCAAATGGAGTTTTAATTTGTGTATATATTATTAGGCTAGGCCTTTTCCCTCTGGAACATTCACTTCAGTGAGAGGAATGAGGGCAGACAGCTTAACGTGGAGCCTGCCACCCGGATTTGTAACTTGGGATAATATTTCTTTATAATGAGAAGCATTTTGAAAGAGCACTTTAAAATCTCACAGAATAGAGTGTTTGATGTCCCTCCCTGACTCCCTACAGCTTCCCAGTCTCCTGCTCCCACGGGCATTTTCTAGCCCTTTGGGACCATATCACATTTTCTTCCTGTCTATCTTTGTGCACAGAGTAAGGCACTCGATAAATGTGAGTTCCCTGTTTTTCCTCTTTGATTATGCACAGACTCCTGGTTTGGTTCAGTCCTTCCACTACAACGTTTAAGGCAGTATGGAACTCTAGGCACTGTGATAATTATCACAATAATGAAAATAACAATGACGACAATGTGAACAGCAGCCACTCTCGTTAATTGGAACCTCTACCGTGCCAAGTGCCGTGCCAAGTGCTTTATCAACAGTACCACTTAATCCTCACAAAGGCCTATGAAGCAAGTCGTATTATTACCCTCATTTGCAAGATGAGGAAACTGAGGCTCAAAGAAGTGCAACAACTTGTCCAATGCTACCATTTAATTAGAGGTAGAGGACAAACTCAGATCTGGCTTAAATACAACATCACTTTTCTGATTCAGTATACAACTATGTAAATGACAAAAATGAAAAAAAATATTGCCAATTTCATTGTTATACGGACCTGCCTTATTCTGCTCAAATTTTCTTGGCAATATTTCCTCAAGAACAGACACTTGAGGTACCATCTCTTCAGAACAGAAATGACTTTAACGGAGCATCTTAGATGCTTGTGGAACACAACATCTGATGGGCCACACTGCTTCTTGCTACCTAGGAGTCTCACTCCGTGTGGATTTCTCTATCCCTTGAGCTCCAGCCTCCACGCTTTTGCTGATACAGTGCCCTTTGCCTGGAAAGGCTACCACCTTCTCTATCAAAAAAAAAAAATTACCCCACCTTTCAAGGCCTCCTTCAAATATTGCCTCTTCTGCAAGGATTTCCACCATCACTCCCAGCCCAAAGTGACCTCTACCCTCAGCCCTGGGCTCTCACCATGATTTCTGTACTTCTCCCACAAGCACTGCCCCCTGGGGTATGTACCTGTGCTTCCTGTCCTTGCTGGGCCCCCAGCAGGCTGAGTATCTAGGGGAGCAGATCTGCAGACAGCGAGCTCTGGTCCTTACCAGCTGTGCACCAACAGGTATGTCACTTACCTACTGTGACCCTCAGGTTTTTTATCCATGTGGACATGGAAATAATGTAAAACCGCCTCCTAGGTTCTTATAAGGATTACATTTAATGAAGGCTCTATATAGGTTATAAAGTGTAAGCATTATTATTATGTTGCTTAATAGTTAACGAATGAAGGAACACTCATATATTCTAATTTAATACAGACTCTGCCTAACATACAGACTGACGCAAAGATTTATATGTGAAACTACCAGCACAGTCTCGGGCCTGTACGATTAAGTGTATGTACACTACTATTTAGTAGTAGTACTATTTAGTGGACTTACAGTGTTACAGAAAAGTTAGGAGACATAAACAGTGAGTTGAAAGAGTTTCTAGTTTTCAGGTAAAGAAACATGCTACTTATCAAAATATTTTCATTTAAAGCTTTGCTACCCTCCTACCCTGTCTACTCTCAGATTCCCCTTTTGCATACACAGTTGGATAGATTCAAATGTCTCACATACACAGAGACACGCATACACCAAGACACACACAGGAGCCCGAGGCGTACGTCTTCCTGTAGAATCCTACAGATGGCCTGAGTGGCAAATTTGGGACAATGTGATGAAATGGAGCCTACAGCACAATTAATGATACTGGCATTTTTTTCTCTTTCCTCACTGGAGGCTGTGAGCAAAATCTAACTCCAGGCTGAAGGGCATGATAAATCTAGCTGCCTGCCACACACCAGCAGGAAGGGCTTTCTCCAAAGTGAAATGTTGCACCCATAACAATCTACTCATGCTGGAGGAAGCCTGGAGAAGAGCAGAATCAGATATGATGAGTGCTGTTGCTCAGTAAGTGATGGGTCTCGAGGTCTCCTGATGTCTGTAACCCAGGCCTCCCGTTTGCTCCAACCCTGAAGCACTGTGGGTGCAAACCACAGCCCCATTCCATGCACAGGCTCATGGCAATGCTGGCACAGTACACGGCACAGGGCAGGCGGACATTAATTTTTCTTCCATAAAATGATAAGTTTGTTTGTTTCTTTAGCAGGGAGCAGTTCGGATGGGGTGAGCGCCACCCGCCCTACGGCTGTGGGAAGACAGAGCACAGGGAGAAGAGGGCAGGCTCTGGGGGCGATCCCGGCTCTCTCCCTCACTGCTGATGTAGCTTTGGGCAAACGCCTGAATCTACTTGGGCCTCAGTTTCTCACCCTTAAAAATGGAAATAAAAATAACCCAGTGCCTAGGACATGGTTGGCACATGACAAATATTCACTGGATAAGTAAGACTTTTGAGAAGACTGAACGAGGAGATGCACTTGACACTCAGAACAGTGCCTGCCTGGTACGTGGTAAGCCCTCAGTGTCTGTGAACTGCTGTCGCTGGCACATCAGCTTAGGCCTTGCCGGGGGTGGTGGGGGAGCAGGGAAAGCCTCAGAGAGAACAGCAAAGTGCTCCTTGTTTTCTCTGAGCCTTGGGTGTGGGGCACATGACATTAGACGAGGGCTCTTAGAGGCAGCGTGGTCTATACAGGATTTAGAGTCAGAAAATCTAGTTTCTAGGTCTAGCCCTATTACTTACTAGCCATTGCAGTTGAACAAGTTATTTAACTACAGCAGGCCTCAGTTTCCACATCTGGGGCTTGCTTGCAGGACAAGGAAATGCAGTTAATAATTCTGTACAGTGCATGAAGTGCCGGAGAAGATCAACAGATTTCAAAGGCCTCACCAAGGGCAAGGTATTTATTATGTATTTGCCTAGTAGAACCTCCCTTTTAGGGGGAAGGCGGCCAGTGTTCACCAGCACTCATTGTGATTTCTGTAGCTCTACATTCAAAGTCTGCAGTACAATAGAATAAAAGTACAAACGGAGGCCTGTAGATAGCTAAGGCACACAAACAGATGTTTTAATGTGAGGCCTTCTGACAATGATGGCAAAAATAGCCAACATTTCTATCTGCTGTCCTCTGCTTTTGTTTAGGCTGTTCCATCTTCCAGAGAGCCATTCCCACTTTCTCTTTCAATATTTTACTTGATTTACAAGCTCAGTGCCTTGGGGAAATTTCACTCAATCTTCCCAGTTCGAATGAATTGCTTTCTCCTTTGGGATCCCACAGGGATAAGGTTCAAACTCCAGCAACATACTTCTATCATCTGCCTAGTATTGCCACCAGCTCTTTACACATGTGGCTTTACAGGAGGCTGTGCATGGCTGAAAGGCAGCGATGCCAGCTTACCGGGCTCTGTCTGCTCCTTGCAACCCAGCATGCAACCCGGCAGACGGTCTCCGTGAGTGCTCGCCACCATTTAACCTGAACGTGGGGAAGCTCCCTCTACTTAATCCCAGATTACCTGAAATCCCTGCATCCCAGCATGGCCCCTGGCTGCTAAACCTGAGAGGGCTCAAAATCTCTAGGTGATCCAGCCACTGGGAAGGGTGAGAATTGTATTTACTCAACACCCACTGGACTGGACCCTTTGCAGACGTTCTCCCGCTTAATGCTCAAAACACTTAGATAGTTACTGACATTTTACCAATGAGGAAACCAAGACTCAGATTATAAAACTTGTCTGAGCTGGGGCTGGAATGCAGGTCTTACCTAGCCCTGAGTCTGTGCCTTTGCCACTAGACCGTATTACTGCCTGCAGAAGGACAAAGCTGTTTAGCTCTGGATGTGCTGTTTTACTGCTAGGAGGAGGCACTGAGTTGAAGGAGAAACATCCTGTTTTCTACAGCCACCTCTCCTCTCACTGCCCCCTTCCCCCTCTACCCTGCCTTTCTCCCTGCCCAGAAGACTGGCTGAGCTGGACTCTCTCCTGCCGCTCCCCCAGGCCCTGGTGGACCTAAATTCCCCTGCACAAGACCAGGAATTAACAAAGTGAAAGAATAGCCATCAGGGAGATTGTTTCCTATTTCTCTCTGCACTTAAGTGCAATTAAATCATGTTCTTTCACAGTAATTAGTCTGGAATAAAAATAAGATTTAGGGAAAAACCCTTTCCAAGGATGCCGACAATCTCTAAAGTTGATTCTTGTCCACACTCCCTGGGAGAAGTTGCAGAGAAGCACCCCCAGACCCAGCTGGGGCACCCTCCTGATGGACAGGGCTATGCTGCCTCCCCAGGGGGTTTGAAACTAACTGCCCAGAGGGCAAATGAATAAAATGAATATTCTGGTAAACTTGGGTCCTTTCTTTTTTGAGACATTTCCAAACTCAGGAGCTGCTTGGCTCTCAAACCTAACACATCTCATTTGCCAGGGGAAAGGGGAAGACAGATTTCATTGACTAGTGGCTCTTGCTGGTAAGAACTAGGTGCCCGGCAGTCCTGTCACCCCCACAATGGCCTAGTACCTCTGTTCACAGGGCGGGAGACTGAGGCATCCTGAGAGTGAAGTTCTTGCCTAGAGTCGTGCGGTAGTTAGGAATGATGAGGTCCAAAGCCAGGTCTGTGCCCTGTGCTGATTACTTTTCAGCAGCCACCTCTGGTTTTCTCTTTTCTAATTTTCCCTCCCTTTAGTGCCCAGGAGCCATTTTCACTCTCATGGTATCTAGACTGTCCACCTTTGATCTCTGCCAGAACTTGGAGCCTCTACTCTTTCTTTCCCTCCACTCCATGCCTGGCAGCATCTGTTAGGTTCTGGTCCTGACATCCTCCCCTCCTCTCTCTCCTTCAGCAAAATTTTGCTGAACACATGTCACAGCATGCCAGACCCTGGCACAAGAAGCAGTGGCTACGACACTGAGCAGGACAGAAATTGTTTCTGCCCGCAAGCAGCTCACAATCTAGAGGTAGAGAGAAACACTAAATAATCGATGTCACGATCATTCAGCGGCAATTGTGTGAGCACCATGGGCGCTATAAAAGCAGACAACTGGGCTCCTGGCTTAGTGTGAGAGGCTCAGAGGGGCTTGCTTGAATAGGTGACATCTGATTCAAGCTCAGCTCTTGAACAAGAACTGACTGTGGGGAGGGGGAGGGGAGGTGGCAGGTGGCTCCACTCCAGGGATCCTTCAGCCTCTTTGGGCGGCAGAGCCACTTGTGACCCGACCCCCCATCTCCCACCAATTAAACTGGCTGACCCAAGATCAGACACAAAGTGCCACGCTGGCGGGACTGCGGGGAAATCCGACAGCTGGCTGGAGGCCCTGGGATTCAGTCCCATCCTTCTGAAGAGGATGCAGCAGTGATCCTCTATTAAACTCTCCTCGAGAGCTTTGAACTGCTCACACTTGTGCCCCAGGAATCCGACTCTGAGGAATACACCCTTCCTAAGGTAATCCAAAGAAGAAAACAGAGCAGAGGCACAAGATGTTCACAGAAGTGCTACTTAAAATAAAGACCAGGAGTATAATAAGGGAAAGAAAAAAAACAAGATGAAAATATAATAAACAACTGGAAACAGCAGAAACACAATGACATAGTAATGGCACAAATATAATAGAGCTATTAAACTTGACAAGAGTGAGAATTATGTCAGTCCTTGAAACTGTTTGCATGAAACAATGGCCTATGAAGAAGGCGGAAGAACATGTTTGTTCAGACCGACCACGCAAAGGTGTTGGCTGCTGCCTTTTAAGGAGGTCAAGTATAACACAAAGAAAACCCAGAATGTTTCTGTCCCCGGCCCTAATAGCTTGAATTCTCAATTATATCTTAAAAATTTCTCAACAACACTTACATATCTTAGAGTTTGAAAATTATTTTGAATAATACCCGATTTTGAATCCAGTAAACAAATCACTTCTTTAGTATACTACACTTCTCAAAAACAGCGCCTAAAACTACATAGACAGAGGACAGAAGAGTGGTTGCCAGAGGTGGAGAGTGAGGAGAGGGGACTGACTGCCAAGGGGCATGGGGGAACTTTCTGGGGTGACAGAAATGTTCTGTGTTTCGATTGGTGTTGTGGTCACACAACTCTACTGGTCTGTCAGAAGTCACAGAATGATATACCTAAAACATATTAATTCTCTATATGTAAAGTATATCTCAATAAATCTGATTTAAAGGAAGTGGCCTGGGCCTGGTGGCCGAAGGGGTCAAAGGTAAGTAAGGGAGCCTTGCGTGAGCAGTGTCTGGGTCTCAATCTTAGTGTTAGGCCCCTAAGAAGTACAGTCAGAGCCCTGCACGTTGCTAAGGAAAGGGATGACAACAGGTGGGATGACCGATGCCATCCCTTTGCCCTCCACACTCACTCCCCACCCTTCTCCACCCTGCTCTGTGCCCTGGAGGCTGATCTACACCGCCTGGATCAGTGGTTCCCGTGGGCTCTGGCTTCCAGCTGGCTGGGTTCCACCAGTGGGAGGAGAGCGTAAGGTGGGAAGAGAGTGAGGTTGAGATGTCTGTTCCCTGGCTCCCTCACCCCCATTCCTCTCCTGAAGGCCACAAATCCTGCCGGGCAGTCCTCTCCTGTGGCTGCCTCCCTGGTCCTGGTAACCTCCCTCCCCTGTCCCTTCGTGCCTGGGACATTAACAGTAAGTGTCCTGGTGTCATTAGCCTAGGGTGGCACATTCCTTGACACTCTGCCCTCCCTTTCGTAATCACCCTCTTTATTAAACTCTCCCCAAATTAAAAACAAACAAACAATCAAACAAACAAACCCCACAACCCACTGCCTGAATACTTTCTTTGCCAGGAAGATCAATACCAAACAGCTCTATCACGGAGCAGGTCTGCAAACTGGAAAACGTTCTTTCATGTTGAGCTGAAACATGTTGAGTGACTTAACTTCAGCCAGTATTTCATTTGTTTGTTTTGATTCCTATTGTACAAATGAGGAAACTACAGCTTCAGGAGAGTAAGTTCTTGCCCAGGTGCCCAGCCTGGTACTGGCAGAAGGATGGAGCAGATGACACCACTGGTCTATAGTCTGAGGACTTTACCTTCTGCTCCTCTCATTCCAGACATGGGCTCCCCAAGCATAGCCCGCTCCATCAAGCAGCTCTCCTGTTAGAAGAACCTTCTCCCACGGAGCCCATGGTGGCCTTCCCATCATTTTACCCCTGGGCTGGCTCTGCCCTCTGCAGCCCCCTCCCCCTACAGCAGCATTTCAGACAACTGCAGAGAGCCATGCTAGTCTCCTACATCCTCCTTTTGGGGAGCTGGAAGATATCTGTCTGGGTTCTGTTATAAAGAGAACAATCTATATATATCTTGCTATTAGCAATTCCCACAGAGCATCATGAAGGAATCAATGTTGGAGAGAAAGGTGTTAATGCAGGATCCTGCATCTTTATCACTTTTTCCTCCTCCTAAAAGACCATGTTCAATCATCTCCATTTCCCATTCTTTGGGCTATAAAGCTAAATCTATGGCTTCTGTCCAAAAGGTCTGATGCAGAGTCAAAGAGAAAGGAGAGAAAATGAGGCTTATTGCGCACAAATGACACCCGGGCCCAAAGTGCAACGGGCCCATGCTGATGAAGCCAATAGCATCTGAGATCCTGATAGTGCATGAGCTGAACCAGATGGAAATAATTTGGCAGGGGTTGGGGGTGTTGTTCTATTTGTAATTTTTTTTTTCTACTCATCTTATGATCATTTCACCTATACCTGAGTCCCAGGACATAAAATGCACAGTTCTGCCACCATGCTTTTGCCCATCCTGTTTTTCTGCCTAGACTACCCTTGGCAGACTTAACCATCTTGCAAGGTCTTTTATTCAAACAAGTCTTACTGAGCACAGCTACCTTGTTCCAGGCTTTGTGCTAGGGATTGAGTATGTAGCAGAGAGTAAGGCATTAGGAGATGGAGGACTGAGAACAGTACCCTAAAGGGAAGGTAAGTCTAATATCTCTTCTAACTGGATTGCTGCCATGCTGAAGTCCAGTTTGCACAGTGAAATGTCAGAGATCTTGAGAGAGCCTCACAATTCTATGAAAATCACACTTAATGCCCAAGTTCACCTCTATCAACATTTCCCAGACAGCCTTGAGAATAGGACAACCCAGGCTCTTCCAGACCAAGAACTGCAATAATATTCCAACAAGCAAAGCTAAGAGCCTTTTGAAGAACAGCAATTAAACATTAAGCTTAGCAACATTCTCACTTATAAATTAAACTATCACCACTTCAAGTAAGAGTTCTGATTTTTTTTTTTGTAATCTACAATCAGCTTCTGGTAGAGGTGAAAAATGTGACCTAATTTTTAAAAAGGATCCCTATTGCTACTGTACATGTTGGAATGTTCCACTATAGTTACCTGGAGGCAAACACTGGTGCCTCCCCGCTTTAAGTTCCAGTGAAATTTCCTACAGGCAGAGAACTAGACACCAGGAGCACTTTACTGGACCCTCTAGTCCTACTGCAGTCTGGGTGGGGGCCAATGAGGGGTAACAACAATCTTGCAAGGGACATCTCCTGTAGCACATCATCTCATTTAACCTGCACAGCAGCCTTATAAGGCAGTGCTATTATTCTTCCCACTTTGCAGATGAGAAAACCAAGGCTCCAAAGGTTACACAGCTGGAGAGTGGTAGAGATGAGATTTCCACCGAGTTGGTTAGGCTCCAAATCCTGTCTTTTTCTCCTGATGAGAACACCATGCTGCCTCGGAGAAGCCATGGCCAATGCCGCCGATGCCCTACGAGGTGGACCTGGGCCTGAGGATGGACCAAACTGCAGCCAGGGGACACTGAGGTCCTCAGTGAAATGTGAAGTTGGTCCTGGTTTTCATACTATTAACAACAAGCCTTTTTCGTTTCCATTTACAAAGGTCTATCTGGCAAGATGGGTACTTAAAGAGTCCTCAAGATATTAATCCACGGCTCTTCTGCATCACTCCGTGTCTACTTTTTACATGGAGATTCAGAACGCAAGGGAAGCTGTCAGTTTTATCTGGATAGAGGCAACTGTCAGTGAAACAAAAGTCAACTTTTGTCCTAGTTACACAAATGACGTGAGGTACTTTTTAGGTGATGACTCTTCGTGGCTGCTTCCCTGGAATGGCAAGACTTCCCTATGTATGTTTTCTGACAGGTCTCCCTGCTTGTTTTGTCAGCTGCCATTGTGACAAACACAGGCTGGGAAGCCTGCAGGCACTACAGTGAGACAGGCCTGGTCCACGTTTAGTGCCACTCAGGAGTCACTAATACTCTTTTACCTGTGATATTAATCGTACTAATAATACTATTAACAATACTAGTATCTAACTCTATGCCAGGCAGTGGGCTAGGTACTTGGTGCAAATCATCTTACTGGAATTTCACAACAACGATGTGAAATAACCACCATCATCACCCTCATTTTGAGGCCGAGAGCGATTACGGCGACCCGCCTGGCATCACTGGGCTTGTGAGCAGCAGAGCGGAGGTCTGAAAGCGGGCAGCTTCATTTCAGAGCCCACGCTCTCAGCCGTGATGCTGCCCTTGGTTTCGTCTCCTATAAAATGCGCTCATCATCCCGACCTCGGCTGTTATAAAAGCCCTGAGCAAAGTGGAAACTGAGGTTCAGTGAGGTTAAGCAACTTGCCCAAGTTTACACAGTCAGCAAATGCTAGAGCCTGGGTCTGAATTGGGGCCTTTTGACTCTGCAATGTGTGCCCAGGACCTACGCAGCAGGTGGCTGGAAGAGTGGCCTTTTGAATCCCACGTCAGGGTTGAACCCCGGCTATCATTTACGGGTTGTGGGACCCCGGCAAGTTGCAAACTTCTTTGAGCTTTAGTTTCCTCATCTAGAAAATACAGACAATGACATTCATCCCACAGAAGGGTTATGAGCGTCCAGAGAGATGACATACATCATGGGCTTGGCCTAATGCTAGGCACATAGTAAAAATTCAAAGGACCAAATACCAGGATGGGAAAGTGATGGTATGACGGTTAAGAGTGTGAGCTCAAAAGAGAAAAAATTTTAAAAAGCACTAGTAGTTCAAGAGCTAGAGTGCCTGTGGTCAGGTGGATCACAGTGCAAGCATTTGCCACGTGACAGTGTGCCAATCACTCAAGCTCACTGGGGCTCAGTGTCCTCACCTGTAAATTGCAGGTTGTTAGGAGATTTCAATGAGAAAACACAAGCAATGCCCTTAGAGCAGAAAGGAGCACGTGGACAGCACACGGTCGGAACTAACTGCTCTTACTGTTAATGATGAACAGCAGCCAGTGTTAGTTACTACTCCACACCACACCTCCTTTGGTGAAAATGTTCAAAAAACAAGTAGATGCTATAAAATCAGGCATTATTGCCATGGCCGTGTAAGCTTCATGGTTTGACCTAAATAAAACTAGCCTTCTCCTCATATCGCTCCCTTCACCTTTTGTTCTGCAAACAGACTTCTTCAGAAAAGAAAAGGCAGGGTATTCAAATGGGGACCCACAAGGACCGGACCCCTTGCTAGGGAGAATGGGTGAACAGAAAAATGCAAACTCATCCTCCAAGGCTGCCTTGCTGAACTGGCCTCTTTGGAGACAACAGACAAATTTTCTGGCCCAGGCCAGAGCAGCCAAGGGACCCTTCCCGCAGAAGGGGAGAGGACCCAGGGGCAAGGCCCCAGGCTCTGCAGGCTTTGTGGGTGGTAAGTGCTGACTGCGATTTCTCTGTTTTCCCACCAAAATGCCTGCAAATGTATCTATGATGGAAAGGTCACTGGTTGCACAAGTTTCTCGAGAAACTTTCCAGCGAAGAAACCCAACGTGGGACGGACCTGTCAGGATCCCCATCCAGACATAGCAGCCCTGGGAGGACACGAGCAAAAGAAAAATCTTTTCTGCCCTGGGTTTCGGCCTCCCCCTCTGCTGGCGAGGTGATGCAATTCTTATCTGGAACTTGATAGCATGTAGAAAATAATTAGAAATGAAAAGGTTATTCATAATTTTTAAATGAGTTAATTAGTAAATCCAGTCAGACTCACTCATTACAGTAATTAATAATTGATTATACTTGAAATTAAACACAATTTTTCATCAAAAATCTAATTAAATATCTGTGCTTTAGCCTGTTGATTAGATCACTTGGTCTGTTGGAAGAGAGTCTTTGTTAAGGATATTTGTGCTTGGCTGAGACAATTAATTTGGTTTTTAATAATTAATAGCTCCTTACAAGTTAGTCATCACAGCCTGTGATTATGGCCAAGCCACAAGATGTTCATCCTTTGCCCTCAGCAGCCGAAGGAGACCAAGCAATAAGGTTGCTACCCCCAGGCCTTGAAGCCAGGTTGGGATGTTCCTCGCACCTGCCATGCATTCACCTGCATGAGCCTGCTCCCACCTCACAAACGTCCTTCTGAGCTAGTGGGCTGTGCCTGTTTTCTAGAACAGGAAATCAGAACTCAGAAAGAGAAGGAATTGCCCAGCTGCGGTGTGGGCTTTCACTGGGCTGAGTCTCCAGGTGATAAGAGGAATGGCCCAGGCTGGCTTCTCTCTCCTGACCCTTGGATATGAACTCTAGAGTCCAGTCTTAATGTTTCTACACAGATAGAATTTTAGCAGAAGGATGTATTTATGCTTGGCAAGGACATACTATCAATGACTTGAGACACAAATCCTCCTGAAGTGACCTTAGATCCACCCCCTCCTCTCCACCCACAATGGCACTGCCTCAGTTCATGAAGCCATCAGCTTTTCCTGACTAGTTCACTGCAATAGTTTCCCACCAGGTCTGCCTTCTACTCTTTCCTTCCTCTACCTTCATCTTTCTAAAATAAAAATCTGACTATGTCCTACCACTGCTTACAACCGTTCAATGGGTTCCCAACTGCCCATCCAATAAGGCCCTCAACTTGCCCTCCTAGCTGATCTGATGAAACATTCTTGTATTAGCTACAATGGTGCACCCCACACAGCTCAAACACTTCACATACAGAAAATTTATTTGCCACCACATCATCCTTTTTTCAAGTCTTTGTAAGTTTCCTTGCTTTCAAATACCCTTCCTGCATGTCCACTTATGGCTAATGCCTACGTTAAAATTCAGCTCAAACATCACCTTTCCCAGGCAGCCTTCTCTAGTCCCCTCGGCTGGGGATGGGTATTCCCACAGCCCCTGAGATGCTGTGTAAATCAATCACTGCTTTAAATTTGCCTGCTAACATAGCGATCTCCTCTTTTAAGCTATGAATGTCTCAAGGGTAGGGACTGTATCATTAACCCTAGCACTTAGCATCATGCCTGGCTCAAAGCAGATACTCTGTATGGTTTGCTGAATGAAAAATAAAATTCATAAAATAGTAGATTCTACTAAGACTCTCAACGTTGGAAGGAAAATTAAAGGTGGTCCAATGAAAACCCCTAATCAGTGCTTGAATCTTCTTCTTGCTAAATGGTCAGTGAACTCTATTTGTGCCCTTTCTGACAGGGAGCTCACTACTTCCAACAGTAGCCCTTATCTTGAGATAGCTAAAGACTGACCATATATTCTTATTAAATGGGAGAGGAAGAAACCCACAGGATAGAAAATAGGAGAGAGTTTGATTAATCATGTAAAGATTTACTTTTCCTCATTGAACTAGACTACATGGCAGACATTTTAAGACTTCGAAGCAAAACAAATTGATGTCTATATGCAGTAAACTACTTGCCTTTTGAACAGTGACACTATCTGTCCAAAAGTCTACTTGCTTAGGAAATACAATAATGTAAGTCAAAAGTAGGAGCTGTGCCAGTGGCTGGTGGAGACACAGTATCAGTGGTGCCAGAAGAAACTTTCATATGAAGTAATGGTGCACAAAACCCCACAACCCTCACCTGTAATGCAACCTGTATCAATGACACACCTCGCACAGAGCCTGGGTAGGCCCTGACCTCTCCCAGTTTGGCTGTTCTTTTTAGCCAAGGACCAACAGTAGGGATGGCAAACGCCTGATTTGTCATCAATATTTTCCATTCTTGTCACCATGACAGACGTCACTAATCAATCACAGAGACTCTTTTACCTTAAGTCTAAATATAGCCTCAGAATCCTTCTCAACACAGCTTTCTAGGCAGCAAGAACTAATCAATCAGACAGAAGGAGAGATGAAACAGGCATGCCATCATGGCCTTGGAGCCATGAAATTCTCAAAGCCAATACTGACAAGGGGAAAAGACCTGACATACCAGAGGAGGGTTATTATAGCTCAAGATACTTTAGGAGACCTCCCTGTTTTCAGGACTGTCATCTCCTGATTACTCGCTTTTATAAAATTCGTACATCTTGAGAAAAAAGCGAGCACACAACTTGCATCACCTAAACTTCCATCCATGCCTGAACCTCTTCTCCACCTCTTGAACAGTGGTGGCCCCTGCTCTATTAATGGCTCCTCGTGGCCGCACTTAATACCTCTCAACACAGCCCCTTCCTAGCCACACTGGCTTTTCATGTTACAAAGTTCTTTTTCACACTGGGCAGCACTCTGTCTTCTTTTGGCCTCTGCTGGTTAGTTCTATTTCTATTTGAGGGGATTGTGCTGAAAAAGTCCTGTTTGCTTAGAGAATCATCTCAGCATTCTCAAGCACAGGTTCAACGTCTTCTCAAGCTGGCCTGGCCTACCTTAAATCTGAGAATTACAGAATCTGAAGGACAGGGAAGCCAGCCTTGCCTTCGATGCTTTGCCGAGATGCTGACCTACACAGAGGCAGCAGGCCACACAATGCCCGCATCTTTCCACGTTAATATCTTTCCCAGGAGAAGACCGAAGAACAGGGTCAGATGTAGGAAACCAGACTGACAGAAACACCTCAGAGGTCTGCGGAGGGATAGCCATCCTGCTGCAGCCAGCAGAGCTTCTCAGGCCCTGTCATGCTGGGGGTCAGGTGAACGTGGCTCCACACTCCAGGCGTGTCACCGCCAGCTCTGTCCGCTCACTGGGACGTGCTGCTCCTCAGTCGGAATCTCCCTGGGTTCCTGGCCGTGGTTTAACTCTGGACCACGATGCCCTCCGACCACCTCACCACCCCTTTGCCTTCAGACATGCTTTCCTGGCAGTTTCCCTCCAGCCCCAGGGCACTACACCTCCTCACTGCAGCTGTGAGGCACCCACGGGAGAGGCTGCCTGCTGCCCAGCCTCTCCAACTTGTCATTTCACCTGTAGTGACTCCAGTCTATGACACTCAATTACCATAGGTCACCACTGCAAAGGCTAGTCCTCTTGAGTGCTTACGCCTCCATGCTAGGTGCCGGACACCTGAAAGGACACGTGCTCGGCTTTCTTCCTGGTGTAAGTGCAGAGCGGGGAGGAGGGCCCCAAACAGCTGACCCTGATAGTTCGGCACACACGGCATGCTTTGACTGCCAGGCTGGTAAGGAGCCTTCAGTGCCCACAGGTGTCTTGGTCACTGCCCTTGGGGCCAAAGGGGAGCCAAGGGAAGCGGGGGAGGCTGCGCTTACCCACAAAGTATGCCAGCAGGATGACCAGCGTGGCCGAGATGACGATGGCGCTCAGGGCTGCGCACTTCCAGTTACAGTACTTGGAGGGCTTCTTGAGGTTGAAGGCCGGCCGGGCAAAGGTGCTGCGGGGCAGGGGCCGGGGCGGAGGGGAGTACACCGTGCTGGACGTCAGCGGGTACCCTGGCGAGCTGGTGCAGAAGAGCGGGGAGGTGCCTCCAGGCTTGAAGAGGAAGTGCCTGTGGACGGAGAGGAGCAGGAGGGCATCAGGGGCTGCTGGCGGCCTGGGCGCCCAGCAAACCTGCAGGACAGAGGCAGCAGTAGAAGAGGCATGCAGAGGAGCCTGGAGAGAGAGAGAGAGTCACCCAGAGACGATGGGAGGGACGGGAAAAGGAGAACACGGACCAGACCACAAAACGGGGCACATGAAGACACGCTTCCACGGAACATGGATGGGAGAGCCCTGCCCGTGGAAAACCCACCCAAGGCAAGGCAGGTGTTACCAACTCAACAGAAGGCTGGTGTTGAGATCCTTTTCCTGGGAATGGATGGGAGTGAGTTTCTGTTTCTTGGGGAATAAACTACCTGTCTCTAAAATCATTACAGTAGCTTGGAGAGTGTCTAAAATCCTGTTCTATCCCCTGGAGACAACAGAGCCTGAAATTTTTCTTCTCCTTCCAGTATGTACATTGCCAGTGGATCTTGGTTGAGGATTCGAGTACCCTTTTTTTTTTAAAGGAGGTCATGTTGGTGTTGAAGCCAAGAAACCACCACTAACTTCTGCCATGGCCAAGAGTCCCCTAGTGGCCATTACACAGCCAATGGCAGCAAATGCCTGCAAAGCACTCTGCTCAGAAGCCAGACTGCTGCCTTCCAAGCCCCAGGGAAAAGCTGTGTGAGAGGCAGACGGGCAGCTGCACCCCATAGCCTAGCTACAGTCTTGAGGGCAGCAGGGCACAGTCAAAGCACATGGTTGTGGCCAAACTAGGTGTCAGGGAATCCTCCACAGCTTGGCTTTAACCATGGCCATGGGAGGACTTGCATACAGCCGGGGAAGTGGGGTGCACTAGTTGCACTGTACACCCCTGAAAGTCTTAGGGTAAACCCACCTCTGTTGGGGTTCAAGATGCCTCAGGCCACAGAATACACACTCAGAATACATACAATACAGGGCCTGTGCTGCATAAAAACTGCTACATGAGATGGTTTTCATAATGGCAAAGGCAGCCAGTGAGATGCTGAAAGCTACATATTAACAAGACTGTTAATATGCTGGGGGACAGGGTATTCCAAGGATACACTGTTGCAAGTTGCACATGGACTTGGGGATGGGCATGCAACATGGGTCACCTCCCCCAGGAGATCCCAGGGAAAGGTCTCAGGTCTGCATGCAAGCGCAGGAGCCACGGGGAGAGCACACACAGAGAGGAGCATGGGGATGTCACCTACCCGTCACTGTAAGCCCCATCATGGCGGGAGGCGCCGAGAATGTCCATCTCAATGAGGTTGTCCTGCAATGTCCCTAGGAATGGCTGCTTGCCTAGGTTTCTACGCACACATGGAGACATGAATGAAGCAATGAGTCATGCATCGATGAGGGGGATAGTAGAGAAACACATAAAGTGGCTGTTTGGTGCAGCTGTGCGTGAGACCAGCGGGACGCGGTTTCCAGGCGATGGGTCAGTGTGCAAGCCACGTGTGCAAGGGGGCCACCTGACCCAGAGCATCCAGAGGGAACATTCTCTATACAAACCCAGACATCTGGCCATTTGTGCATCAAATCACAGCTCTCGCTGAGGAGGCCTGACATGTGTCCAACACTGAGATACGTATGTTACAGCCATTTTCTCAAGTCTTCAAAATAGTTTAAGAGAGGAAGGCGTGCTATCCCCATTCTACAGATGAGGAAACTAAGATGTGCAGAGGTAACAGGACTTGCCAAGGTCACCAGCTAGCAAGGTCCAAAGTAGAAATCTGAGCTCAAGTTTATCTGATTCCAAAGCCTGTTCTTTCTCTTCTACTTGATACTGCTTACAGCTGCTTAAAGAGTAGTGGAGACACTCATTTTGCTAGTTCAAAGAAAAAAGAAAGTCAAAGATTTGGGGCTATTATTTTCTAAAGCAATCGTTCTCAAACTTCAGTAAGCCTCAAACCATCTGGAGTGCATCACTGAGGCCCACCGCTAGAGATTCGGGTCAGCGGGTCGTGGGGCCTGAGACTCTGTATTTCTCTCAGGTCACTGGGGTGATGTTGCCCATGGTTGGAGTCTCATGGTCCTTTAGCTGTGCAGGGACCTGGGTGATGACTGGTTAGCCAGGATGGCACCACACAGAAAACAGGGGGAATATTCTGTCCCCCAGGTGCACTGAGGGCAGCCACCACTTTGTGACTTTGCCTACTTCTCACCCGGAATGAATAGACACACTTGCCCTTTTTGGTCTCAACCAGGCTTGTTACGTGACATCATTCACACCTGAGTGCCCTGGGGCCTGTTTTCTGATATTTTCAGGGTTGCTGCCAGCTCACTCTCAGACCCTGTAGTGAGTCATTGCTAACACGCTAGTGGTGGCTTCAGCCTGTTCCACGTGCCTAAAGGAAAGAGTAACTGCAGAAAGCTAACTTTTGGGCCCACCCCTGCCAAGAACCTTCCTTCTGACATTGGCCAGGTCTTGAGAACCAGTATACCCAAATTCAAGTCCCTTTTATGCTACTTTCTTGCTGTGTGACTTTGGGTAAAACCCTTAACCTCTCTTAATTTTACTTCCTTCATGTCAAAAGGGATTATAATACTAAGTTCACAAGGTGGCTATAAGGATCAACTGAGATAATGTTGGAAGAAGTTTTAAGGACCATACAAATATTACAGAAGGACTAAAGCCAAATATAATAGCTGCTATCTACTCTGTACCTACACCACATATTACATAGTTGCTAGGAGCTCTGCAACTAATTTAAGTCTTATTCCTCAAAACAACCCTGCAAAGCCAGTATTATCATGGCTCTTCTGTAGACTGATAAAGCAAGACTCATATCATACAGTAAACAAGTGACACAGCTGGAACTGGAACCTGGGTTTGTCAGACCCCAGAGCTCAGGCCCTCTCTGCTTCATAACCCTGTCTCACTCCGCACAGCCTTGTGACTACTGCCCCCTGGCCAGCCTCAA
Source organism: Mirza zaza (assembly GCA_008750895.1). Classification (NCBI taxonomy): domain Eukaryota; kingdom Metazoa; phylum Chordata; class Mammalia; order Primates; family Cheirogaleidae; genus Mirza; species Mirza zaza. Next base: position 266,571 of record VSMD01088673.1, on the reverse strand, counting down.
AAGACAAAACAAGGAGGAGGGCCTATAAGTACTGTTTCAAAGTTCCATGTCATTAACATCCCTGGGGGAACAGTGAGAGACCAAGGCAACAACACTGCTTTGTGGCCAGGCCACTGAGTACTGCAGTGGTGGTGGGGTCCCCTGGTTCAGTGAGTCATAAAGGGCTGTCTGGGCCCAGCAGCCTGGACAGTAGGCTGTTCTGCTGGTGATCAGGGCCCCTCAGGCCTCCCACAGTGCCTGGGAGGAACTGCGGGGTATGGAAGTCGCTCAGAGTGGCTTCATTTCCACCTCCAAGCAGGTGGCTCTGCTGATGGGAGGCTTGGTGGCCCAGCGGGAGGCACACAGGACCTGAGTACCAGACCCATCATTCACTGGCCCTCGTCAGGTGAGTCCATCTGAGCATCCATGGAAGGGGATGATGTTCACTTATAGAACCAAAGTGTAATTTGGATATCACTGCTCTGCTCTCAACTCTTCAATGACTTTACAAGCCTTTTAGAATACAACCATAGTCCTTACCAGGGCCCACAAGATCTTGTAAGATCTAGCCCCTGCTACTTCTCCAAGCTCATTTTCTGTGCTACAGCTTCACGAGCTTCCTTGCTGTTTCTCCAATAAGCTGAGCTTTTGCTTTCATCTGCCTCCCCCAAATACCTCTATGGATCAAATTCCTCCTCCAAATATCTGCATGAAATATAAACTCCCTTCTAATAAACTATTACCTTCTCACCCTTATAGCCCCCACCCCACACTTCCCAATCACACCCTCGCCCCTTGTACCTATTACTCCTCACAGGACTCAGCACTACCCATGTATAAGGAAAATACAAAGCTGTGCCAGTGCAAGGGGCCAGGGCATGATTAGGAAGGGATAAATGTATATCTATATGTTTACACACATGTATATGTGTATATCTGTTTGCCTGATTACTGTATTTTTTCTTAATGCAATTTAAGTTCCACGAGGCAGGAGTCTTATCCCTCTTGTTCACTGCTATCTGCCCAGAGTCTAGATGAATGGCTGGTCTTCAGTAGTAAGCCCTCATAAACATATGCTGAATACTGCTGAATTCAGGGTTACAAAGGGAAGCATGCCTGACATATAGCAGGGACACAGTTGGTGCTTAACTGAAGGCAGCCACAGGGGGTGTTTTATCATTACTTCCTCCATCCCTTGCATTTCAGGAGGGAACTATCTGCTTTCTCTACAGTGTGAGCAGGTCCCAAGGGCCCTTGCCCAGAGGGCCCAGGGAAGAGCTCCTGTTGCCTCCTGGGGACCTGCAGCTGGCAGCATGGCACACTCCCTAGAAGGCCTGGGAGTTGGCTGGCACCACCACCCTGGGACTGTGCTCTCAGAGTAAAATCTATAGCTTAAAATCACCGGAAATACACCAAGAAATAAAACCAGACAAAAAGGACAAAGGATAAAGATAAAAATGTTAACAGTGGGGATTTTCAAGTGACTGGATCAAGAGTAGTTTTCATTTTGATTTTTATAATTGAAAAGGAATCAGTTATGTCTAAAAAGGGAGAGAACAGATAATTATCTCCTAAAAGTACAGATCTATTAGGACAAGGGGAGAGGCAAGGCAACAGAATAAAGGCCTTCTAGAGCAACAGGGCGCCAGGTCTCCTGAAAAGAGCTTCCATATTCACGCTAACTCGGATATTAATCATTTAGATCACTCGGGAATTTGGGGGGACGTGAGCACTTGCTAAAAATGCTGGCTATTCAAAATGCAACTGCTGCCTTGAAAAGCCTTACTTTGTACTTTTAAAACTTAGTCATAGGTCAAATTATTTGTCATCATTCGATTGATGAGAAAACTGAGGCCCAGAGAGACATGTGCCCTGCTCCCAAACCCACAGCAAGTAGGGGGCAGAGCTGAAAGTACGTCCCAGGTGTCCTGTCTCCCAGTTCAAGGCTCCCTTTTAAATTTGCCACCCCTGCCCCCAACACCCTGAGTGTCCACTTCTTCTGAGAAACAGAAGCTGTAAGGATTTCTTGAGGGGGACCCTAAGCTGCTGGGCCTGCCTTGGGTGGTAGCCCTGCATGGTCTCCTCTCACTGCTGCTGGGAGCTCAGGTATGGCCCCCTGATTCACTTGACCCACACACGGGTGGGTGTTATTACTTCATTTTACAGATATGGGAACTAAGGTCCAGACAGGTTAAGTGACTGCCCAGGATCATAAAGCAAGGAAAAGGCAGAGATGGGACTCACATCAGATCTCTCTGACCTCCCAGCCCCGAGCTGCCTCCCAGGAAGACGGTCAGTAGTACTTGAGGAGGCAGCTGCAGCCAACTGGAGAGCTGGTCTAAAAGCTATTCTCAGAGTGGGGAGGGACTGGCTCCCCTTTCAGCATGGGGTGGTGGTGATGGGTGATTGGACTAGTCCCTGCGCTGCTGCAGTAGGGGCTTCCGGGCCCATCTGTGTGACCCAGGGCAGGCTGAGCTCACCTTGCAAGGGCAGAACAAATGGCTTTCAGGAAGAAAGTGGCCAGGAAGCTGCAGGGGCCAGTAGTTCTTCAGGACTGTCCTGTTTAACAGCTCACCTTCTCCCAGTGAGCCCACTGTCCTGGACCACATTTCTCCCCACAAAGCCCTAGGAGAGCCACTGCTACATCTGATTCCCACAACTACCTAGAGGGGCAGGACAGGCAGGGATCAAACCCCACTACCTTGGCTGAGCCCCCAAGGTGTGCAGTGGGTCAGTGACTCAGCCAGGACCACACAGAGAGTTAGTTATGGAGCGGGCAGGCATTTGAACAAATGAATGGGAAAAAAATGAACCAGGTACCAGGTCTTCCAGGCCACAGTGATACTTCTAGAAGGTGAACCCCATAATCCACCCTCTGATTTAATAAAAGCTGCTAGCTACTCACCCCTACTTCTACCACCCCCAGCTTCCACGCCTACAGGGAAGAGTGCAGCCTCCTTTTCACATAACTCAAGACCCTCTGCTGATTTCCATTTGCTCCCATCCTCAGGAGACTCCCTGTGCTCCCACCTCACCCAGTTGTTTGCCATCTCTCCAAAAGGCCAAGCTCTCTCCTGGCTCTGTGCCCACGCCCAGCAGTCCCTGGGCTCAGAATTCCTTTCTCCCTGCAGACTCCTCTCAATGGAGTCCTGACTGTAACATCCAGGAAGCTGGCATGGGGTAGTGGTCCGTTGTATAGGTTCTGGAGCCCGCCCGGAGAAGGTACCCTGGCCCTGCTACTACTGGCTGCCAGACCTTGGGCAAGTTCCTTCTCTGTGCTTCAGATTCTTCACCTCTATGGGGAGGATAATAAGACTACTTATGTTGCAGAATATTTAAGACAGTAGTCCTGACTGCTGTGCTTTGAAAGACTTGCTTATAAAGGTTGGTCCTTGACTGGTTATAGGAGCTTAGCTTTCAGGAAGGTTCCCACCATGAACTGATGAGAGTGGCCAACTCACTGTGCCTATGTGTGTGAACACAATGGTTTATGCTGAACACATGCTTTCCTTCTGGGAGTGTGGAACTGGGGTACTTGCTAGGCAAGAGGTGCCTCTGTGAGAAGCCTCCAGTAAAAACCCTGGGTACTGAGGCTCTAATGAGCTTCCCTGATTGGCAACATTTCATATGTGTTGTCACAACCTTGTTGCTGGGGGAATTAAGCACATCTTGTGTGACTCCTTTGAGAGAGGACTCCAGAACTTCATGCCTGCTTTTGCCCAGACTCCAGCCCATGCACCTTTTCCCTTTGCTGATTTTGCTTTGTATCTTTTCACTGCAATAAGCCATGAATATGATGACTATATGTTGAGTCCTGTGAGTCCTACTAGCAAATTGTTAAACCTGGGGTTGGTCAACATACTGCCTGATGGAAGAGTTGTGAGGCATAAAGAGCTAATACTTAGAACAGCACCTGGCTGTTCCCCGTAAGGGCTTTTTGAGTATTCATTATGGTTATTATTTAACGTGCCAAAGGAGGGGGAACCACACCCTCCTCTCTGCTTACAGTATTCCCTCTATCAGAGCATTATTCGCAGTGCCTGTCTTCCTCCATTTATGGGTCTGGTCTGTTTCCCCCAAAGGACCATGCAATTCTTACATAGCAGTGGGCTGTGTCTTACGTATGTCTGCGACTGAATCACAATGACAGGGAAGACTGTCCATCCCAGCTCTCCGTGATGCTCAGGGGTTGGCCTGGCCCACAGGAAGGCACTGTGTGCCATGCTGGGAACCACACCAGGGCTGGGCTGGAGACGGCCAGCGTGGTTCCCATCCCTGAGGGTGGGCAGGGCTGTTCCCCAAATTCAGTGTGACCACAACATGGGCCCCAGGCTCCCAAACCAGGCTGCGATCAGATGAGCTAGAGCTGAGGTTTGGCAGCTGCCTGCTCTGGCTTCTCCTCAACTGACAGGAGCCTGGCGGGTTATTCATCAGATAGTCCCTGTGAAATCAATTAAGCGTCTGCTGCAGAGTGCAAAAGAAGTGGATCAGGGTTTGGGGGACCCTTACATATGGCTCCCACCAGAATGGATCACAGGTACACGTGAGGAGTTTAAAGCACCATCTTACCCCAGCTCTAGGGAGCACAGGTAGGCTCACGTTACTTGCTGGGGGGCTCAGTCAACCCTGGAGATTGCCAGAGGTACAGCAAGAACACAGAAAGGAGCAGGCTTACTGAAGCCCTCTCTCTCCTTCATCCTTCTGCTAGCCTTTATTTTCCTGCCAGCATGAAACCTAAATCCCTCCTGGTCATTCTACCAGCTGTTACACTATTTGCTCAGCTATTTATTTTAGACTCCAACATAGACTCAGTCTGACAATTAGGGAAGGGTCTGTGACTATTTCTCTGGCATTGAGAAGCTCCCCTCCTAGTGGGACCTACCAAAAGCTGTTTAGGACAACTATCTCAAATAGGCCCTTCTCTCTTGGTCTTCTAGGCCTCTGCTCAGACTGTGCCTCTCCAAGGCTCTCCCTTCCTCTCCTCACATACCTGGGGTACACCTGCTTGCTCTTCAACTCTCAGTCACACTGTACCAGGTCTACCAGGAAGCCCTCCCTTTTCCCCACTCAAGTCTCAGTTAAGTATGTTTATTCATTTATTTGTTCCATCATTCATTCATTTTACCCATGTGTGACTATTTAGCAAACAGCCACCATGTTGTGGCAAGCCCTGGGTTGAGTGCAGGGATCCCAAGCCAATTAAAACGCAGCCCATTCCCTGTGCTTACCTCTGTCATAGTGCTTATCCTACTGTAAGAGAGTCTGTTCTCTTGAGTATCTGCCCTGTTAGGCACATTCAGTGACTATTTACTGGATAACAAGTACTACATGATAAGTAGATGAGCACTTACTGTATGCTAAGACATTTTCAGCCATTATCTTAATGTAATTGCTGAAACAGCCTTAGGAGGTAATATAATGGATTAAAGAGAGCCACAAATTCTTTGGCATTTCTCTCAATGAGAGATGGGGTCTGTTTCCCTTCTCCTTGAAGCTGGCCAATCCATGATTGTTTTGGCCAACACCATATGGCAGAAGTAACACTGTGCCATTTCCAGTGCAAGCCTTTAAAAGGGTCAATGGCTTCTGTCTCAGTGCCTTAGAGGCCTAAGCCACTAAGTATGAAGTACAACTACTCTGCTAGGAAGACCATGTGGAGAGGCCCGGAGACTACATTATAGAAAGGTACCACTGAGCCCAGATTTCCAGATAACCCCTCCAAGGCATGTGAGGGAAGCCATCTTGGATCCTTAAGACTAGTCTAGTTGCCAGCTGGGTACCACCAACTGACTCCTGTTAACACCATGTGGAGCAGAAGAATAGCCCAGCTGAGCACTTCCTGAACTCTTGACTCACATTGTGAAATATAATCAACTGGATGTTATTTAAGCTACTAAGTTTAGGAGTGGTTTGTTTGTTATGTAGCAATAGATAATCAGAACAGAAAGGCACTATTATTTTCTCCATTTTAGAGATGAAATTTAAAGTCTAAATCCACAGCTAGTGAAGACTAGGGTAGGGGTTTGAGTGCAGGGTCTGTTTGACCCTAAAACCTGTGCTTTGAACAATCTGCTATGGTGAATGGACCATCATTTATACCTCCAGAATATCAGGACCAAATTTACTTTTCCAAAGAAAAGAAAAGGTAGAACCTACTAGTTCTTTTTAACTTGTCCGGTGAGTGGGAGCTCAATAAATATTTTTTGAGTAAGTTTTCTCTTAGCAGGATTGATAAAGGAAGCAAATGTATACAAAAAAGGGACAATAGCTTGTATAGTGTGGCTTTTAACTGCCAGGCACTATGCAGTGTAGCTCTTACATATCTCATTTATTTCCTCCCTACCTCTTTGAGATGCATGAATTCTTATCCCAATATATGGATGGGGGAATCAAGGATCAGGGATGTTAAGGAACTTGCCCAGCCAGTAATGTTAAAGGCAAGGTAGGAATAAAGGTCTATTGGACTTTAAAGCCCATATCCTTTCCACATGATCAGCTTGTGATTCTATCTGTCAGACTTGACATTGATCCCTCTTAAACTGTACCTTGTTAGTTCTGTGCCATCAACCAGTTAAGGTCAGTATTAAGATCCAGAATGCTGATTGTGCTATCCAGTGTATTAGGCACCTCTCTCAGTTTTAGGCTGTCCTTAGATGCACAGACCTGTGGGGTCACAGAGGAAGCCTTCCTGAAACATTTCGGCTAGGGCTTCAAGAATAAGTAGGGCTTGGGTAGACCAAGAAGTGAGAAGGTGGGCAACTCCAGCAGAGCTGTGTAAGAGTATGTGCAAAGGCACAGGGGCATGAAAGGGCTTGGCATCTGGGAAACTGCTTATAAATACACATGTATGTATCATACATGCACAGATATATACTGAATGTTAAATAAAGGTATGATATATATCATATATAATTTATGTTATATATGTGCATGAATATATAAAGTGGTGTATGTGAGTATATACCTATGTGTTAACAATGGTTGTTATCTTTTAGTGATATATATATGGGTGATTTTCTTTCCTTTTTGCTTATTTCATTTTTTAACTGTTCTACAATGGACATTGCTTACTTGAGTAATGAAGTATAAGGACAAAGAAAAGGCTCCATGTGGTTTGCACAATGGATGTGGGAGAACAGAGGGTCAGAAAGGCAGGTGAGCACTGGCTGACGGGGCAGGAAAGGTGAGCTGGGACCACCTTCACATTGCGAATTGACCATTAGCAAAAACCTCCCTACTGCTGGTCCTCTATCTTCCTTTCCCTTGAAAAACCTGGAGACTCAAAGTCGGAAGCCCTAATTTGATCCTAAGTGAGAGAAATGAACATCTGAGCAAAGGGAGTGGTGACGGTGGTCCCGTGCGGAGAATCAGAACCACCCATTAGTTGCTGGCTTCTTTCAGCCATGTTTAGTCATTCAATAAGCACATTGGAAATAATGGAGATCTGGTTAAGCTACCCTGGCGGATGACAGACGATTATGCGACTCTATTACTGATGAGAGCAAAAGAGGCACGAAGGGAAAAGTCACATGATTTTAAAGGATGCCAACTAAGAGACTGGGGGCTGGAGAGGAGCTGGTTGGGCTGCATCTCTAAGAAATCTGTTTTTGGAGAAATGATTCCACAGGAATAAAATGGTACAAAAGGATGTTGATTTTCTCTCCTTGGACTCCACAGACTCAATGTGACAATACTATAGTTGTGTACTTGGAAGTCATGTGGCTATACTTCCTATGTATGGATTAATTTTACATCCTTAAATCCGGTATGACTTGGTTTTCTTCACAGATAAAGCACAAGAATATGGGAAAATAAAATCCTGTTTCCTACTACTTTAAGAAACAGGGTAGAAGATTAAGAGGTTCCACTTTTGCCAGCCGGGGATGCTTCATTTTCAGTGTAGAGAAAGTAGTGAAAGGCTGTGTGTGCCCATAGAGTCACCAGTGCTTATCTCAGAGCAGTAAGATTATGGGTAAATCTAATTTTCATCTTTATATCTTTCTGCACTTTCTCCAGTGAGCTAGTATGGTTTTATAATGATTTAAAAGCATTCCATTGTGGAAAAATAGTGGCCAGGCAGAGGGACGGGTACCAGCTACTGAACTCAGGCTGGCTGAAGTCCCTGAGCTGAAGGAAGAAGGGGGAGGGCCGAGAGATCCGCTCAGTAGAGACCTAGGGAAAGTGGCCATGGTATAGGGGAATCACCGCTGGACAGGGAGTCAGGCACCTGGGTTCAAATCTTAGCTGTGCATCAACCGCCTACATGCTCCTGAGCTAGTGATGGGCCCACTCTGATTCTCAGCTTCCAAAACTCGGGAATAGGGATCATCATAATAATGCCACTTCATAAAGGTGTGAGGACTACATTATACCACACACAGGAAAATCCTTGTAACCAGCAGCTGATGTATAAATGTTAGGGATTATCAGGGCTTCGGGTTTTTAAGTGATAGAACAGCAGGAAAGGAGCAGAGGAGGGGAAGACCGGAGTGCCCACCCTGGCCAGGCGTGCCAGGTGCTAGGCACAGGGTGATGAGATCAGGTAGGGAAAGGCCGAGGGAGTGTGGGAATCACACCTGCACCGAGAGCCAGCTGGCTCTGCCACGCACCTGCGCCAGGCCCTCACACATCTGCTCTCACCTACTTTCCCCGGGGCCTGGCCAGCGCGCGCCGTGGCCGCCGTGCAGACAGGGCAGTGAGGCACAGAGGTCCAGCGGCTTGACCGAGGCCATACCTTGAGCGAGCAGCAGGCTAGCCAGCGCCGGCCCTCGGGTCTGCTGGGCTCCGAAGCCCAGGCTGTGTCCGCCGCCGCCCGCACCCTGGCCCTTTCCTCCCGCACTCAGAGAGTGCACCCCTCTGCGGCGCCCGCCCCCACCTCCGCCCGCGCCGCGCGCACCTGGTCTCCAGGGGGATGTTGCTGTTGAGCAGCCAGTTGTCCTGGGCGTGGGCGGGCTCCGGGGCGCCGCCGGCGGGGGGCTCTCCGGACAGCGAGTGGTCGGTGGGCGCGGGGCTGGGGTTGCTCCTCGGCGTGAAGTTGCCCCGGTTCAGGGAGTTAATGGAGGCGGCGTGGTGCTGGCTGGGGGTGTGGGCGTGCGACAGTGGCGGCGGCGGCGTCCGGAGCCGTGGGTGGTTCTGCAGGCCTCCGGGGTGATCTAGGGCACGAACGGAACACGCGGTCAGCGGGCGGCCAGCCGGGCACTGCGCCACGAGACCACAGGGGCAGGCCCGGGCAAACAGCAAAGTATTCGATACATAGGTAGGCAACAGGTGTTTATTGAGCAGCTTCTATTCTAGGTGCTGGGGATACATCAAGGAACAAAACAGACAAAAATTCCTATCCCCTTTGGGCTTAAAGTCTAGTAGGGAAGAGAAACGATAAACAACATAAAAACGACTATTTGCAGTGTCAGCAACTTCACATCGATGCTTTCATGCTTTTAGGACCATGGTTTTTGAAGTGTGGTCCGGGACCTTCAACATCATCCGGGAATTTGTTAGAGATGAAAACTGGGCGGGCCCTGCCCCAGACTGACTGAATCATGAACCCTGCGGTAGGGCCCAGCAATCTGATTTCACAAACCCTCCTGGTACTCTGATGTACGCTAAAATTTGAGAAGCACTGATCATATATAATGGCACATAGTAAATGAAGCAAGCTATAAAAAGTAAAACATAGTTTACTGAAATGGTGATAAAAGCCAGAAGAGGACTGTGGCCTGTGCACATAGGGGCAGTGGTGAAATTTCAGACAGGGTGGCCTCAGGGAGAAGATGATTTTTGAGTAAAGTGAGCCATGCTGGTGTCAATGGTGAAAAACTGCCACCAACATTTTTTAAGCACACAGTATGTGCCACAGCCCTATTTTGAGCCCTCTGCATGTGTTAATTCAACTAATCCTCACAACCCACCACAGAGCAGGGACTTTTATCCCCATTTTACAGATAAAGAGATTGAGATAAATATTTTATTTACTGCCTATAATTACTTGAAGCAACAGGTATTATTATAGCCAATTTAAAGATTAAAAACTTAGACTTGGGCGGGCGCGGTGGCTCAAGCCTGTAATCCTAGCTCTCTGGGAGGCCGAGGTGGGCGGATCGTTTGAGCTCAGGAGTTCGAGACCAGCCTGAGCAAGAGTGAGACCCCATCTCTACTATAAATAGAAAGAAATTAATTGGCCAACTAATATATATAGAAAAAATTAGCCGGGCATGGTGGCGCATGCCTGTAGTCCCAGCTACTTGGGAGGCTGAGGCAGTAGGATTGCTTGAGCCCAGGAGTTTGAGGTTGCTGTGAGCTAGGCTGACGCCACGGCACTCACTCTAGCCTGGGCAATAAAGTGAAACTCTGTCTCAAAAAAAAAAAAAAACAACAAAAAAAACTTAGACTTGGAGCAGGTAAGTAAAGTGCCCAAGGGTATGTGGCTAAGTGGATGCAATTTACAAAGCAAGAAAGTAAATACAATTTCTGTTGATGCCACAAATGAGGCAAGTCCTGGAGGTAAATCTTTACCATCCATTGAAGCTAAAGCTACGTTCACAGAAATCCCAGTCTTTCGAAGCTGATGATATTATGCGGTAAAGAAGTCAGGAAATTAGATTCTAGTCTAGATTCTGCCACTTATTAACTCTGTTATCATGGACAAGGCTCTTAACCTTTTTGAGCCTCAGTTTTCTCATCCATAAAAGGGAGGGGAAAGTAGTTCATTTGGGGGATTACACAGCTATAGTGAAGTCAAATGAGGCAATCAGTGGGAAAGAAATATTTCTGAAGTTCATGGTTTACAAAGTATTGTGTTTCATTTGTTCCTCGTGAGAATCTGTATTTTATAGAGGAGCCTGAGAGTCAGAGAGAACAGGCTTCACACCGAGGCAGATGCCATATTCCCAAGGCTGTGTTTTTCCTTGGATCAAGAGATAGCTTTTTGGAAACCATCAAGCACAATCAAGTGTGAGGCACGATCAGTGTTATGGATAGTTTTAGTGTGAGATGCAGCACTTTCAGCTTTTCGGGTAACCCAATCTTTTATGCCAACGAATTATAAAGCAAACTTGGTGGGGGATTAGGGAAGGGGAGCAAGGGGTAGAAGAGAGAAAGAAACCCAGCTGAGTGGATCACTTCCTTATTACAAGTTGTTACGTTCAGCATAAAGCCCATACTGGGCCTACAGAACCCTCTGGAATCTGATGTACTATCTTCCTGTCTTCCAGCCTCATCTCTCCTCAGTTCCTTCTCTGTACTCTTCCCTCCTGCTACACCCTTCCCCCAGAGGCCAGGAGATATGCCAAGGCAGTTCAAGCAGCTGAAATCTCTACTCTGATAGGAGGTCCCTAGGAAGGTGACAGAACATGACTGGCACCTCCTGAAGATGTGCAGTGCTCTAGCCCTGGACCAGAAGGGAGCTAGCAGGAAAGCCCCTTACTGGGAGGGGAGAGAACCTGGAAGCCAATACGACCTGTCCAGGCAGAGCGTCCCACTCAGAGTACAGAGAGCCTTGGACCAGGGAGAAGCATCTGGTCATTTGTTTCGTCCAGCTGTCGTCAGGCAGCACTTTCATGGAGACAGACAGCTTGAGACAGAAGCCAGCAGCAGAAGCAGCCTCCTGGGCTGACTGAATGTCCTCCCCACCCGTGGCCTTTCAGGCTGTTGGCGGTGGTTCACCAGAGCAGGGAGAGGCAGCGACTGAGCCACTACTGTCCAGTGGTTGTTAGGAGGCCAGCAGAGAGGTGTGACCTAGTCCTTGCTCCTGCCCCTGTCCTAGGAGCCAGCTTCCTCATGGCATTTTACTTCACTGATAGTAATAGTTGCTGCCATGTAATTTAGCACCTACTATGGGTGCTTTCATATCCCTAACTTTTCTAATGCTCAGAACTACTCCCAGAGAGCACTATTAGTATTATTCCCATTTTACAGATGAGGAAGCTGAGGCTTACAAAACTCTTAATAGTAAGTGGTCCTCATAAATACAAAGCCTGAATTCTGTCTACTAAACCATGGTGCCTTTTCATAAAGCACAGACACCTAGTGGACTATCCCAGCCCATGGCCAAAGACAGTAAATAGACCCTTAGTGAAGAGAGTAGTGTCCAGGTCAGGGCCAGGATGGCTGCTCTGCAAGCCTGCAAACATTTGCTTGGTGACTAAGTGAGGACAGACACCAGGCTCTGGCTTGATGACTATTTGGAATGGCTGTCCAGAGTCCCCAAATGATGAGATTTTAAGTATAAGATCACTGGTCACATCTAAAAACTAATGCCTAAAACTAACTTCTTCTATGAGATCAAGAAATATTCTGGTCTAGTCCTATTTTTTGAAAGCTCAGCTTAACCCCCTCCCACCCAGAAAGACTCCTTTGATCTACCCTCCCCAAAGTTCTCTTTTGCTCTTAAATGCTGACAGTAGGCAACCCAGACCTCTCTCACCTTTATCTCCTCCCCCAGAACATCCACACTTATGTCACTACCTTGCTGCCTCTAGGAGGTGTGAAAGTCCCTATCCCCTCTGTACTGGGTGATCACGTGTCCCAGAACTGAACAGATGCTCAGCACAAGCTCACTGAGTGAACAGCTTCTATGAGTGGCCTGGCACTGTGTCCAGGTGAGTGAGGCTGTGTGGGGTATATCTGTGTGCAATAAATAACGGCAGACCACCCCGGACCCGGGACCACAGGCCTACGTAGGCCTTTACTTACTGGCCAGGTACCAGATCGCAGATGCTTCGGCTGAGCCCTTTGTTTCCCTTCCCCCACCCCTCCCAGCCTGAGAAGCCTAAGGAAAGGGGACCTTGATGCTTCCCAGGTTCCCAAGGGAGAAGCTCTGTATTTGGGAGCTCAGAACGGGAGCCTCACTCACAAACCCCAGAAAGAAATGTGACCTTCCCAAGGAGCAGATGTTCCCTCTGGTCTGAATGGGCTCTCCCTTTTGCTCCTCCGGCCAGGAGGGGAGATGGAGGTGAAAGGCTATGGAAAAGCCCACTCTTATCCCTCCCCAATATACACTCCCTCTTCAGAGGGAATATCAGAACCAATCCACCCATTCAGCATTTATTGAGTGCCTGTTCTGTGCCAAGTCTTGTAAACCAGGTGTTGGGAATGAAACAGTGAATGAGATGGATGTGGCCTAAGAGAGAATGTTCTTCTGGTTTCTATTTACTGGCTGGGTAGCCTCCAGCAACTCACGTCTCCTCCTCCGTCCTTGGTCAGCGAATCTCTGAAAGGGTATATACACATTCCTACTTCACCACTTTTGGAGTGATGAAGAGCCATGGCCTTTGCTCAAGTGCCAAGTATAATGTGGGCTCCTGCTAAGCCCCGAGGGAAGGACCATGTGTCATTCATTTCCATATTCCCAGTGGCGGCACAGAGCTGGGCCTGGTGCATGGAAGGCCCTCAGTAAATATTTACAGAACGTCCGGGAAAGAACAGCAAATCAGGTAGCTGGGCTTCTTGCCTGCACAAGCAGTTGCTTCTCTCCTGCTACTGGGAGTAAGCGTTGGTACTTTTGCAAAGCTATGCTGTAAATTCCAATTTACACCCTCTTCTTGCAGATACAGCTCCAAGTGTATCTGTGAATCAAGCCCAAATGTGAGTCATTTTACTGTTATTTGTGCACACAACTGTCGGTAAAGGCCACTTGCTTATCTAGGTTTTGCAAGCCTGGTTTTCCAGGAGGATTTTCTTGTTTCCTTCAAGTTCTCATATATATATATTTGCAGTTGCTGGTGCTCTCTAAAACCTCAGACAGTTTCATTTTTATGCACAAAACTCCTGAACACTGTAGCTGGCTTCCTGGCTGCATCTCCCTGAACATAGTGAGGCTCCTTCAAAGTGCTGGCCAGAACAGTAGGTAACAGAAAAAGACTAGGCTCTGGTGTCATACAGCCCTGAGTTCAAGTTTTGGCTCTGTCACTTATAAGCTGTGTGACCTTGATCAAGTCACTTAACTTCTCTGGAGCTTTAGTTTTCTTTTCAGTAAATGGAGATAATGCCCACATTATAGGGTTGTTATGAAAATTAAATGAGATAATGTATGCATGGTGCTTAGCACTGTGCCTAGAATACCATCATTCTAAAAAAATGATAATTACTAATTCCACAATTATGATAAAGCAATGTTGAATGAATAAATCATAAACCACTAAATCGTTACCATGGAGACCACTTTAGCATTTACAACAGGGGTTCCAAAGCAAAAAACCTTGAGAGAAAGAGCAGGAAAATATCTAATACAAGTATGATACTCTTTTAGTAATAAATTACTGCATTTCCCTCCGGACAACCCACCGGCCCCCAGGAGATTCAGTCACAGGAGGGTGCCCGTAGCTCAACATGCAGCTCGGAAGCTAAAGAGATGGGCTGCAGCCCTGACACTCTAACTACACCACATGCATGAGTCTCCATGTATCGAAGATGAAGGCTCCTTTCTGCACTAGATAAGCATCTTGGGGCAAACCAGGCAGGGGCTGCCCCCCAAATCCATCTCTCTCTATCCTGGGTTCAAGGTGCACTAAGGAGAAGGCCCCTGATATTATTTAGTCACTCAGCAATATTAAACAGCTCTTTATTGTGTGCAGGGACTTGATGGGTTAAAAGACAAGGATAAGCCCCTTCCTTGACAAGTATCCAGTGTTTGGGATGACAGATGGCAAAGAAAGGTAGAGCTCAGTCTCAAACTAGGCCTTAGCTTTGTCTCTTACAAGCTACATTCATCTTTCTGAGCCTCTAGTTACTCATCTATAAAATGTACATGCAGTAGTAATAGCTATAAAAAGAAGAGAAGATGCGCTACCATACATTGAAAACACAGAGATTCACAAATAAAACAAATATGGTCCTTGACTTTGAGATACTCATGGTCTAGTAAAGATGACAACATGCAAACAGATACCATACACATTTGTAATTATGATGAAATTACACATGATTGTGCATCATCATGTACATCAGTTAACATTTATTGAGTACTTACTACATGCAAATACTTTACTCATTTAATCCTTGTGACACCTCTGTAAAGCGGGTACCATTATTACTCCCCATTTTGTAGATGAGGAAACTGAGGCACAGAAAGGCTGAGTAATTTGCCCAAGATTACAAAACCATTAAGGGATGGAGTGAGAACGGGAACTCAGGCAGGCTGGCTCCAGAGTGCATGCTGTTGAGTACTCTGCTTGTGTACATAAAGGGAGTGAATGCAGGTAAAGTGCTCACATCACTGCCTGCAACATAGTGAGCACTTTACAAGCGTCAACGACCATAATCCTTGTTAGCTTACCCCGCAGCCCCACTGGAGGATTATGGGGCACAGAGGGCTGCTGCTAGACTCTGACTGTTGGGGTCACGGGGAAGTTTCCGAGAAGTGACACGTGACCTGTGTTTGAGGGGCATCCTAGGAAGAGGATGATGCATATGCAAGGCTTCAGAAGCTGATTGTGCAAGGCTGGCTGGAGACCCTTTTTATAAACAGTGTAGGAATGGCTGTGAGGGGGAGGGGCCAGGGGTTATCGCCTGGAGGCACTGGGCTAAAGAACTTGGCCTTTATCCGGAGGGTGAGAGGAAGTGCCACGGTCATATTAGTAGTTGAGGACAATTCCTGGTTGCCTCGTGGAGGATGAACTGGGTGGGGGCAGGCTCCAAGCATGCCCAGACGCTGCAGCGTGCCTTGCTGGGAGAAAGATACCAGTGGAGCACGTCACTCTTCTTTTATAAGATCACATTCATGACAAAAAGGCATAAACTTCCAGAGCTTTGGCTCAGGCAGAGAACTCAAACATGTCAACAGCCCTGCGATCCAAGGCCCGCACCGGCTCCAAGGGTGCCAGGCTGGGCGCCCACATCCAGCCCTGCGAACGGCAGACAGGCGCCCGAAGGTCTCCTTGCTACGGAGCTAATGACGACCCCAGCGTGCACTGCAGTCATTAATCGGGCCCTGAAGATTGTCAGATATGAACGATGATGGTATTTAATTATCATAAAACACAAAAACTCCAGCTGCCTGAGAATGCCAACAGAAAGAGTTATTTGGCTTCCATTAAAATGCCATCGACTACCACTGACATGGGACGGTGATGTAGCAGTGCTGAGAGCTCAGCTAATGAACCTTGGCCTCCACGACCAATTTAGAGAGGCCGGAAAGCTCTCTGTCACCACAGTTGGCAGGCGGGCTCTGGTGGCCTGACTTCCAGTCTCAGTTCTGCCTCCTTCAAGCTGTGTAATCTCAGGCCATTTATTGAACCTCTCTGAGTTTTAGTTTCTTCACCTGTCAAATGTATATAAATGCAAACTGTAAAGTCTTGCGCAAGAGTTAGAGATAACGATTACTGTTATTATTATCAAGCCAGAATGGATAAAAACAGTGAAGTCCAAAATATAACTACAGGTCTGAGCATGAGGCTAGGGGTCATACTTTTTTGTGAGGTTTTCTCTGCCCATTCATTCCCTCTCTGGAAAAGATGCTTTCAGTTCATTTTCCCTGAAGTCCTTCTGTGTCATGGCCCATGCTCAGGTGTTCCAAATGGTACTGGCTTGGACCCCCACATGGACTCATGGAGGGGGAGGCTCACCCGGGCTGGACAGCAGAGTGGAGCTTCCTGAGGCTCCCCTTCCAATTTGATTGATGGGGAGTAAAAAAAGTACCCTGAAGTCACAATATGTCTGTTTCTGCCTCCTGGTTCATTTAGTCAGAGCAGAAGTTTGGGTGAACACTCAGACTATTAAATTGCTTTGCGTTTTAGAAATAGCCATCCATGAAAGATACGAAAAAGCCTCGTCATATCACGCAGTGGTTTTCAAATAGAGAAGTGTCTGGACACGTGGAAGGGGGTGTTTTCTGGTTGTCACAATGGCTGGGAAGCACAGCTGGCATTGGCAGGGCGGGGGCAGGGAAGCCAACCGCATTCAAGGAATGGGACTCCGTGGTCCCAGGGGTACACAGTCCAGGGGCAGTAGGATGGGTAAATGCCACCAGAAGACTTTATTCTCTCTGTGCTCCCCCATCCCCGTCCTCAGAGACCTGGGCTGGCAGGCTCTTGCCCTCTCGCGGTGTGATGCCTTCTGCCATGCTGTGACACAGTAAGAAGCCCCTCATCAGAGGTGGCCCCTGGACCCTGGACTTCCCAGCCTTGGAACTGTAAGAAATACATTTATTTTCTTTAGAAATTACCCAGTCTGTGGTGTTCTGTTATAGCCACAGAAAAGGGACAGCACACTCCTCTTCCCCACCCCACTACCACCTGCTGTGGCTCCTGGTCTCAGGCCACATCCCCCAAGGCTGTGACAGTTTACAGATGGAGAGGTCTGGAGCAGCTTCTAGGAAGAGCAAGGACGTGAATTTGGCACTGAAGTAGAGGCAGGACGGAAGTGGACAAAGGGGAGGGAGAGGGCGTTCCAGGCAGGGGCTGGCATGAGTGAGCAAGGGCCCACAAGCTGAAAGGCACAGCCCCACGCGGCAGCGAGGTGGCGCGGAGCCCTGGAGAGGGGCCGCAGAGACAGACAAGGCTGGAGCATACCTTCAGCTCTAAGGGCATTCAGAGGGTTTCTAGTCTTGTAAAGCCAAGAACAGTCACAGGAGTGAACCAGAACTCCCAGGCTTTATTAAAATGTACACGAGGTTCATCATTGAGCAACAGATGCTCCCCTGGATGGGGGCCTGGGGGCGAGTGCCACCTTTAACTTGACAACTGAGGAAGAGCAGAGTTTCAGAGTCTCTGTAATAGAGAGGTATAATCAACATTGCTTTCTATTCCCAGGTTCATGGTAATTTACAGAGAAACCAAGCCAAGAGCATCAGAACCTATCTTTTCTAAATGTGGTGCATAAATAACTTGACTTGGTCACTATCTGAACCTAGAAATCTAACTATCTCCCAACATATACTCACCCAGACTTCAATTCTTGTGCTTGTCCCTAACAGCAGTTAATTTGCTGTATGACCTTGGGCAAGGGACTTAACCTATCTGAGCCCTAGTTTTCCCAATTGACAAACAGAAAAGGAGGTAGTGGGAGATGGTTAGAGGTTTACATTTTTAATTAAATCTAAGAATGTGTCATTCTTGGCTGATGAGCCTGTGTTATTTATCAATGGCTGTCTGCTTGCAAAATACGTGCACAGTGAGTTGTGTACTAAATTGTGTTGTGTGATTGGGCACGAAACAAAGCAAAAGAGGTGAAATGGAAGAAAGAGAAATATGTAGTTGCCCTTTCCTCCCTCCCTCTTTTCCTGCGTCTCTGCTTTCATTCCTTTTATAAACATCACTTTCTGCAGGTCTTGTACTTGATACTGGAGACGGAGATGGATTAGACAAAGTTTCTGCCTGTAAAATCTGAACAGACTTGCTGCGAAAGGCAAGCTGCAGCTGGGGTTGGGGGTGATCTTTTCTGGATACATGCTCTCCCCCAACTTAAAGCTGTGTCTACCTCCAGGCAGAATTTGTCCTGGGAAGGGTTTCTGGCTGTCAAGTATGCTTCTCTTCCTTCCATTGTCACCTTCTTACCCTTTTCAAAAAGGATCTGATCCATGAAGAGTTAGGTCAAGTCCCAAGTCAACAAGGAACCACAGTTGATAGGTGAGGGGGGTGTGTGTGAGTGTGGGGGTGGAATTCAGTTCGGCAAGAGTCAGCAGCACGATGGAGCGGATGAGGGATACGTAGCTCCTGGAAACGTGGGCAGGCCTCACTGACAGAGGTGACAGCACGAAGGACGAGGGAGGGACACACATGGTATGCCGATGAGCTGGAGAGGGTGACCCTTCCCTGAGGTCTCTGGAGCTAGTTCATGCTTTCCCTGGCTTCCCTGGGCAGCGAAGGGCTCAGGAACTGTGTTGCTACGGGAGTAGGCAGAGGACAGATGAGGTTAGCCTAGAGAGGAGAGAGGTTAGGGGAAGGCCTTAAAGAAAATGTGTCTAGGAGCTCAGTTGAAACACGCCAAGCACCTCATGATTCGCTCTCCAAGTCTCATGGCTTATGCCCACATGATTCATATGCTAGGACCTTAAGCACCCAACTGCATGGTGTGTTAGAATCCTAGAGAGAAGAACTGTTCCTAACTTTGCCATTCACTCGCTCTGTGACTTTAAGAAAGTCCCTCTCTCTGGGCCTCACTTTGTCTCTCTAAAAAACGAGGTGCCTTCATGTTACAGATAATCTCTTGAGTCCCTTCCAGCTTTTGACAGTCTCATTCCTGGTGGCTTCCCTTGTTCCTCTCAGGGAATTTCCTGGAAAGAGGGCAACAGTGAGAACACCACTGCTGCTTTCAGACAGCTGAGGGAGGAAGAGGGAGCAGTAGGAAGAGGACTCAAGACCAAGGCCAGCAAGTTACCTGGAGCAGACAGCAATTCAACCTAAGGAAACCCTTCTTCCTGCCAGCTGTACCATACAGAACGGGCTGCCTCTCAAGGTCGTGGGCTCCTCGTCAATGAAGCAGAGGCTGACATAACTAGCCTCAACCTCTTCCTTGAATTTCAAGTCTCCCCCACTCTAACTCAATATGCACACAGTGAAACTTAACGCCTCCCTGTACTCCCCACCCCCAGTTCCCCTAACGCTCCTGATCTCAACACCACCAGCTGCTGCCAGAACCACCCACCCAGTCAATCAAACCAGACCTCTGGGAATCATCATTGTCTCTTTCCTCTTTTTCAGGTTCAACAACTTGACAATGATTACCAGGCCCTCCAGCTTTCATGTTCCTTCTCTCCTTCCACCTTAGCACAGGTGCTCCTCAGAGGACAGGACAGGTAGGGCAGGGCCACAGCCAATGTCGGTGTCCTAGCCTGCAGGCTCACCCCCTCCAATTCACTGGCCATCCATCAGCTGGCGTCAGCTCCCTAAAAGGAAACTGGATCATGCTGCCCCCCTGCCTTAAAGCCTTCAGGTGGCCCTACTCTGCCTACAGGACAAGACCCTTCAGCATCTGGCCCTAGCCCACCACTCCAGGGCAGCACCCACAGCTCCTCACCTCCCTCTTTAAAAGGAAAGGTGAAGTTAACAAGTGCATTATAAGCCATTCATGAAACTTTTCACTGCCTGTTTCATGTCTGTGACTTTGTATACATTGGTTTTATTTTCTGCATGGAAAGTTTTTCTTTAACTTTTCTACCTGGTTAATTCTCAGATTAGAAGTTACCTCCAGGAAGCCTTCTCTGGCCATTCTCACCCCTGGTTTGGGTTGGAGGCTCTTCTAGCCCCCAATGCTCACTCTGAGTTATCACCATTTGTTTACTGATCTGTCTCTTCCACAGACTGTACACTCTAAGGGCAGAGATGGTATCTTAATACATCATAGGCTCTGCGGCCAGAAGTAGATGACTCCTCTCTCTGGGGCATATGGTGGGCTCCTGTCTGTGGACTCTTTCACTTAGGAACTACCACTGATTTCAAGGGTTCTGGGGCGACTTGGGTATTCTAGGCACCCTGATCTTTCTCTTTATTAAACTTGACCTGACGTTACTCAAGCTGCACATTGAAGACTGCTGACAGTCCAAGTGGGCATAAACTCTTTATATTTTTATCAACAGTTGACTATGCCATGAAAAGAAAATCAAGGCAATGAATCTCAAGTCTCCTGCAGGGAATAGTCTATTTTGTTGAAACTGATGCCAGCATTGAAGGTCAGGGCAGTCTATCAGATCATTTTCCTAATTCTGCCCCCCACTGCATGGACCCTGCAGGAAGCTAATTGCCAGCACATGACGAGGTGAATTCTCATCTATCACACTCACATGCCTCCCTCCATTATATCCATCAGTAATTTTGAAGAAACAGCCTTCTCTTGGAAGACAGTGAGATCCCTAGGTGAAAGTGACAGGTTGGCTAAAAGGTTGCCAGAACCCACGGAGCAGTATTTCATGGTGGGTGAGTGCCATGGCTCAGGCTCAAGCTGCCTTGGGTTCCAATCTCACCTCCCCTGTGTATATACATCGGCCACCTTATGAACCTTTTCTGAACCCTGGTTTCATGGCATAAACCCCATTCAAACAGCACAGAATCCAGAAGGGTGAGTGCTGGGTCGGATGGAACTAAGTTTTGAAACCAAGCTCCACCCAGCTCTGTGGCTTTGGGTGAGTTTCTAAACCTCTGAAAGTCTTGATGTCTTCATCTATAAAATGAGGATAATAGCGCCATCTAAGTCTTAGTGTTGTTTTGGGGATTTAGTCAGTCCATAGCACAGTGACTGGCAAATAGAAAGGATCAATCGAGGTTCACTATTAATTCACTCTCACAGCTCCTTGAAATTACATCTAATTACTTTCCCCTTAGGCTAAAGGGGCTCCAAGAGCAAAGATCTTATCTGTTTTTTCACCTGGCGCTTGGCCTTCCCTCTGCCTTCAGCGGACTTCCCTGTAGAGGCTAGCTATTCAGCTGTCTATAAATGTTTGTTGACTGAAACTAAATTAAGCCTTTATGCACGCAGAGTCTTTAGGTCTAGGGGCAGTCAGGGAGGAAGAGAAAGAATATTTACGGACACGGGTCTATGAGCTGGGCTCTTATGAAGGCTTTCATTTCATCTCAGGGCAACACTATGAGGTAGGTCTAATTTCTGCATTTTGCACATGAGAAAACTGAGCCTCAGAAACCTGCTCACACCTTTGATTATGAAATTTTTCAATTTTTTTTTCAACAATGGGATATTTCAGGCCCTAGCATTTGGGGCAACTTTATATGTGACATCTTGATTTAACAACCAAACAACAAACAAGAAACCTGCCCATGGTCACACTGTCAGGAAATTATAAAAGCTAAGATCCCAACACAGGTCTCGGACTGCTTTTTCTCCTCTTGATGACTTCTAGAGGCAGAAGAAGAAAAAAATTAATTCTGAAGTAATTAAACTATATGCATTGAGCAATCTATTAAATGCAAACACCTCTCATGTATTTTTTGTTGTGACTGAACAAAAATCACATCAATAGTTATATAGATGACCCGTTTCGGGGATCCCAAAAAGTTTTAATAACCCACCAGAATAACACCCCTAAGAAGTAGGTGTTAGGACCCTCCTTTTATGAATGAGGAAACAGGCTTTGCAAGGCTAAGCGGCTTGCCCCGGTGGCAGAGGCCATACACAGATACTAAAGGCCAAAGTCCTACCCAGCCTTTAGAGAAGTTGCATGAAAACTCTACCTCACCTGAAGAGCACCCATCCCTCCCCAGCAAGTTTTAAGTGGCAAGGTGACCCCCTGCTCATATGACCTTTACCTTCTTCCTTGGGCCCTAAAAGACCTCACTTGAGGGAAAAGGCAAAAATGTCCAACTAATTATACAGATCAGGGAGATGCTTTTCATCATTTATGACATGACCACATGGTTTTGTATTTTTTCTATCAAGCTCAGGAGATCTTGGGCAGGTATTCCATCCATCAATGTCCATAAACCAAGTCATACTACAAACAGATAAAAGAAATTTTGTCCTCCTGAAATCTGCTGCAAAGGGCCTGGCTCAATCCCCAGGTAATAGAAATGTAATAATACCAATAATGGCCTCAAAGTGTTGAAGGTTTACTGGGCTGCTAGTTACTCTGTGAACCATCTGTAACAAACTTTTTTCCATTTCATCATCCCAAGAGTCCTCTGAGGCAGGTGTAAGAGGAACACAATGCAGCATGTTAGCAGTGTGGCCTGGGTTGGTATCCTGGCTCTGTTATTTCCTAGCTGTGTGGCCTTGCACAAACTACTTAAAGTCTTCTTGTGCTCATTTTCCTGGCTTGAAATATGGAGATATTAGTCATAGTGAGGCTGGAAGGATTCATGTAAAGTGCTGAGAGCATGCATGACACTCAGCAAATACTCAGTAAATGTTAGCTATTGCTATCTTTGTTTTCCAAAGGGGGAAACTGAGGCTCAGGGAGAAAATTTGCTCATGCTCCATAGCTACTGAGTGCCAAGATTGGAATCCAAGTCTGTCTAGTGTCAACTCCCATCCTCTTAATGGCAATGGTACACCTTCCACCCTTTACCTTGCTGTATACTTCACCTGGCATATAGTAGGTGCTATGTAAATGGTATTATTATTATCAGTAGTAGTAGTACTATGAATGTTTGGGAATGCTCTCTTAAGTGCTATGCTCCTGGTCAATGCCCTCCCAAGACTACTAGCTCCCAGCTCCTGCTCTTCCTCTTACCATGGCATCATGTGCTGTTTACAGAGCAAGCCCCACAGCAAGGGCACAGGCGGCTCTAACTTTATTTCAATGCAAAAAGCGTACACTCTGAGGGCACCACCTGGGCTCATTCCCCAAGTTAATTCTTTTCTCTCAGCTGTAGAATATTTTATTTTTCCAATTTCAGAATCTACTTATGTTAAAGAAGAGAGAGAGAGAGAAATCCAATCAGCCCAGCTCAGGTTTGTGAAACGAATAATGCAGCCGGCATAGAACTTTAAGCAGTTATATTCATAACCACAGTGATCACTGCTCCGCCTAATTTATACAGCCCAGGGCGTCCTAAAGAAAATGTCTCTTGACAGTATAGAATTCAAGGCTGAGGTTCTCTGACACTGCTGAAGGGGTGACACTCCCCTGGCCTGGTGTCCTGATGGATCTGAAGCAGACTGGGATTTGGAGGCACATCATCAAATGTCACACTACATTTTCTTTTTCTTTTTTTTTTTAAATAAGAAAATGGGAGAAGTAAACTTTTACCTGGTTGCTTCCTTTGTTTTCTGGAAGAAATGTAGAAAGGCCAAGTTGCCTTAGTGTCCTGGCGAGGACAAGTGCTTTGGAGTCTGTCTGGCTGACATAGGTTGGAATCCTGGCTCTGCCACTCACTAGCTGTGTGAACTAGACAAGTACTTAACCTCTCTGAGCATCAGAAAAATGCAGATGATTATATCTACTCACAGATTAAAGATTAAAGGACAGAACAGTGAGTTTCCTACTAGACCATGAGCTTTGTATTCCCAATGCCTGGCACAAGACCTACTTTATTGTAAATCTAGTATAAATGTTTACTGACTACGCCTACAATCCTAATGTCTATCGTTTGTTGAGTGATTACTATGTGCCAGGGATTGCGCTAAATTCTTTACATGCATTAACTTACTTTATTCTAAAAACAACCCTGTAAATTGTGTATTACTATCCCCTTTCCAACTTTGAAATAACTGAGGCTCTGAGAAATCTGGAGGCTTGTCCAAAACAACACGGCTAGTAAAAGGGGGTTCCATGGGGGAGGTCCCAAGATTACAGAGGCAGAGCCAGGATTCAAACCCAGGCTTGTCACTCTACTTCTATGTCTTGCCCCCTCCTTCCACAAACTCCATGCACAGTGGATAGCAGATTCTCGAGGAATGTTATTTTCCCTTTCTTTCCTCTTTTTACTCCATATTCTGGGATTCCTAGGGACAACTCAGAAATCAGGGTACTTATTCAAAGGTGCCTAATCCTCATTTCCAACCAACATCAGTTGAACATGTGCAATGGGCTTGCTCTGTGTTGATTACTGGACAGAGATACTTCTATCCCTGTTACGGCCTTCTAGATTTCTGTACTATCTAGATGAAAATAAACTGAGAAATCTAACTCCTCCGAATGACTTGAGGCAGGGGGAGTGGCCCCTAGCCCCGCAGGTGAGTCTGATTCAGCTGCTTGTGCCCTACCCACTGTCCTAAGGTGGCAGGTGGTAGGCCTAGGCTCTGGTCCCTGCCCTGCCATGATCTTACTGGAAGAGTCCAGTTACCCACCTCTCTGGGCCTCAGGTCCTTCCTGTGTAAATGGAGAGTGTTGGACTTGATTCATTTGCTCAGCAAATATTTCTGTCAGTTGTTTGCAAACTTTTCACTCCTAGGATCCTATTAACATCTCCTCCTACCTCTATTATTTATATGTTAAAATATTTTCTCACACAAGCTATATTCATTAGCTAATCATTAGTCGTTTTCCATTTTTTAATCAAGCACTTGTAAAGCTGGCGATTAGTTTCTGATAGGAGAACTCAGTGAATGGAGCCCTAGCACCTGATCCATTGCTGACACAAAGTAGGCCCTGGGTTTACTAAATGAAGGAGTATATGAATAAAGGAATAGATGAATGCTTGATCCTAAGCAGAAGAGCTGTGGCTCATTGAAAAACGGGGAGTCCCAATGACCTAGACCCAAATTCCAGCTCTACCATTTATAAGATGTTTGATCATGTATAGGTCAATTATACTCTCTGAGGCCCAACTATGAAGTGAAGATCTATCTTGCATGATTGTTTAAAGTTGAATAATAATAATAATGATAAGACAAATAATAGCACCCAACACATACATACTAAGTAGCAAGCACTATTCTAAATGCTTTATACATATTAACTCAAACTGCATAATAAGCCTATAGGTAGTTACTACTATTATTCCCATTTTACAGATGGGAAAACTAAAGTACAAAGAGGGTATTGTGTAACTTGCCCAAGGACAGATTTGTACGATAGAGATAGGATTCAAACCGAAGTGGTCTGGCTTTAGAGTCTGTGCTCTTAACCCTTACTCTCTACTGCCTTGGCATGTCATGCAAAGTGCCCAGTCCATTGCATGGTAACTATCATGTTTACTAAGTGGAAGCCCTAAAGGTTGGCCAGTGTAGCCTTATCACAGGACGATGAACACATTTTTCAGCTGGGCATTTTGCAATAATGGCAATTGTGTATAGTACCCCCATATTTACATGATCTGTAAAGGCCCAGGAATCAAAGTTTGTGATTGAGTATGAGGTCCTGTCAGAGCATGGCTCTGCTGGTGACTGTGCCACAAAGACCTTATTAGGGGGTGTGGGGGGAGCGGGAGTGGGACAGGGAAATGAGGCAAGTGCTATCCATTTAGCCTCCTCGCTGGAAGACACGCAGGATTCCTCTTGACACAGCTGTTTCCTCCCGCCCTGCCTCTGCCCCTCTAGTGTATCTGTGTGTCTTTTGCTTGCCTGCTATTTCCTCTAATAATAGAGATTATCTTCTTGTTTTGGGGTACTCTACTCTCAGCCTGTGAATTGGGATGAAACTGGGTAGCCAAGGAGAGCACCCTTTTCCCTCTGGCTAGGGTGTCTGATTCAGGCAGAGACATATGGCCATGGTCGGGCCCATCAGAGTCCATCCCTGGATTTTGCTGGAGGTATGGAAAAAAGGTACTCTCTTTTCCTTGGGGTTACAAAGCTGGTAGTGGATAAGCCTGGAGGGGTCCCTTTGTCACGACATGGGGAATGTCTGCATGAGAATGAGGCCAAAACAAAGGGAAACAGAGTCCAGAGACAGATTCAAGAACATGTTGTTTGAATGCATGGATCTAGCTGCACTGATGGGAAAACGGGTCCCTGGACGTTTGGCTACAGCAGCCACTACCATTTCTTTCCCATCCCTTTTAGCTGGGAGTCCTCTCTAACCTACTCTCCCTGCTCCCTCAGCCTAGAGTGCCTTCCTAGCCTCCTCAATCCAGGAGGTGAAACCTCAACTCAGAGACTGAAACACCACATCACTCTTCAGGTAGACCGGACCACACCCTCCTTTGCACCCCGTGGACCTGAAACCGCAAGGTGGCTGCACCTGCCCAGCTGGCACACTACCTCGTGTGCATGCATATGTCCCCCACTGATCTGTGAGCCCCTCGAGGTGACTCTTTTATTGCCATGTCACTTGCACCCAGTCCAGTGCCTGCCACATAGCGGGTACAAATGCTGGTAAATAAATGAACAGGAATCATTTTCTCAGGCACCACTGACATTTAAGCAAATGATCGCAAACATCCTCTCTGGTTCAGGAAAAAAAAATGCTCCACTACTATAAAGTATGACGATTTCTACCTCATAAGAGAAGTGTCCTGTAATGAGAAGATCCATTTCCAGGTGGCCAGACCATGGCCTGTGCGGAAAGGGAGTAGCTGCACTGCTGAGCCCGGGGCTAGGAAGAGCCGTTGCCGGGTCGCAGTCACACAGTCTGCCGCTTTGCTCACGGTCTCGTTCTCCCACTGCATTACTCACGGACACTGTTACTAATCACACTTACATCGATTTTTTTCTCCCCGAGGATGAACTACCTCATCCCTCCTTAATCTAATGACTGACATTAGGCAAAAAGCAGCCATCTGATACACGTTAGGCATCATCCCAGAAAGGAAGACATCAAACAAGATATTAAAAAAAAGTTTTAATGTCTCCATTCTCTTAATTGCCCATGCAAATCAGGGTGAATAATTCCAAATGGGGGAAAAAAATCTGTCTGAGGGTGTGCCTGTTCTCCTGACCCTTCCTTGTGCTGGGTCAATGGGGAGCACATGTTTGTGCCGGCCAATCTTTCCGAAGAAGTGTGTGTGGGGCCTCCGTGTGCCAGGCGCGGTGCCGGGCACTTTAAATCTGCGTCTTCTGATCTGTGCCACATCGTGGTGAAGTTCTAACAGTACCATCCTCGTTTCACAGATGATGAAACTGGGGCTCAGGGATATGAAGGGGCAGCCTGAGGTTGTCCAGTAGGTGGTGGATTCAGACGCAGGACTAGCTGGACTCTGTAGGGACACGCTCTTTCTACCTCTTCCTGTTGTCTCCCACTGACGTCGTATGTTACAGGCATTCGGTAAAGCTGGGAACAGCCACTCCTAGTGAGACTGGCATTTTCACAATGTTGGGTCCCACCTACAGCCTGGCATTACTGAGGCCTAGAGAGGAATGGGGGGAGATGCCCACGTCCGTCACGTTCCTGGATATCACAAGAGCTGGGGCCTGGGCAGGGAATGCCATGGCACACCAGCCACGTCCAAAGACAAGCGGACCATGCCCAAAGGGAACTTCAGAAATACATCTCTATTTCTCCCTCTCTAGAACTCAAATGTGGCATTTAGGAATATTTCAAAATGTCAAAAGCCTCCATGCAGATAGAGTCTGACTGCCTCCTTCACGCACACTTGAGGTCTGAGCTATAATTACAGACATTTCCTCCCTGACCCTCCATATTTGCCTTGTCTGAGCCCATCTGTGCAGCATAGCAAGGCTGTAACCAACGCACTCAGGCGTTGCAGGCAGGCTCCCCGGAGAATCCTGCTCTCCCAGTGGACTGATGGGGAAGGCCTGGAGATGGAAGACCTAGGACCAAGGCAAGGAGGAAGGTGTCAATCTGGGGAGCCTGTGGTCTGATTGACAGCTCAAGGCAATTCTTGTCCTGGGCTCATCACTAGACTGAAATCGCCTATTGCCTATTTCACTTGTGATCTCAGACTTTTTCTAAGGATCACGAGAACTCTCTTGGGGCCCTCTAACCCACAGACTCTTTCTCTTCTCTGACTTTGGAGAACAGAGTCAAGTCAACCAACTTTTACTGGTACCTACTATGTACAAGGCCATCTGATAGGCATGGAATGAAAGAGGGAGCAGCATGAATGTCATTCCTGCCATCAAGGCATTAAGCCTCCTGAAGCAGACAGGCTCAGAGACAACCAACCCTAACCGACGCAGCGTGGGAACTGTTGGTATGCAGGGAGTATATTGAGTGTGACGGGGCTGGAAGGGACTGCTGTTCTCTTGCAAAACGGGGAGAGCGAGCCTAGGAGAAGGCAATAAATGCCTATGAGACCCAACATGAAGCAGGCAGTCTGCAGAACATTTCTATTCAACATCTCAGAGGCAATCTCTGGAGGCCCTGAAGGATGGGAGGAATTAAATGACAGGGAAAATGTATAAAATGTGCAGGGATAGTGTGAACAAAGGCAGGCAAGAGGAAAATCAAAGGAGCGTGGTCTGTACCATTCAAAAGGCAATTAATTTAATTAAGCCTCATGATGTCTTTATGATGACAGTTCTTATTACTTAGCTCTTCCCGTGTTTTTGCCCAGTGTCTCCAACTAGGCCAATGTGTCTAAACACTTCTTTAAATCTCTGTTCTCACTAGAATCCACACAGTGCTCAGCTTGCAACAAAAACTGACTCAACCGTTTACTGACAAAATAAGGACTATGTTCCTAGAGGAAAAAAGAATACTGACTGGACTGATACAAAATCAAATGCCATTTCTGAATATCCTATCCAAAGGCAGGTTGTAACATTAAAAAGGAAATTTGTTTGCATGATGATGCAAAGCCTAGAAGTGAATGAATGCAACAGTGTGAAAATGCAGGTCAAATGTTGTCAAACGTGTGATTATAGTTCAGCAGGTATCA
Organism: Mirza zaza; assembly: GCA_008750895.1. NCBI lineage: Eukaryota > Metazoa > Chordata > Mammalia > Primates > Cheirogaleidae > Mirza > Mirza zaza. Next base: position 237,490 of record VSMD01088673.1, on the reverse strand, counting down.
CAGCCCCAAAACTAAGACCTGTGAGATAGCAGGAAAGCGAGTTAAACAAAAATGTTTCTCAAGCACAAAACACAAACAGCAGCACCAGGGAGGCTTGGCGCGGAGGTAGCAGAGTCTCAGGATTGGTGGCAGAATTGGGCAGGGGAGGTGGTGGGAGGCATGATGTGCAGACTCCTCAGCATCGTCCTTATCCCTGTTGCCTTGGATCGGAGCTGCCACCTCTCAGCCAAGCATTCCTTCCTCAAATATGTTTTTCCTGGAGCACCTGTCTTATGCAAGGCATTGAATGAAGCACAGAGAACACAATGCAAACAAGAAGGGATGGTCCCTGCCCTCAAATGGGAGGCAGAGCAGTAAACAATTAAAAGCCACGTGCAGCAGGCAGCTTGTGGTCAGGGCTAGCTTCATGGGTGTGTGAACTCTTTCTTCAGTCAGCCAAGGCCCCACACTCAGAGGGCCCTATACTTGGTTTGCTGTGCCATGACTATCTTGGAATGCTTAAAAATTTTTGAACAAGGGGCCCTGTTCAAATCTGTCCAGGGGAAGTTTTCTGGAAGTTTCTGGACAAAATTCTTCCTTGTTTTTAATACTGAGTGATGGAAGCCTGTCTCTCTTGACCATCAAATGCGCATGCAACGCAGTCCGCACTGCTACTACCAGCCATCCAACAACCATTAGGTCATTAAATATGAAATGTACAATTTCAAATCAAAAGTTCAGTTTATATCTCAAACAAGAAGCAGTACAATTAATCAGGGTATGCGTCTAAACTATCGACACAGTTTTGCCATCTTAATGGTAGCTTGCTTATGCCAGCAGCGAAGAAGCCTGGAGAGTGAGTGGCAATGAAATCATTAAAGGCATTTTCTACAACTTGTTGAGAATTGAATATTTTTCCTTGCAAGAAGTGGTCCAAAGCCTGCAAGAAGTGGTAGTTAATTGATGCAAGGTCTGGTGAATACAGTGGATGACAGAGAGTTTCCAAGACCAGCTTTTGTAGTTTGAGCAGTGCTGTTTTTGTGACATGTGGTCCAGCGTTGTCTTGCAAGAGGATTGGCCTGTCTCTAATCTCAGCTGTTTAATCACAGGCATCCTCATCATTTCATCCAAGTGGTTGCAGGAGACATCCGCTGTAATCGACTGACCAGGTTTCATGAAGCCGTAGTGGATAATACCAGTGCTGGACCACCAAACAGACATTATTATCTTTTTTTTTTGATGAAATATTTGATTTTGGACTGTGTTTCAGCACTTCGTCTTTATCCAACTATTGTGCCAAATGCTTGCAATTGTCAAAAAGAATCCATTTTTCATCACAGGCAAAACGATATAGTGTAGAAATGGTTCGCCTTTATGTCAAGACAGCAAAAAAAGGCAAGCTTTGAGACGATTTCTCTTCTGACCTTCATTTAATTCATGTGGGACCCATCTATCCAGCTTCTTTACCTTGCCCATTTGTTTCAAGTGGTCCAAGATAGTTGAAATAGTAACATCAAACCTTGCTGCTAATTCATACATAGGTTGATGTGGGTTCTATTCCACTACAGCTTTCAGCTCATCATTATCCACCTTGCTCTCAGGTCATCCATGTGGCTCATTTTCAAGATTAAAATCACCAGAATGGAACTTCTCAAACCATCGATGTACTGTGCTTTCATTAGCCACATCCTTCCCAAACACTTCATTGACATTTTGAGCTGTCTGAGCTGCATTGGTTCCATGATGGAACTCATATTCAAAAATAACATGAATTTTTGACATATTCATGGTTTCACAAAAATTGCTCTAAAATTTTTTTGAAAGATAATCACAAGTCAAAATGTGTATTTGAAAGAATGAGGATATACCTTCACAATAAAAAAAAACAAACAAAACAAAACCAAAAAACAAACCCAAGAAGTGTCAAAGTGAAATGTCAGAGATATCCACTGTCAAACTTAGTACTTGAGGAAATCAGACAATCCACACTTAATAACCCAATATAAGGAGAAACCAGCCTGAGCATGGCAGTGCAAAACCAGGAAGAGAACTTTTACCCTGGATGGTGCTGTTAGTCCCTGGATCAGCCAACCCTGAGGCCCATTCTACCTTTGACTTTTCTTTTATGTGATACAATATATGTCCTAATACTTGGTGTTAAGTTTTCTGGTAATTACAGCCAAAAGTATCTCAATGGACACAGCCAGACCAACTTCATTTGAAATCCTGATTCTGCCACTTACCAACAGTATGCCTTTGGGCAAATCCCATTTTCTCTCCTCCACTAGAAAATGAAGGCAGGTAATCTCATTTTTTAAGACTGCAGTGAAGAAGATCAAAGGAGGTAATGCCAGTGAGGATGCTTGGATAGTGCCTGGCACATAGCAGGGGCTCAAACAATAATAAGTATTATGGTGATAATGTTTGGACCTAACAGCTCTCTGCCACTGCATTTCCTTGCAATGAGTTGGTTATGAGCTGAATCTCCCAACTGTAAGAAAAAGCAGCAGAAATCTTAAAAAAAAAAAAAAAACCACCTTCTCTTTGCATAAATATCAATTTATAGCTACACTAATAGAATTTAAACAACTTGACAAGCAACTTCGATCATTTTGCACATTACAGAAACGGTTGGTGAGTTATCCTCTCAGAAATCTAGATATTCCCTGATCACCCATCACAGTGGGGATTTTTTTCTTCAACACTGCTAACTGCTACACAGGCTGAGATGGCAAAGCTGTGACTGTGTAACATTAAAAGTAATTTCATACCCATTGCCCCTGATACACACCCTAGACTTTCTATTCTTATTTGAGTTACCTTCCAAATCTTAATTCTTATTCTGTATTCTAAGCTTGATATCTTGAAATTTCTAGCCTTTCCTCCTTTTTCTCCCAACAAAACAAAACAAAACAAAGCAAAAAAGTATTAGCTGAGATTTGTGTGATTTGGGCTTAAGAGCTGCATTTTGGGTGTAGAATAAATTCTAGTTCATTGGTGGTGGCAGGTGTTGCACAAACTTTATCCATCAGCATTTTAGCCATTTATACTTTTTAAAAAGTGTACGTGTGTGTGTGCACATGTATGCCTGGGTAATTCCAAATGAATCTTGGAAAATTCCAATTGGGCACACCAGTGAGACAATTTTTACCCTTCCTACATTGTATCCACATTTTGGGGAAAGGAAAATGCAGGAGAGCTGGAGTCTGCTAGCAACTTGACAAACACCTATCCAAGTGTGGGAGTCTCCTAAAGATGACACTAGGCGTGTTAGAAAGATCGTGAAAATGCAGACGCTTTCACACACTCCTCCGTGTCAGTTTGAAAACTGTTTCCATGTGGACCTCTCATACAGTCACCAGAGGAATGTTCCAGTAGGTCACTTCCCTGCCTAAAGCCCTTCCATGCCTCCCTACTACCCTCAAGTCCAAGTTCCTTACCCTGGCATTCAAAGTCCATTAAGATCTGGTCTCTTAAAGCCTCATCTGTCACCACATCCTTTATATTAAGTGTCTTGTCCTAACCACACTCAATCATTTACAATTTCTCAAATAAGGCAAAAAAAAAAAAAAGGTGATTAACAACTCCAAGAAAAATGAAGGCATGCACAGAAAAGGAGGAATGGTTATAGTACACTACTTGACTCAGAAGCAAAAACCAACCAAAGGAAAAACCTCCCCCAAAACCCGTATATTATATAATCATAATTATATAACGAATGACTACTTCAGGCGTCCTCAAATTACGGCCCTTCAGCCACATGCGGGTGTTTTTGCCCGTTTGTTTTTTACTCCAAAATAAGATATGTGCAGTGTGCATGGGAATTTGTTCATAGATTTTTTTAAACTATAGTCCGGCCCTCCAACGGTCTGAGGGACAGTGAACTGGCCCCCTGTTTAAAAAGTTTGAGGACCCCTGGACTACTTATTCAACACAAATGATTATAACAATTAAGTTACAGTTGTGGGGAAAGGGACAGCAAGAGAGGAGGTAGTGTGGAAGTCTTCTACTGCACGAAGTCAACATATAATGTATAAAGTTAATAAAAGAAGAGATAGTAGTATATACACATTATTTAGACACATAGATTTACCTCTATGTGTCTAATACCTCTATGTGTCTAAATAGAGGGAAACAGCTAAAAGAGATCAGAGTTGTTGTCTCTTGGGGAGTTGGGAAGGCTAGGACCAGAAACTGTTATTTTTTATTATAAACCTTCTATTAAAATTGAACTTTTAAAATTTTGTGCACATATCACTTTCATTTAAAAATAACTACAGATAAATTTTTTCTTTTGAAAAGCCATAGAGGTATAGCTTTAACATTACATTTGATGTTAATGTTATAGACACTTTGATAAAGGACACAGTAAACAGAGCTGCAGGGTGGTATTTTATAGATCAAGATAACTTGCTTTCTAATGTGGTAAACACCAGTGATTAGGAGAATCATCTGGAATCCATCAGTGACATGGGCTTTTGAAGGCTTTGGAAATGCTTATTTGCCTGACTTTGCAGATGATGATTTTGTAGGTTTGGGAGATAAAGATTGAAACTCTTAGGATACTGTACACTGTTGCTGCTTGTTATAAAGCATTGAATTTCGACAAAATATGTTTTTTGTATAAACCATTAAAATGTTTTTGTTTGCTTGCTGTACACTAATATTCAGTGAACTATTTGCTTGTAGTTCATGTATGAGCATGATGTTGGAATTCCTTCACATGGATCATTTTGCTGTATGCTTGAAGCTTATTTCTGATGAATTATTTGCTTGTGTGCATTGTGGCTACTAGCATGGGAATTGATTTAATGTTAAAGTAGTTTGCTAGCTGCCATGTGCCATTTTTTTACTGATATATTTGCTTTGTCGACATGGATTGCGTGGCAATTTATTCTAGTTTATTTTCAAAGAAAGAACCAATGATGTATTACTTTTGTATTAGATAAGCGCAAACAGAATTTGTAAGGAAAGAAGCTGGCTCTACATCACCCCTCTTCTCATTCTTCCATTAAAGATATTTAAGCAGGTGTCAGAAACATGAGAACATGGCCAGGTAAGGGATATAAATGGGGGAAAGTTACAGATTAAAAATAATAAAAATAATATCTAGGGGAAGGAATGGGATTTGAACAGAGGCTAATTTGGTTCCAAGAAGTTTTCTTGCAGAAGCTTTTACCCCAAATACAGGAGCTATCAGTGTCTCCCTTTTGCTCAGAATCAGGCTGGCTCCATCCCAAAGCCAGGAGACCCAGACACAGGTGACTGACACTTCGCACTCCTGTGCTAAGGCAAAGGCTCTTCACTTTGAAGACTTAGAAGATGTGTGTGAAGTTTTCTGTCAACTTCCTTAACAATGTCCTTCACTTCAGGAACCATGTCCAAGCGTAGCCTGTCAGAGAGTTGGCCCTCAACCAGGCTCAGCTCTCTCCCTTCCCTCCCAGATGAAGAAAAGATCCTATTCTCTCTTAATCACTCTTAATTCGAAGCAACCCTCAGTGATATCCAGAGCTTCCATTTCAAACCTCCCGACACCCCAAAGGGGTGTGTTGTGTCTTGCTGGGATCCCTGCAGCCTCTCCTGAGAGCACCAAACCCACACGCCTCCGGCCTACTGGTCCCTGCCATCTAAGGGCAGAGTCCTCATGGGGTCACCACTGTCTCTGAAGCTCTCACATGATCGCCACTCATGCCCCTGCCCCGATATTGCCCCAGCAAGCCTACTCTGTAGCCCCCTAAACAAAGCAGCCACTAGAGGTTCTGGCTCTATCTAGAGCCAGAGGTTGTGTGCCATACAGTGATTTCCTGGAAGGAGACTGGGAGGCCCAGTGCTGTCCACCCACCTGGCTGAATTTAAAGGGCAACATTATACTTTAAGAAGCAAAAAAGGCCAGGTGCGTTGGCTCACACCTATAATCCTAGCCCTCTGGGAGGCTGAGGCGGGAGGATTGCTCAAGGTCAGGAGTTTGAGACTAGCCTGAGCAAGAGCAAGACCCCGTTGTCTCTACTAAAAATAGAAAGAAATTAATTGGCCAACTAAAAACATATACAAAAAATTAACCAGGCATGGTGGTGCGTGCTTGTAGTCCCAGCCACTTGGGAGCCTGAGGCAGGAGGATCACTTGAGCCCAGGAGTTTGAGGTTGCTGTGAGCCAGGCTGACACCACAGCACTCTAGCCCAGGCAACAGAGTGAGACTCTGTCTCAGGAAAAAAAAAAAAAAAAAGGCAAAAAAAGATTTCTCTTTCCTCAACAAATAGTCTTAACACTAAAGGTTATAAATAAAAGCCTGGGAGGAAAAGCACCATCCTGCCACTAATTCCTGATGTAACAATTCTCAGTATTTAAATGTATAATAAAGCTAGGGGGATGGTCATGCTGGAAACTAAGACTTATGGGGGGAGGGGGGGAAAGGGCATTTATTGAAACCTTAAAATTTGTACCCCCATAATATGCCGAAATCAAAAAAAATTTAATAATAAAAAAAAATAGAAATAAAAACAAACAAACAAAAAACCAATGTGGAAATAGTTCAAAAATCTGGAAGGGCTTGACAGCACGGGTTCCATGGCCTTGAAATCCGTCCTGGAATACACGAGAACTCACTGTGTAATAAAGGAGGGAGCACAGTGTGAAGTTACGAGTGTGGGTTTTGGAAGCAGATCCACAGAAGTCCAAATTCCAAACTCTCCCATGCACCGGCTGTGTGACTCTGTACATCCTGCATCACTTTTTGAATCCCGTTTTCCTCATAATTAATGAAAATAATTATAACCTAGTCTATAATATAATAATAAATTATTGTAAGGATTTAATAAAATACAAGCAGTTAGCACAAGGACAGGCGCCCACAGAGTGAGCGCGGACTGGGCAAGACCTGCTTTGGAGTGACATAGACCTGGTCTGTCCACTTACTAGTTGGAAAGTCTCACTTTCCTCACCTGTAAAAGGGAAATAATGGCTACTTTTATGAATGTGAAGGTTCTAGAAGGGTGGTAGGAAGCACTTCCTGCATTTTTGTGCCTGTGACTTGCAGAATGAACAAGTGTCCTGGCAGGATGACAGAGAGCAGAGTGAACCACGCATCTGATGGCCAGAGCCCAGGGCACCCGAAGCCCACTCTGCCCGTTTTGGCAGGTGCCCGCGTGCACCTGCAGCCTGGCGGGCCACCGTACAGAGAAGGGAAGCCCACCTCTCTCTCAGATGTTCGCTACCCCTGCCTTCGGCCCCATTCGCCTATAAATCTGGACCCCTCAAAGGTCGCCTGTCAATTCACATCACCCCGCCTCCCACCAGGATATTCCAGACATGACGGACGGTGAACACAGCTGTCAGTCGAGGTTGAAATAGGCAGGACAAAGAAACAGCAATCAAACTCCTTCCGTGTACGGCAGGTAATTACGGAATCTGCTAAATTACAGTGATTAGGCATCGCCAAGGAGAAGTCAAAAGAAGTCTCCAGCAACTTCGGAGGTGGGAGGTGGGGGGAAGTTTAATTAAACAGCTCCTTGCAACTGATTTAATCTCTCCCTCAGAAAAGCTCTCAGGTTCAGAAGAGACAAGAGAGAGAGGGCTAAGGAAGGGGATCCAGGGAAATCCTCCCACAATGAGACTGCCTAGGTCTTTAAATGGTTCTTGGGGAGTAAGTGATGAAATGGGAGACGGTGGCCTTTATTATGGAAATGTAAGACTTTAAGCCCAGGCTCCGGGCCCCTAGGGGAGGTGGTAAAGAGGGAACCTGGTTATAAAGGTTCCTGAAATCCTGCTGGGGCCGGGCCTATTTGCATAAATACAGCCAAACCAAGCTTCAGGTGGCTGTAGATTTTCTCTTCAAGGATTTATTCTCCTTGTGTCAAAAGTTCACCACCCCCAGACTCTGTCATTTTGGTGCAAAATGTGCCTTTTTTAGCCAGCAAACATTGAAAACAAAGCCTTCTTTGCTGGGAGCCCTATTTTACCAGCAAAGGTTTCTCTGAAGACTAATTAAATTTAGATTCTGAACAGAACAGAACCTATTTGCAATTGTGGGGCCGGGACATGAAGGATTGAACAATTTACACCAGGTGGGGTAGCTCTGTGCCTCTGTCCTGGACTAATTTTAAATTTACCACGAGAGAAGATGGGCTTCTGAGGACTAGGACAGTGCCTGCTGAGGTGGCGGTCCCCAGAGAAAATAGTGCTAGGACTCTCAGTGAGCCTTTAATGTCCTGTTTAAATGCTCGGCTTGTGACCTTGGGCAGCTTATATAACTTTTCTAGGTCTCAATTTACACATCAGTACAATGTGCTCTCGGTGCCTTACATGATTTTAATATGATGGAATACTATTGAGAATATAGAATGTGAATGACTTAGAAAGGAAGAAAGAGAAGCTAACTGACTGATGTTCCCAAAGCTCTGTTTTTGCCATCATCCTACTCAGAAACCTTCTGTGGCTCCCACAGCCCACTGATTACAGTCAAATTTCCCCCTAATTAGAGAGGTAGAGGGGCAAGAGTGTAGTAAAAAGGACAATAGATTTGGAGTTGGTCTTTGCACACACAGGCAGGTCCTTCAGCCTGAAACATTTCCCCTCCTTTCTAACATGCAGGGCTAAGCTAAGTATTACCACTCTTCCATTAGCTGTGTGATTTTTGACAATGACTTAACCTCTCCGAGCCTCAAGTTTGCTCATCTATACATAAGAGAAATGCAAAGCCTCAGTGTCAAGATTCTTGGAAAGATAAAATTCACCGGGTTCCCAATGAAAGCTCCTTGAGAGTGACAAAGGTCACACTGGAGATTACCCGGTAAAGTACAGGGAACCTTATCCAAAAAAATCTTGATTGTAAACTCGAAGAACATCTTAGATATTTTAAAAAGCGAACGGTATGGAGAAGAGCCCTTTCTTCTGACTGTAGCAATGATTAAAACCAGGCGTTTAGCAAAGAAAAATGTGACACACTCTAGCCCTTCGGAGGCAGGAAGCTATCGTTAAAAGGTCATCTTTTCGGTCCAGACTTCATACGGTCCGGGGGAAGGGCTCCAAATGGTTATGCTTTCATTTTGCAGTGTTGCCAAGAGGATTTGAGAATCCACAGGGCCTCATCTGGTGTTCCTTAAGCAAACATCTAATGTAATTTGAAATTTCACTTCATCATTTTGATGGCCGCCAGCAACTCTCCCCGAGCCTGTTAACTCTCGCTTTTAGGGAGATTAGGGCACTTTTTGAGCAGCCAAAAAGGTGCCAGCTCTACATGGATTCTCTCTGCCCACTAGTCAGGAGGAAAATTACAAAATGGGTTCTCAAGAAGTGCCATGCCCACGATTTCTAGATGTGGCTTGCAAGGTTTCTCTTTCTCCATACTCCCCCCCCCCACCCGCCCCCTAGCAAAGCCAGTATTTTTAAAAGATATGCTACTTCTGAGTCCTAACAGCAATCCCAATACATAGTACACAGAAAGGACATACACAGGCTTGAAAACAGGCACAGTAAAAAGGGAGGTGGGGCCAGGGGCTTGTCTGACTCTAAAACACACAGCCTAAAGCACAGTTTTTCTAGGTTGCTGAATATAAAAGAGGTGCAGTAGAAAACAGGTAGTGGATATGACATTTGCATCAAAGCATCTAAAAGCTAAATCAGTAAATATTTACTGGCCACAGATCCCATAAAGAAAAGAAACATTTACCAGGATCCACTGGCTTTTGGCAAACTATCATTTAATCCTGACAAAACGTCTGGTGAAGTAAGTGTTCCCATTACAGATCACCTGGTTAAGGGACTGGCCTAGGGTCGCTAAGCTGCTAAGGGGTGAGGCCATGGTGTGGAACAGCAAAGAGTAGTAGCGGTTCTAAAATCAGACGGATCAGGGTTCCAGTCCAGGATGGATGTGAAGCTATTACTGACTAGCTAGAGGACCTTCAGCAGGTTAACAAACTGCTGCACTTCATTGCCTCATTTAAAAATGGCAATGATAATTCACAGGGTTATGGGATGATTTAGTGGAATAATTCTTGTACAGTACTAGTAGACTGCCTGGCACTAGTAAATAATAAATGTTAGCCGCCATTGTCATTACTGTGAAGTACAGACCAACCAGATGGCTTTGCTGGATGAAGCTCTCACTGTAGGCATCAACTCAACTTCCTGTATCTGTCAAAGTCCCAGATCTTTGCAAAATGAAATAAACAAGCCAGAAAACAAAGCAACACCAACCTGCCCCCAAGGCTGAGGGGGCTCCAGACCTGTGAGACGATGGGCTATTCATCATGACAGGAGTTGGTACAGCAGTCCAGGGCACGGCAGATACGGGTCACTCAGTTTGATGATGCTGTCACCGCAGATGTGCCCTCTGGTGGGAGATGGCTCTGTGAGCATGGGGTGGGGACGCGGGAAGGTCAGAAGGATCCTGGCAGTGCTCTGAGAAGACCTCAGAGTATACTCTCCAGATTTACCTAACTGGGAGGGGAGGGGCTGGCCGGTGTTGAAAAGCTAGTATCAACAATGGAATTTGACCAAGCTAAAGTCAAAAACTCTCAGCCACGCAATTCCCTCATCTGTACAAACAAGGATGGTGAGATATACTTTATAAGGTTGTTGGGCTGGGACTCAACACCTTTGCCACTGAGCTATTTCGAAGGGGAGAATGGTGTGCCCTAGAAGGCTAGGAGCAGGGCAAAAACTCAGCCCCTGCTGTCTGGCCCCAAGCTCCACAGGTAGCGCCACCTATAAATTAGGAGCTAGAGCTGGCCTGGGAATAGGCTTCCTCCTGCTACCTGGCCTCCCGGCTGCAGCTGGGGCAAAAGGCCACCCAGTGCCTCTCTAGATGAGTGGAACTTGGTTTCTTCATTTGTAACAAGGGGGTAACCCTTGCCTTAAATGGTTGAAGAGAGAAATAAAAGAGAATATAAACAGCTCCACACGGTACCTGGCACCCAGCTGGGGCTCAGTAAATGGCAGCAATTATTATTATAATACACATGAAAAAGTTTGGGAAATTAAAATGCTGCATAAACTCAACATATTATTATTAGTCTCCCTAGATCTACTTCATAGGCCCTCAATTAGGGCATAATTAAAGATTAGCTAAGGTTACAAGGTTGGCTGCCCACATTTTCTTTCTTGGTCTTCAGTGCTGCTTATGACTTTTACCCAGGCCCCGGGCAAGACATAAAAATACACTCAAACACCCAACCACGTTAAATGCCAATGAGATTTTGCAACATCTACACCTAGAGAACACTGCTGTGGATTTGCTAGGTTTAACTCTCAGAAGCATTCAGGAGGCCATGGAAGTTCACTCCAGGGAGGCAGGGCACGGTAGTTGTAGAGGGCAGCCAGCCAGGTCTCACCCAGCATACCTGGACCTCAGTTTCTGCGGAAGGAAGGTAAGAATAGCTGCCTCTGGAGAAGAGAGAACATATATTCCTCCTGCTCAATAAATGTGAGCTCTCCTTTCCCCTTCTGTGCTTTGTAAAGAGCTCAGGGCCTTACATTTGGCTATTTCTACCACTAGCAGACACAAATTAAAAATACCTTCTTGGGGAAAGTGGACAAGGGGATAATGTGCTCGGCAGGCTTCTAGCACAAGGGCACCCTGGGAATTACACCTTACTTCTGTCTGTGTGAGATACGGTTGGGAATCTAACATACCCATCACTCAGGCAGGTACTCAGGACAGTATTCTTGCCAGGGAGGGGAGCCCCAGCATGGTGAGTGGGGTGGCTCCCCAGGACAGGTCCAGCTGCAAATATAAAGGCCAAGAAGGGGGATGCTGATCTGTCCAAAGACAGACTGGAACTACAGTCATGAAACAGACACTTTGATCCAGGCTTTGCTCATCCACATATCCATTTACTCTCACAACCTACAGAGTCAGAGGGGCAGTCGGATCTGACACGCTCACGTCAAGAAGGGGAAACCAAACCATAAAACAAAGACACAAACAGAATCCGCAAAGACGACCTCAGTCACTGTCCCTTGCTGTTTTGCTATGTGATGAGCAGAAAATCCTCAGCAAAACAGGTATCAGCTAGGAGCTGTCCCAGATTCTGTGAGTCTTAGGCATTCTCTAGGCCGCGGTTTCTTTAACCTTTTAGAAGTTAGACTAGAGGACTTGGATGTTTCCTTCCAATGCTCAAGTCCTGACACTCGAGTCTGCAAAATCCACAGGGCTATTCGGAGTGCCTATGAACATCACAGAAAGGCGTTCTCTCTTCCCAGAGTGAATTTAAAACAACTGCTTCACATGAGGTCAAATTTCACATACTTGGGGGATTCAGCCATTACCTAGAGTGAGCTCACCTGATCTGCTTTTATATGCGTTCATAAAGTAGGCGGTGGAGATGTGTTAATAGTTTTCATGAGGTGCTATGGCCCAAGATCTGGAGATGATATGAATTATGCTTTGTGTTAAAGCCTTCTTTATCCTTCTGGGAGGAAGAAAATAGACATACTATATGTAGGGGTTTTTTTTTGGGGGGGGGGTTAGTTTGTTTTTGGTGTACAGGAACTTTTGATTTACTATGCAGGAGGGGTTTGCGTTTCATGGCCAACACTTATTTTCATTCTACTTCATTATTTCTGTGCATTTTGTGAACGAGGAAGTGTACGACTTTTAAGAGTTTCTCGAACACTTGGAAAAAAGGAAGCTGAGTACCTATTAAGTTCCAGGCACCTTTTATTCCTTGTACTCCTATAACATTACGCCAGTAACCCATGAGACAGGTTATTGTACTCTGTCCATTTTACAGGTGAGGAAAGGGACTCAGAGAAGTAAAGTAATTGGACCAAAGCTAATTAGCCAAACAAATGAGTTAACTCGATAGTTCCTACTATTTGTGGGAACTCAATTTTATGTGTGTATGTGTATAAAAGGAAGAACAGAAAAATGATTCTGAGCGTTAGAAATGACTTACTGAGCCTGTAAGAAACAGGAAGCTGCCTGGGCCACAGGGTAAGGAACAAACTATTCCATACATGCTTAGGATGGTTAAAAGGGACTGCCGTGTTCTGGCACAGTGTTGTTACGCAGATCATAATGATGATACCAAGACATGCAGGAAAACACAAGATGGGAACCATCCATTGGACACAAATTCCAAAGAGATATTTAGGAAAATGGTTAATGTATTTTTAAAATCCTAGGCAGGCAAAGGAGTTGGATTCTAGTGTTCATTCTACAATAGTTAGAGCCACCTCGAGCAGCTCACCCGTGTCCTTGAGACTACATTTCTTCCCCTTAAAATAATGGGGTTGTACAATGAGATCCACAAGGCCCCTCTGAGCTAAAGTTTTGCGATTCCATCTGTAAAATTCACTTAATATAACAGCTCGTTCCCCAGTGAGGGATAAATGAGGTGTTACAGGGCTGCCTTGCAAGTTTCATGCACATGTTTCATCTCCTTCAACTCGAAGGTGAGTTCCTAGAGGGCTGGAATGCATCTTATGGCACCCAGCACATGTCAATAATAGTTGAGTTTACTGGAAGAGTGAAAGAAGGAATGGATCTTATCATTCCTGGTGCACTGCTAAAGACCATGGACTTAGGAATCAGAAAGATATGAATTTTAATATAGGTTCACACTGAGCCTCATTTTTTTGTTTATAAAATGGGAACAATAATACCCACCCCACAGGGTTGTTTATGGCTTATTATTATTGCCAAGTTAAGTGTTTTTACTGAAGGGAAGGCAAAAGAGAGAGAATAATAAAGATCTTAAAGGGTACAATTAGCTCTTTAACTAATATATTCATTAGACTAATGGCACCTATGTGTTTACTCAACAAGTGTTTTTGAGGAATTGTTAAGTGCCGAATACAGTACTAGTCATTGGAAAAAAGACTACCAGAAAGAATATTTACCAAGTATCTAAATGCCTAGGACTTTTCCGCACTACCTAGGGTAGGTAGGAATTGCCTTTCCCATACTGAATATAAGAAAAGCAATGCTCAGAATGGTTAAATAACTTGCTGAAGGTCAAACAATTTGTAGAGGCCAGTAGACGTGACAAGGCCAAAGGGTTTAACAAACTAAAATAAAATGCTGAATAACTTGAGCATTTCAATAATCTCTCTGGGCAATTGTCAACCACACAACCAAGGTAGTGTGCCAGAGGTGAGAAGGTGGGTAGGGAAGGTGGTGAGGCTACCTTAATTAATTATAGCACACAGGTCAAAATCAAGGTGGAGGTCATTTATAAGGGGGAAGGGGATTAAAAACTACCATACATTTTTATTGAAATGCAAAAAGAGGTTAATTAGGAACTTAATTGGAAAATGACATTTAGAGAATACTTCAAAAATGCTTCCCTTCCCAGAAAAACATTGAATTACTTCTCATAATTGCAATTTTTAAAAATTGGGTTGGAAATGTGTCCCAGGTGTCTGTGATGTTATCGTTCCCCTGCTGTAAACAAACCCACACAGGAGCCTTCTGTGCATGGGAAGAGCAGTGATCTTGAGGGCCCAGACAGCTGAGGAAGGAAGGAGGGGGGTCTGGTGGGCACCTGTCAAGAGATCCATGTATGTTTAAGCCATGGTTTCCTCTTTGCAGAATATAGAAGGAAGGACTATGCCACAAATACCTCTCAATTTCAATGCCAGCCAGTATTTCCCATAGGGTGCTTTTCTAAACACTAGTCCTGTGGGAAGTTCCTAAGAGGGTTCCATGGTCAAAAATGTTTGGGAAACACTGCATATCATCTCTCCTGCTTGAGAATCACAGTGCACATTATCTATTAATAATAAGTTAATGCTGCTAAGAACTCCTACAGTAAGGAATCTCTCTAACCTTAACATTTCCCAAAATTATTTGTCCATGGAACTCCTATTTCAAGTAGCTACTGTTGACATCCTGCAGAAATGGTTCTGTTAGGTGTTAAACAAAATTTATAGAAGGCTACATTGGTTTGGACCGAGCTCCTGCACTAGTCCCAACAGACCATACCAAGATAGAGTCACTCACGCTAAAATTCCACTACCAAGCCAAAACTGAGTTGTTTATCTGACTTTCCAAGAAATCAGCAGAGAAGGAGGTCACAGTCAAATCCCCAAACCGGCCAGTTTTAGCTGGCATGATCAGGAAGTCCCCTCTGCTTTAACCTAAACAACCAATCCAATCCACTTTTTGTTCCCTGTCTCTGCTTTCCTTGGCCCTTTGCTGTCTATAAAGCCAACCTCCTCAGTTCAGCTCATCAGAACATTCATTCTATTTTTATAGAATAAGGTATTGCCTGATGCTAGAATCACAAATAAAAGCCAATTAAAATCTTTAAATATGTTGTAATTTTGTCTTTTGACACAGAGATACTTTTAAGGATGATCCTTTACTACCTGGGTTATTTCAATTGGCCCTAGGTTCACTTCTATATAATCAGTCTTCACCTGGTTATTGAGTGATCTTTCCACCAGTAGGAAATCTGACTATGTTTTACCCTTAATTAAAAACTTTCTCTGGCTCCACACCCTCTATAGAATAAAGCATGAACTCTCCAGCCTGATAGTCAAGATTCTCCCTAATGCAGCTTTTAATGAAAACCGCAGGCTACTCCTTTCTATACGCTTTGGCACCCTGACCATTCACCCTAGGTGACAACATTTTTAATGTTTTATTTTGAAATAATTTTAGATTTACCTAAAATTGCAAGAAAAACCAAACAAAAAAAAAAAAACAAAGAATTCCTATATACCTTTCCCCCAGGATCTCTCAATGACACCATCCAGCCTTTTCTAGATGGTATTCTTCATTTCCTACCTTGGATTACCACTCATGATCACCTGTCTTTTAGAGCCACATTCATATCTCATTCACCTTCATATCACTCCCAGAACTTAGCACTAAGTGCGGATGAATAAGGCATAGGCTCAGTGGTTCCAAAATGTCAAAAATGAAATAACAAAAGAAAACTTGCCCTCTACTCATCATTACCTCATTGGAAAAGGGAGAGTTTATGGAAAGGACAATATTAGAATAAGAGACAATGCTGATGAACAACTGCCTACATCTTTCTGATTGTCCCATTTGTTGCAAGCAGGACCCTGTGGACAAGCACAGCAGACTGTCATCCAGTAGGCTAAAGGCATAGCAAACAAAACCAAGAGGGGTTACACCAGCTTTCAAGCATTTTGTCAGGTTTATGGTGAAGGGTTTGGGGACTTCTGTAATAAACGCAGCTCCAACCCAGCTTGGAATATAAGTTGCATTGCCACACAAGACTTTCCCCCTTGTTCTTATGGCAAAACCAGAAGTGATTTTGACTCATTAAGCACAGAAACTGCATTCAAAACCAAAAGTCCATCTGGAATTCCCAAGTCTCTTCCAGCAGTAACACCTTTCCGTGGTCTGGGTGGTAAACACATTTCTGTGCGCATACATCTCCCATCCCGAGGCTGTATTCCACATGGCTGCGGTGACTTTCTGAAAGCAGATAAGGGTAACGGAAATCACACATTTCTGTGGCCTCTGGTTGTTTCCTTTCTCCTTCTCTGCTACTTCAGCTGGAACGGAGATGAATTTTCCTGCAACAGTCAGTCTCCAGAGGAATACTTCTCTCTTCACGTACGGCTGAGCTTTCCACAGGGTTTCAGAAGCCCAAAATGATCTTTCTTGAATGTAGAGCTGACCATGTCAGAGCTCCTTGATGGCTCACTGCTGCCTAATGGAATCATGCTCAAACTTTACAGCATGATCTTCTACGCCCTTCCTAAACTGGCCCTGAAGGCCTTTCTAGCTGCTCGCTGGGGAGGAAGGAGCATGGATTTAGCAATTTCATAACGTCTGGCTGTTTCATCCCTTGGTATCATTGTTCATGGTATTCCCTGGACCTGAAAACTTTTTCTTGCTTTGTCTGTTTGAAGAACTCACATTTATCCTGTAAGAATCAGCACAAGTACCAACTCTTCATTGCAGCCTTCCTGACCCCAGAGGGAGAATTAATCTCCCTATATTCTATGTTTCCATAGCAGCCTGTACAAACTATTAATAAAAAGGGTTAAAAACTACCTGCCTTGTGGAGCTGTAAAGTTTAAATGTAAATACACATAAAGCATTTAGAACAATCCATAGCACTTAATGAATGTGCCAGTTTAATCATTGTTGCTGCTAAAAGCAACATATTTTTGTTACCTGCTTCTGTATTTTTATGCCATGCTAGGTAGGCTATGAGCTCATGGAGGGCAGAGACCAGGTTCTTCTAAATCTCTTATCCCCAGCGCCTAGCACAATGTTAGTTATATAGCAGCAGTGAAATAAATTCATTTTTAAGAAACTTATTTTCTTTTGACTCTTAAGTAACATGTTTCACTAGAAAATGTATAAAGAAAAAAAGTACAAAGGGAAAAAACAAACAGAAAAACCAATCATAGCCACAAAACACTCAGTAGTATACCCACTATTAATACTCGCTGGTATATATATATTTCCTTCTAGTCTTTTCTTATGCTTACATATGCATATACTTATCAAGTTAGGCCTATATTGAATACATAGCTTATATCCAATTTTGACTTAACATTATGAGAGTTTTCTTATGTCTTTACATATTATCTGAAAACATGATTTTAATGATTACTTAAAACATCATCTGGAGAGAAGGTAATGTTATTTTACCAACTTCCTATTACTTGACATCCAAGTCATTTTCAGATTTTCTGCTTTTGAAAGTATTCCTTGAGTTTAATTGTCAGCTTTGCCAAGGGGTAGACTTAGTCTCCCATTCAACAGAGAGCCCTCACCCGGGTCTAGGAATGACAGCCTGGTGTAGGAGGAGCAGAGGACAAACTCCTCTCCTTGGGGATGGTCTAGGTGTCTCTTGGAAGGACTAGCAGACATGCACGGATGAGCTCACTTGGGAGGCTGGCAGGACAGTGCTCACACTGAAGTCAGTCTCTTCTCTGTCCCATGTCCCCTCCCTCCTCCATCCATTAACATTCCTCCCGGGAGATTGCTGTTCCAAAGGACAAACAGGCATTGTTGGGACTCTCTGGCCCTGAGAGTGGGCCTTGTAACCTGAGCCCCACAGCTTGGATATGCTGGGGCAGGTCACCCTGGGGACGCCATGGTGACAGATGAAAGTGCATCTCAGAGCTCTGGATTGTGTTTCCAGGGCCCAGGTGTGGGGAGATTATCTTTCTGACAAGCCAAGCACTTACCCCAGTCTCTACAGCTGCTTTCTCTTTTCCCCCTCGGTCCTAGGCCTACCAGAAATAGCACCCTCAAGTCATTCTCTGTTAAAGCTAAGAGCTGTCTTTCGCCTGAGCCCCTTTGCCTGAAATAGTTACCAAAGAACCTGACAAATTGCCTCACTTTGTCAAGTGAGAGAGGGAACAACCATCCTGCATTTTAAGTACCCAGACAGGCTTGTTCCCCCAAGCCGGGAGCCCTGGAGCTCTTCCTGGGAGCCTGAGTGTGGTGGTGCAGAGACTGGAAGCTCTGACACCCAACCCATGGGGGTTGCCACTTGCTAGCTGCCTGACCTCAGGCAAGCCATGTGGTCTCTCTGAGCCTCAGTTTCCTCTCCTGTGAAAAGGGTACAATGCTGGTGTCCCAGACTTGCTGTGGGGATGAAAGGAGACTAGAGACGTAAAAGCACTCAGCACCACATGTGCCTAGCAAAGGTGCTCCTGTGGAAAACCGCAGAGCTGTGAAAGGGGCCAGGTGTGTTTGAGGAACAGAAGGTGGCCTACTGGGGGCTGGAAGGTGGGTCTACACACTGAGGCCTAGGGACCTGCGTAAAGCACTTGGCTGCCAAGGTCAGGTGGGGGAAGGGCTGTTCTGTTCAGGTCTGGGCAACACATTCAGATGTGACTTGGAAACAGCCTGGCCTCCGGGCTGGGAGGCAGGAAGGCAACCCTGGCAGGGTGCCAGCTGGGATCCCACTAGCAGCAGGTGCCAGGGCAGGGCCGACATGGGAACACAGACTGTGTGGCTCCCGGCGCCCACCCCAATGTGTTGTACAATCCAGAGCAGGCTCTCCCTGCAGCCTGATGCTGCCCTGACTCACTCTCACCTCACAAAGCTGTCCCTGAAATGGACAGGGAGCTGACTCTGACAGAACACAGACTGCATTCATGGCCTATCTTTAACCGGATTCCTCTTTTGTAAGATTCAACATTTTCTGAGCACCTACTATGTGCCAAGCATTGTGCCTGACACTTTTGTACATGGGATCTCATTGGAGCCCCGTGACAATCTTGTGTCATAGTTATTCCTACTCCTAGGCAGCAGTGAGACTTGGCGGATGAGGTCTTTTAAACATGTGCAAACCATGGTGTTAGCCACTTGGACAATAGCCTGAATTACTGTTGTGGGGGACCAGGGCTAACCAGCTGGCATTCGTCTAGTGCAAAGGCTGACCACCTCCCCCTTCTCTGAACCTTCAGCCGTTCATAAGTGCAAGCTCTGTGGGCGATACAAGGCGGAATCTGTCCTCAAGGAGCCAGGGGGTGGGCCAAATGACTGACCTGTTCATGTGCCTTCTGCGTGCCAGGCTTCCTGCTCATCTTTCCACAAATACTACCTAGTTCATCTTGTCAATAACCCCCCCTTCCAGCTCCCCAGGTAAATATTATTATCCCTATTTTGCAAAAGACAAAAATAAGCATCAGTGAGGGAGATAAATTGTCCAGTGCTATGTGACCACAAATTGGAGAAGTGGTGACCTGGAGCCAATTCTGGCTGACTTCAAAGCCTGTGCCCTTCTACAATACTGTGTCTCTCCAAGAGAATCCCTACAAGGCTGGAAGGGCTCACAGCCTTCTGAGTGCAGTGGGGTTTGGGCTCAATTTTTAAATCTGATGAAACTCTCCCCTCAAGAGTGGGTGCCTTGTCCTCTGACTGTCTTTAGGACAGACTCTTTCTTCCCAGCCCAGAAATCTGCATCTAATGCTAGCCCCAAAGGAGGAGACTTAGCTAAATGTCCTCAATGAATGTGTACCTTTCAGGCAACGAACACTGAGTTTGTTCAGACCACAAATGCTGTCTGTAGGCAGCAACCCTCCAAGCTGGGGAAGGAGGCCCCGAAGGAAGGGGGTGATTTCAAATCCCAACCTTAGGCAATTTTCCAGTCCTGGAGGAGGTATGTTCTGAAACATGAGGTATGCTTCAAGAAGGATCTTGACTACTGGAAGAAGTGAGACAGAAAAAGAAAGAACACCCTGGTGTGGGGATGAGAGGTTGGGAGTGGGCGTAGGCAGCAGACTCTTATCCCAAGGAATGCAGAGATTGGAAGTGTTTGACCCAAACTGCAAAGGAGTAGGAAACAGGTCCAGTCCCTTCCTACCCTCATCTGCCTCTCTTTATATATTACTGTCTCTGCTTCACCAGGAGAAATTCACATTCAGTAAATACACACTTAATCGCCTGTCATAAATTCTCATCTGTCCAGAGGGATGGCAATTTTCAAGGCATATTTAAAAACCATTTTTTTTCCTTGGGAAATGTATCTAGATCTTTAGTGATATCGTAGACAACCTGTTTGAAAGTCTTGCTAATCCAGGTTGCTCCTTTAATGTGCAAAGATACACAGTCAAGAATCTAGATGCCAAAATCAGAATAAATTAAGGGTAGCAGATGGTAAGTAAATATTAGTTTGCTCTATCTGGTATACTGTACTTAAAATGCTTCTATTTATTAAATATTCTATTTACCATGTATTTTAGTAACAACACACTCTGTTTACACATAGCTTTTTGCGCAAAGGTGTGTATACATGTAATCCACTGCCTCACTGCAGAGCATGCGGTGGGACTGCCTTCCTGTTCCTGCCTTTGTGAGCACTCATACTTTTCACCCGCCTTATCTCACAGAAGCCACATGACAGGCTAGAGAGGCCTGCAGAGCAGCCGGTCTTCTTCTTCCTTTAGAGATAAGGAAAGCGAGGGCCAAGGAGACAGACTGACTTTCCACTGCCAATCGGTGAGTGAGGGGCAGAGCTGGGATTTAAAGTGAAACCTGCCTGGGATGAACTGGGTGACACTGTGGTGACTCAAATTAAAATGCTTAACCTGTATACAAGCTGTTTGGGGTTCTTAGTCCTAACTCAGGCAAAAACCCCAAAAACCAAAGAACAAAAAAATCAAGAAACAAGGAGCCTGATTCTGGCCCACACTTTCCTGCCCATCCCTAGCATGTGTGCCAAAAGAAAAAGGCCAGTGGAGATGATTTCCCTCCCCTGACCACAGGTCTGGGAACCTAGGCTCTGAACAAACCAGCTTGCCCTATCTGAAGGAGCTTCCTTGCTTTGAAATAACAAATTAAAGTTTTTTTTCTTATCCTCAATGTCCTCCCAGCCTGTCAAACCCCTAGTAGCTTGAAGGGCGAGGCTAAGAGACAGCTTCAAAAGGGCAGAAATCACAGTGCATTTTCATCATCCATTTGAAGGTCTGCGGGGCAGGGTTTTTGATGTCAGCTGGCTTCCCTTGGGCTGTCATTCCTGGTGCCAAAGAACAATACTTGAGAGACAGGTCTGGATATCAGGAGCTCCTGTTCTTTGCAGATTCAGTACTAATTGTAGCTCTGTTCATTAACTGCTTTCTATTTGCTAGGTACTGGGCTAAGAGCTTTTCATAAAGTATGTGCTTGCTCACATCACCCTGCTGGGTTGGTATTATTACACCCTATTATACAGAGGAAGCCACCCAGACTCAGAGTGGATTATTAATGTGCTTGGGTCACTCTGCCAGTAAGTGGCAGAGCTGGGATTTGAACCTCGGCTTATCTGACTTCAAAGCCTCTCCTTTCCTTTTACCAAAAACTGATAATATAAGGATAAAATCAAATTATTTTCCTGTGATTTTTCCATGTATTTTCTCTTCCATTAACAACAGTCCTTTGGCTGCCTTTCAGATAAAAACAAAAGTAATTTTGGATGATCTTTTCATCATAATCAAAAAAACCCAACTATCTTCACTTTTAAATTAATACAGTCATGGATATCCATGGGTTCTGCATTCATGGATTCAACCTACCACAGATGGGATATAGTTGGCAAAAAAATCTGCACCTAAACTCAACAATGCAGAAACTTTTTTTTCTTGTTATGATTTCCTAAACAAGACAGTATAACAACTATTTACATAGCGTTCACATTGTATTAGGAATTATAGATGATCTAGAGATGTTCTAAAGAACACAAGAAGATGAGCATAGGTTATGTGCAAATACTGTGCCATTTTATATAAGGGATTTGAGTCTCCCCAGATTTTGGTACCTGCATGGGGTCCTGGAACCAACCCCTCACAGATACCAAGGGATTACTGTTTTCATCAAATGAAGTTAGTCATGGAATAAAGTTTCCAGAATTGTTTTACTAGTTTGTGACCCCCACAGTCCCACAAAAATAGAAAAAACGTCTAAAGTTCAGTTTCCTAAACTTGTAACTACAATGGTGGTATAACTGAATTTTACTGAGATACACATGCTCAAATGCTCAGCGACCCTTACTAATAAGCAGGCAAAGCAATGCATTTTAATGGCAATGAAAAAAATGCTCTGGAGTGGGGCTTCTTAGTCTTTCTACCATCTGAAACACACCATATTCCCACTGGCAACACTGTAGCAATTGTCACACATTCCTGAGAGGCCAAGGACTTTAATCTTTGAGGACCCAACTTGCTTTAAACCTTCTTTTCAACATATTCACTATGATTTCCCTCTTTGGGGCAAGACACGGACAACACTTGGTAGGTTTTCTCTCTTGTGACTCTAAATTGTCATCTCTGAAGTCCAGTTAAGAAACACTGAAGGTTCTCCTTTGTCAAAACCCTTCACTTATCTCTGGTAGAGGAATTGTTTTAAATTGGCTCAAGTATAATGAAAATACTATCTTCAATTAATGAATTTAATATCTTCAATAAACGTGGACTAAATATTTAAAAAGGTAACTATTCTCTATAGATCTCTTCATATGGGCATACTTCATCTTATTACACCCTTCTGTACTGCATTTCAAAGATACTGCATTTTTTAACAGATTGAAGGTTTGTGGCAACCTGTGTTATTGGCGCCATTTCTCCAAAAGCCTGTGCTCACTTTATGTCTCTGTGTCACATTTTAGTAATTCTTACAACATCTCAAACTTTTTCATTATTATTATATCAGTTATGGTGATCTGATCAGTGATCTTTGATGTTACTCCGGTAATTGTTTTGGGGCACAACAAACCGTACCCATACAAAATGCCAAACATAATTGATAAATGTGTTCTGACTGCTCCCCTGACCAGCCATTCCCCTTTTAACCTCTCCTCGGGCCTCCCTATTCCCTGAGACACAACAATATTGAAATTGAGCCAATTAATAACCCCCAAAATGGCCTCTAAGTGTTCAATTGGAAGAAAGAGTCGCACATCTTTCACTTTAAATCGAAAGCTAGAAATGATTAAGCTGAGTAAGGAAGGCATGTTGGAAACAGAAACAGGCTGAAAGCCAGGCCTCTTGCACCAGTTAGCCAAGTTACAAATGCCAAGGAAAAGTTCTTGAAGGAAGTTAAATGTGCTACTCCAGTGAACACACAAATGATAAGAAAGCAAACCAGTCTTATTGCTGATATGGAAAAAGTCTGAGTGGCCTGGATAGAAGATCCACCCCGCCATAACCCAGTTTAAGGGAGCCACAAGACTCCCTTAAACTAAACCCTGATCCAGAGCAAGGCCCTAACTCTTCAATTCTGTGAAGGCAGAGAGAGGCAAGGAAGCTGCAGAAGAAAAGGTGGAAGCTAGCAGAGGTTGGCTCAGGAGGTTGAAGGCAAGGAGCCATCTCCAGAACATAAGAGTGCAAGTGGAAGCAGCAAGTGCTGAGGGAGAAGCTGCAAGATCATTGACGAAGGAGGCTACGTCAGACAACACATTTTTAATGCAGATGAAACAGCCTTCTACTGGAAGAAGATGTCATCTAGGACTTTCATAGCTAGAAAGAAGTCAATGCCTGGGTTCAAAGCTTCAAGGGACAGGCTGACTCTCTTGTTAGGAGGTAATAGAGCTGGTGACTTGAAGTTGAAGCCAATGCTCATTTAGCATTCCAGAAATCCTAGTGCAGTTAAGAATTATACTCAATCTACTCTGCCTGTGCTTTATAAATGGAACAACAAAGCCTGACTGACAGCACATCTGTTTACAGCATGGTTTACTGAATATATTTTAAGCCCACTGTTGAGAACTACTGCTCAGAAGAAAAGAATCCTTTCAAAATACAACTACTAACTGACAATGTACCTGGCTACCCGAGAGCTCTGATGGAGAGGTACAAGGTGATTAATGTTGTTTTCATGCTGCTAATCCAACATCCATTCTGCTGCTCATGGAATAAGGAGTAATTTTGAATTTCAGGTCTTATTATTTAAGAAATACATTTCATAAGGCTACAGCTGCCAGAGGTAGTAATCCCTCTGATGGATGTAGGCAAAGTAGGTTGAAAATTTTCTTGAAAGGATTCACCATTATAGATGCCGTTAAGAACACTTGTGACTCAGAGGAGGTCAAAATATTAACATTACCAGGAGTTTGGAAAAAGTTGATTCCAACCCTCATGGATGACTCTGAAGGGTTTCAGTGGAAGAAGTAACTGCAAATGTGCTGGAAATAGCAAGAGAACTAGAATTAGAAACGGAGCCTGAAGATGTGACTGAATTGCTGTAATCCCGTGAGAAAACTTTAATGGATGAGGAGCTGCTTCTTACGGAAGCACAAAGAAAGTGGTTTCTTGAGATGGAATCTACTCCCGATGAAGACACTGTGAATATTGTTAAAATGACAACAAAGAATTTAGAATATTACATACACTCATTTGATGAAGCAGCAGCAGGGTTTGAGAGGATCGACTTCAATTTTGAAAAAAGTTTTACTGTGGGCAAAGTGCTACCAAACTGCATCACATGCTCCAGAGATATCTTTTGTGGAAAGATGACTCAGTTGGTGCGGCAAGCTTCAGTGTTGTCTTATTTTAAGAACTTGCCACAGCCACCCCAACCCAACTGAAAGCAACCACCGCCCTGATCAGTCAGCAGCCATCGACATCCAGGCAAGAAGACCCTCCACCGGCAAAAAGATTCTGACTTGCCGAAGGCTCAATGATTATTAGCATATTTTATCAATATGTATGTACGTTGTTTTTTAGACATAATCTCATTGCACACTTAACAGACTACAGTATAAACATAACTTTTATATGCAATGGGAAACCAAAAACATTTGTGTGACTCGCTTTATTGTGATATTTCCCTTATTGTGGTGGCATGGAAGTGAACCTGCACTGTCTCCGATGTATGCCTGTATTGGACACACTCTGATGTAATTAATAAGACAATATTTCACGCATGCCCACTCTGTGTACAGGTTCCACATGCTCAGTGACCACATACCTGTATGGTCTGCATAGCCCTGTAATAAATATCCAGAACCTATAAATAACCCAGAGGCTGAAGACCAGAGAGGGGACCCAACTTGCCCAAGGCCACACAGCTTCAGACTCAGTCTCAGAAACCAGGACTCCCTGGCCACGATAAAACCCTCCAACCACAGGATGCGCAGCTTCCGTGTTTGATTGGATTGTGGTCTGGGCTTGAGGTAGGAGGTGGAGTGAGGGTGGGGACCCGGTGTTTGGGGGTCTGGCCAAGGCCTGGAAAAGCAGAGACAGACAAGAGTTTATTCCCACACACTGCCTCCTCAGAAAACTTAGAAAAGTCTGCCTTTACAATCTGAAGGAGTTTTTCACGTTTCAGCTCATGTTGAATTGTTTTATGCTCTGGCTATAAACCTCCGACGGAGAGAGCGTGGAGGCGAGGCTGACCAGGCTTAACTACGGCTGTGCCGCCATAAAGCTCAGGTTACAAGGACTGCTTCTGATGCCAAGGCAGTTTAACAAGTACGAATGCACGTAATTCGTTCCAGTTGTCCTGCCGCAGCACAGAAGGGCTATTTCTGGGGTGGGGCTCCCCACGCTCCCGCCAATGTGGTTCCCATTACCGGCTGCAGTGCCTTGTTGACGTTCCCTCCACGCCCAGGAAGGGCCTGTTTTATCACAACTATCAATTCTCTGTAAAGGTTCCGAGGGTTTCTGTGTTCCAAGGGGAGGCGGTGGTCGTGAGGGTTAGCTCTCACAACAAACAGCGCCCGATCTCACCGGTCCCTAGAAACCTTTCTCCCCAATCCAGTTGCCATTGTTCAATCTCTCTCCAATCCAAGTGGTTGCCCTCATTTTTTATTTTGAAAAATCTCAACTATACAGAAAAGTAGAAAGAATAGTACAGAAACACCCATATGTTCCTTACCTAAATTTGTTAGTTGTTAATATGTTGCCACATTACTTTATCTTTAGTCTAAAATTTCTGAACCATTGAAAAGAAAGTTGCAAACATCAGAAACACTTCATATCAGCATGCATCTCCTAAGAATAAGGACATTCTCCCATATAACCACAATATCATATCACAATTAAGAAAACGAACAATTGTTCCATATCACCTAAATGCACACCATATTTCAAAATTTCCCCTATTCTTCCCAAATGTCTTTTTTATAGCCTTAATACTTCAGGATCGAATCAAGATGTGTTGCATTTGGCTGCTGTTATTTTTTTTTTTTTAGTCTCTTTTAATCAATAGGCGCCTTCAACCCGACCAAACAACCTCATTCCTTTTTTTTTTTTTTTTTAATGGTATTAACCTTTCTGCAAAAGTCCAGGCCAGTTGTTCCATAGAATGTTCAATTACATTCTGGATGTGTCTGTTTTTTCATGATTAGACTCAGATTAGACATTTTTGGCAAGCTTCTCTCTTGTGTGATGTGGTGTACTTCTTATTGCATCATATTAGCATGGCTCACTAACAGAGCACTAAGTTTGGTCCCTTGGTTCAGGTGGTGATTCCTGATCTCTCCACTGTAAAGGAACTCTTTTCCCTGTATAATTGGTAAGGAATCTGTGACATAAAGTCCAATCTCTTTGAATCAGTTATTTAAACTGCCTCCACCCTCTCCCCTCCCATCCACCCTCGTCTGGTTTTAGCCTGCACACCCTGAAAATGCCCTTACTGAGGTCACCAACTGCCATGTAGGTGCCAAAAATCAATGGGCATTTTCATGTGTGCATCCTTGAATCATCAGCAGGACTGAATGTTAGTGCTCAGGCCCTTCCTTGAGGACGGTACTCTAGGGACCAGCTCAGTATTTGGCACATAGAAGGTGCTCCAGAAATCTTTGCAGGATAAATACGTGAACACATACATTGAGAGGATGTCAGGATTTGGAATCAAAAGGCCTGGCTTTGAATCCCAGCTCTGCCACTTTACATAATATGAAAGGGTTCATCTAAATCAGTGGTTTTCAAACTTTGAAAGATGCTAATGTCAGGAGTGTTCTTTCAATAGGATCTTTATTCAGAACCAAACATAAGAAACTGATGAAAGGGAGCTGCTGCTGTTGGAGCAGGCAGTAAAGGCCAAACGATGGGCCTCACTAGTGTGGGGGCTTGGGGAAGGATCGGAGGGGCCCAGGGAGGAGGGAAATGGGTACGTTCTGGTGGGCCATGACTGCAGGCAGAGAGTTGGTACTGTAATCTGCAGCGTTAGGTTTCAACCGTGAAAGGAGCAGCTGGGAAGTGTAGGCTGGTCTGGTTAGGGGTGGGCCTGCCGCATTTGGAGAAGGAAACAAGCCAAGCAGGGAAAGCCCAGTGCTGAATGGGGTGCAGGGGCTAGGCGGGAAGTCAGGAATTATCGCTGCCCTCTCTCTGTGGCGGTTTCCTCCTCTGAAGTCCTTTGTCATCCCAAAGCTCTTTGATTCTTTCTCCTATTATTCCAGTGTTCCTCCTTGCTGGGAGGGGACCCCATCGCTGGATGAAGAGCTGAGTTAGCAGAGGCCTCCCATGCTCTGAGGGGCGCAGGGCCATTCTGCCGAAGGGTTCGATGACCTGAGAAGCCTGCCCATTGTCCAGGCCTTAAAGGGCCACTGCCCCTTACCATTAACCCACCTCCGGACAAAGGCCATCACCAGCTCAGACAAATAAGCTGCTTAGCCAGACCTCATGCATCATCTTGTCACCCACACGGGGCCCAACAGGAGAATCTGAAAAGAGCTGAGGGCTAGAGCGCAGCTCAGCGGTTTCCATTCAGGGGCCCCTGGCCAGGGGTCGGGGATTGCTACCAAAATGTGCATGCAGCCTCATCCTCTGTGGAGGGCGGGGTGGGGAGAAGAGAAATCTCTGATCTGCTTTGGAGGTTTCCCCAGGCCCTAAGGCTTCCTGAGGGTTGTCCAGAAAGGGGCATAATGGCTATTGATAAGGGAGGCAGCCTGGTGGGGTAAGAAGAGACTGTATTGAAGCGCCAGGCATACCTGGGATGCAAAACGCCACTTACTATCTGTGTGGCCTTGGGAAAGTTACTATACTTTGCAGTTCAGTAAAACGATAAGCAGAACGACAATGAGAATAATTATAGAAATTTCCACTTAGCAAGACTTTACAATAACCAGGTACTTTGCTAAGTACTTGAAATTACATTATTTGGCACTGAATTTTAATAGCATCTATGAAGCACATATTATTATCCCCATTTATACATGAGGAAGAAATTGAAACTCAGAAAGAGGTTACATCAATTGCTAACAATGATGGAGCCAGAATGCAAAGCCACATTCTCAACTCTTCTGCTCTAGAGCCCCCCGGCTGTGCTATGCAATGGGTGGGAAAGGTGCAGCGCCGCGCACGGCACCTGGGCCCTGCGTGTGCTCAGCAAGGGGGCGTCACGCTTCTGTTCTGCATCCCAGGTGTGAGCAGGCCCTCCTTGGTTCCTGAGGCAAGGCCCCTCTCAGTGAGCTCTGTAGCTAGTGGAGTGTGGAGCAGCATACCTGCCCTCGGGCCATATTGCTGGCCCTCTCCCCACAGCAAACCCGGGAAAATGGAGACTGCAAAAGGGCTGCTCCCTGAGAGTGGGAAGGGGGTGGCGCAGAGGGTGGGCTGTGAAGCTGGGGCCCTGCCACACCAGCTCTTCCTTCGCAGAGAGGAAGGGAGCCTTGCCTCCCCACCCCTGCAGTGAACCGTCGTGCTCCCTTCACGCGTGCCCTATGCACATGGCTGCACATGGAGGGCACAGATGAGGTCTGACCACAGTTCACTCTCTAGCAAAGGACCCCACACCGAGCACACACCAGGAGAAGTCTGCTAAATGAATGGATGGATGAATGGACAAATGAATGAATGTTGGAGGAAATAAATATTTCCAGACTCCACAGTAAGGCTGGGAACATTTGGCTGCACGCAAAAAACTGATATGCCAAGTACAAACATCTAGGCTCCATCCTGATATGGAGCCTTTGTCTTAGTCTGCTCAGGCTGCCATAGCAAAATTCCATACACCTGGCGGCTTCAATAACAGTAACTTATTTTCTCACATTTCTGAAGGCTGAAAAGTCCAAGGTCAAGGTTGTGACAGGGTTTGGTTTCTGGTGAGGGCTCTCTTCCTGGCTTGCAGACGGCTACCTTTTCTTGCTGTGTCCTCACTTGGAGGAAAGAGAGAGTTTCTGGTGTGCAACACCCACTCTGCAGAGTTTCTGGTGTGCAGGGCCCAGCACCTGGTGTGCTCATAAGGGGGTGTCACACATTTGTTCAGCATCCCAGGAGTGAGCAGGCCCTCCTTGGTTCCTGAGCAAGCCCCCTCTCAGTGAGCTCTGCAGCAAGTAGAGTATGGAGTCTCTTCCTCTTTTATAAGAACAACCAGTTCTATCAGATCAGGACTCTACCCTGATGACCTTTATTTAACCTTAATCACCTCCTTAAAGGCCCTATCTCCAATACAGTCACACAGAGGGTTAGGGCTTTAACATCTGAATTTGTGGAGGGACACGATTCAGTTCATAGCAGCCCTATAGAACCACAAAACTGAAACTTACTTCTGGGCAGAGCCTGAATATATAAACTTTAGGAGTTAGCCCCCTTCTCCAGGAAGGTCCCCTGAACCTCCCAGGCTGCATTAAACCTCTGCAGCCCCACACACCCCGGCATATTCCCCCACCTTGTTTCCCTTACTGATGCCTGCGTTAGAGCAGAGTTGTTTAGGTGTGTGTCTCCCTAATAGCCAAGGGAGGAGCCCGCTTCTTGCTATTCTCCATGGGCCCCGGCACATAGTAGGTCCTTAATAGCAATCTGCTGCATTGAATTGGTTCTGCAGGGTAAACAAACCTCATGTTTTCACCGTATCACAGCAAATCAGACCTTTCCTCATTCTCACTCTAAATCAATGAGGTTTTGTTGTCTTCAGAAGAAGCCTTTGCTCCGAACATCAGCAAACATTTCGTCACAGGCCCTGTCCTGGGCGCCGAGTTGAGTCTGTACCAAAGCAAGCAGCTAGAGGGAGGGGACGATTGATGTGAAGAAGGGTTGGGCTGCCCTGCTAAGGAGTCAGGACCTGAGCTGCCAGCAGTGGGAGACCCAGAGAGGGTACTTGCAGGAGCTCCGTGAGAGGGATCACCCTGGGACAGTGTGAGGGGTCGATTAATGGGAGAGATGGGGCAGGGAGGCCAGAGAGGATGCTACTGACTGGTCTGGGGAAAGAAGACATAGTGGGAAATGTTTCGGCTAAGGGAAGCAGCATTTTGCAAAATTAGCAAATAGGAAGGGATCATCATAACTTCCATGTGTCTTTCCCTTCTCGTAGAATGACAGCAGGCAGGTGATTACAACTTCGGTTTTGATCAAATAATCTCCCCACTCCCTGAAAGTGTTCTCCGTTCTTTGCCAAGGGAAGACCAGTGAACACTGAGCACCTGTTTTCATCTCAGTGTCTTAGATGTTATCCTGTTGAAACACCCACCAGACTGCTAGTATAATTACTTTTTTTTTTTTTTTTTAATTTAGAGACGGGCTTGCTCTGTTGCCCAAGTTGGAGTGCAGTGGCATTGTCATAGCTAACTATAATCTTGAACTGCTGGGCTCAAGATATTCTCCTGCCTCAGCCTCCTAAGTAGCTGGGACTACAGGTATGCACCACTACACTTGCCTAATTTTTTATTTTTATTTTTTTAAAGACAGGGTCTCACTATGTTGCCAAGGCTGGTCTTGAACTCCTGGCCTCAAACAATCCTCCTATATCAGCCTCCTGGGCTGCTGGGATGACAGGTGTGAGCCACTGTGCCCAACTCTCCCAGCCTGCTATTCTTACTCCCATTTTACAGATAGGAAACTGGGTGAGAGAGGTGAGGTCACCCAGGTAGTGGGGAGGGGAACTCGGTTCACATCAGCTGTGTATTCCCCCAGAGGCTCCAATGGGGCAATTCAAGAGAGGTTTCTGGAAGTACAAATACATGTACTATTATTGTTAGCTGGTTCCCAGAGTTATTTATAGAAATATGATCCACCAGGAGAGTGGGAGTGGAACATAAATGAATTACCAGTCACTCTCCTTTCCTTTCAACTCCAGGCCAGCTGACCAGAAGGAAAAAGCATCAGAGCACCAAACATCAACGCTCTGTTGCTGGAACTGCAGGAAATGGCAGCTCAGGGGCCCCAGCAAAGGAGGACATCTGAGGCTCTCTTTCGAAGACCCCAGGCTATGTTTGTTTAGCTGCTGCCTTGGGCTGACTCCCCCACCCTAAATCTCTGGAAGTCACCCAGGAGTGGGACTGACAGGGACTAAAGCTCAGGTCTCCCAGGCAGAGCTGTTAATTGCTGGGGATCCTCCAAGCCAGGAGGGGTAAGAGTGTAGCAATCAGTCTTCCTTCCAGGATTTCTGGCCAAAAACTTTTGGGTTCTAGAAGGGGAATAAGGAAACTAACTCTCACTGGGCACCTATTACATAGCAACCAGTGTGCTAGAAGCCTTGTCTACATTTTCTCATTTACACAACAAATTTGTGAAGTCCAGTAGGCCTTCCACATCTGTGGGTTCAACCAATGACAGATAAATATTCATTAAAAAAGCACCAATACAACCATAAAAAATAATACAAAGCCAATACAATACAGCCAATACAATAGCCAATACAGCTATTTACATAGCATTGACATTGTATGGCTGGTATTATAAGGTAGGTATTACAAGTCATCTAGAGATTATTTAAATTATACAGAGGATGTGCGTAGGTTATATGCAAATTCTGTGTATAAATTTTATATCAGGGACTTGAGCGTCCTCAGATTTTGGTATCTGTGGGAGTATCCTGGAACCAATCCCCCAAGGATACCAAGGGATAACTACACTATTAAAACCAGCAAGGATGTCTGAGGCTCCTGCTTCTTCATTTTACAGAAGAGGACACTGAGGCCCAGAGAGGTTAAGCAGACTGGCCATGACTACCCAGCACAGCAAGGACCTATAAGCCTCCATAACCTCTCTTCCTCTACCGTTGTTCCACACTGTGTTGCTTCTGTTTTTCTTCTGGCCTCAGTCCTTCTAGGTCTTGTAAAGCAGAGGCAATGTTTCTTTAGTTGTTTAATCTCAAACATCTACATAAATAATGGCAGTTGAGAAGGAGAGGGAGGAGGGGAGGGAGAAGAGAAAGCCACATGGTTTCCTAGTCCAGATTGGGAGCCATCAACCAGTAATGGGGGGGGGGGTGCAGCTGAGCTCAAAGCACCCAGCTCAGACCTGATGACAGGGCAGAGGGCAGAAGGCTGCGAGAGGGGGAGGGGGGAACAGATGGCTCCGAGAAGACCATGCTCAGGAAAAGAAAGAAGGATGGGTTCTGGGAGCAGCAAGAGATGTTTATTCTCAAAGCAAGCAGGCTCTAGGGGGTAGCATTAAAATCCTAGACAGAGTACTAACTAGAAAAAGCCACAGAGCTGTGTACCCCATGGACACGATTTTAGATGATATACCGTGAGAACAGACATTGTATAACATCGAGTCACATGCAGGACAGCATCCATACTCTTTCAGCCCTTTGATGATGTCGAGGAGGAAGTCTCAGTTTGGCACTACTGCATTTTTAACATCTAACACTTGCCAATGTCTCTGTTTAACAAAGAGAAGCAAATCTCTGCTCAGTGTCCTTGAGCAGGCATTCTCTCACCAGAATGGGATAACCTGCTTTCATAGTATTTATTTTTACAGTTACCTTCTATTTATAGCAAGTCATACACTTGCCATATGGCAAGCGAACTCCAGCAGTAATATACAATTTCCTTTTGAAATAAAAAAATTCACTTAAGTAAAAAAAAGTTTGGAAAAGGCAGCAGTGTAAAGGAACATAAATAACCGTGTAGGTGGGTCCACTGCTGTGGTACAGACTATGTGGTGACATGCAAGTGAAGAAGGTTTGGGAAATGCTGATTTCATCCAGCTCTCTCACTGCCCTGGCTAGAAAGCTGCGGAACCAAAGGACAGAGCTCTTGCAGGGTTAGAGGCAGGGCTGGGGTCAGGCCTGTGCCGCCCCAGGTGTCTGTGATGCGGCTTCTCCAGGTGAGGTGTATGACTGGAAAACTGGGCTTACATGATGGCTGTGGGCTCTCCAGGTGGGACTGGCCATCCACGCACAAGTCCCACACTGGTTTAAAGCAGTGCAGCCCAAGGGGCAGCTCTACATATGCCAAGTCTGTGTCCTCAAGCGTGCAAAGTGCTCATGGTCCTCCCCTCTCCCGGCCTCACAGGATTGCTCCGTGGGTCCAGTGAGATGATGGAGGAGACGCAGCTTCAGGAAGGAGAGGTCTGCACAAATGTTAGTTATGCTGATCTCCCGAGCTCTCCTTGGCCTCTGTCCAGGTGCCTCTTCAACAGTCTGGACCCCGAAGTGTTAGGAGATGTTTTAAAATGTGGTCTGGTGTCCACGAGGGCTCCATGGAGCAGGCCACTAACATGTCCATGGGGACACAAACCAGGCTTGGTTTCCAGATGGAAAAACCTGGACACACAGCCAATGTGCCTTCCTCAGGGGGTGGTCTAGGAATTACTAGATCCAATCAAGACATACACGAAAAATGTTATTTTTGTACCTTTTAATGCAATGGTATTTGGGGAAATTAGTGGAAAAGGAACTGCAAAGGGTCTATAATCGTGTCACGTGAGTGACTAATTAGAGGACCCTGGTTCTCCCAGGACGTTCGGTTACATTAATTCAAAAGTATGACCTGTTTATTTTGCAAGGTCAGGAAGAAGCCTTACCTCCTAGAAAGCCCATGTGGCAATTAAACTAGAGTCACCAGGGTTTGCCTGAGGTAACATATGAAAAAGGGCTTTGTACACTATATAAAAACAGAGGTGACCTCCGTGAGGTTGTCACCACTGCCCCCAATTAGGGGATATAACCGTCTGCCCTGGCGGGAGGCCCCAGGTGAAGGCCTGCCTGGTTAGGGGAGGCACCAGTAGAGTGGAAGGGCACTGGCATCTGGGGCCACTCTGCACTTGGCAAATGGCTTCGTCTCTGTGACTCTCCACAGCTGTGTCATGTGTGTGGCTCAGTACCTGGGATGGTGGCTGTGCGTGTGTGGGGAAGAGGTGCTGCTGGAAATAAAGAAAGGAAAACAACTTTTTTTCAGTGTTGATTTTAGCACCTACGGGTGCCAGGCACGGCACCCGGCACTGAAGATGCAGTGTGGACAAGGCCTGCCTCAAGGAGCTTAAGAGTTGCATGAGGAAACCAGACCTGTGACTAGCCCGGTCCCAGACTGTTAGGGAGGGGTTTGGATAGGAGACAGAAGGGATCAAAGAGAGGGGGCCATACACCGCAGGAGCTGTCAGGAAAGGTCCTCTGAGAACCCAGAGTTGCTGAGTTCTCCACTTTGGATGCCTGACCACACGTCTCTTTCCCCCTGAATTCCCAGGCCCGAGAGCCAGGCAGCCTGTGGGTGCCGGCCTCCTGAACTCCCACTTCTGCAGCAGAGGGGCAGACCACAAGCGCTTCTATGGTGCGTCCCAGTTTTCAAGTTATCTAGCTATTTCTATAACCATGAGCAAGTTACTAAAGCTTTCTGAGCTCTGTTTCCCCCCATTAAAAAGAAAAAAAAAAAAAAGGACAGTTCAGGATCACCATCTATAAGCTGCCATGCTGAAACCTCAAAATCTGAGACCAAATGTTTTATCAAAACTCATTTGGTGACAAAACATGACCTGAATTGACATGAGGCTTGGAGTCTTTTTCAAATCCCACTAGTGTAACTATTTCTATATTCTACTGCAGAAATGGTGATGTATTTGACCTCTATGGGAGTGTTAGGGAAAATACAGAATATGCACTCTGTTTCCTCTCTGAATTCTGAAAGGCATCTGATTGTAAGGGTTTCATTTAAAGAATTTTTAATAAATTAAACACCATAAATTAAACACCTATTTTTGAGAGTTTCTCTGCTTAAAATACTTTCACCTCTTACTCTCTGAAAAACATCCACAAACATTTTAATGTCATCCTGAATGAATGAATAAAGGAAGAACTAAATCTGTCTTGCAACCAAGAGTTAGGTACTTAACTCTACACGGGTGGTGTAATAAGAATTTGTTTACCAACAAGTGTCTTTTGATGCAAAAGCGTTGAGATAAGTGATGAGCAATATTGCTGGAAAACTTTACACAACCCAATGTCCTTTACTCTCGAAACCAGTAAACATGCAGACCCAAGTAAGTAACTGCAGTCGGCACAAAACAATAAAAACAGGTTCCACGAAATTCATAGTGAAAGGAGACAAAAATCTCACTGGACACTTCCTTTCAACAGTTAGAAACGGGCATAATTCTTGCCTTCTGATTTCACAAACCGACTTAAAAGGACCCTAGCAGACTCCCCCAGGGACTCCGGATAGGTTCTAAATGAAGTTGAATTTTTTTGTTTTGTTTTGCTTTAAGAAAACACTTTTAGAAGGAGCTTGCATACATAGCAGTGTTTCCCATTTAGAAAGAAAAATAAACACTCCTCCGCTAGGTTGGAAGTCAAAACAAAATAATCCCAGCTGCTTAAGACCCGAGAAAGTTAATGAAACTGCCAAACAACAGTGATGCTGACTAGTGAGAAATTTCTAAGGCAAGGAAGAAAAGGCTCAGTGCTGGAAAAAGAAGATAGCCATGGATGGCCCAGTGGCCAGGGCTCAGCTCTCAGAAAGCTGTACCAAAGTTTAATGTCTAAATCGTCTGGTCTGACTCACCTTTGAAAGTCCTACCGTGCTCACAAAAACACAACTGAGATTCCAGGCTAAGGCATCAGACAGACCTGGGGTTCAAATCTGGCTCTATCACTTAGAAGCTGTGTGATTTAGAGGAAGTTATTAACTTCTCTGGACCTGTACTACTTCAATGAGGCTAAAATGGGCTATGTCACCAGGTAGCTGAGAGTCAATGAATGGTTCCAGGAGATAAAATGCCTCTCCCATAAGAGGCGCTTCATAAAGGGGTGTGAGGTGAGTAACCGGAATGCATCAACTCGAAATGCTTTTAAAACCAGCTTTTCTTTGGTGGAATTTCTCTTATCTTCTCTAGCCTCCTACTAAAGAGGAGACAGAAATAACAGGATCTGGCATTGGAAACAAGACAAAAAAGAAAAGAAAGAAAGAAAGAAAATAGGGGCTCTGGAGCCAACCAGGCTTCAGTTTGAATCTTTGCCATGTCCCTTAAGAGCAGCGGGCAATGGGCAAGTCACTGCCCCTCACTGGGCCTCAGTTTGCTGAACAGAGAAGTGGACATAAATGGAAGGTCAAATGAGATAGCGCATATAAAGAAGAAACTTACACCCAGAGGGAGCTCATTAAATGTAAATTCTCCCATGCACCACTACCTCTTGACCTAGGCTTTGAGAAACTGACAGGCTTCTCTGAGATATTTATTCCCTGACCCTCCTAAATATTAAACCCCCAAGTTTTTAAAGCCCCTTTACTTTAGAATTTAGATTGGAACAATTCACGAAACGTTTAATATCTATTCTGAAAAGCTTCTATGGGGTTCGGACAGAGACCTACTTAATCCTAACCACTTCCTTTGCTTTTCAACTGTGACTAGTTGATATTTTAGTGAAATCTTTCTTTATATATATCAGTGATTTCTGGATGATTACGCTTGGGGGAGGATTAGGATTTTGATAACAGAAGGAGCTACTTCCCCTGTTTTCTTCTCCGCAGGGACGGCGAGCTGTTCTGTGGTGCCCTATGCGTTCTCTCTGCACTTTACATGGGGATTTTAGCGGGGCAGTCCTGAGGCCTGGCAGACCTGGGATGGCAGCCTCAGGCTGGAGTTGACACAGCTGTAGGCAGAGGGCCTCCAGGGGAGACTGGAGAGAGCCAGCCCAAACCCTGCCAAGGCTGCCTCCATGAGGGTCAGGCCTCATCTCCACCCTTTAGGAGGCAGAGAGGCGTCCTTTGTCATTTAAAGTCCATTCTGAGTTAAGTCTCAGGGTAAGCAGGCCCTAAAGCAATCTAGGTTTAGGGTGGTCTCTAAATTGGTGGAAAGGCTGGAGGTGCGGAGATAGGGAAGTCTTATCGGCTTTATCATTGTAAGACTCCACAACAAACTTGGAAGCTTTCCCCCATTTCACAGACAAAAAACTGATGGTCTGAGAGGTTAGGAACCTTGCCCAGAGTCACATATCATGGACCCAATTTCACAGTTGACTCTACAGCCATTCCTCTCTCTGCTACACTGTGGTCCTTAAGTTTATATTGCCTGCTCATTGGTTCATTCGTTCACTCATTAAGTCAACACTAAATAGAAAGTATCTGAAAGGCCATGCACCAAACTGTTAAAAGCAGTTATCTCTGGGAAGGATTACAAGAGAATTTAAAGTTGTACCTTTCTGTATTATTTGTATGTTAACAAGCATTGTTACTTTTATAATTCACAAAAGAAATAAGCATAATCCCAACAAAATAATTACACATTTTTATTTTCATGTAAAAAAGGTCAAACAAAACCCTAAAAACATTTGTTGGGTCCGTTACACAGCAGGACTCTGTCCTCTTCACTCGCTAGTACTAGGTCCCTGCCAGTACCAACAGGTCCTTTAGCTAATAGAAGACTCTCGGTTTGGGGTTTCAGGGGACAGGAAGGTGGCAGGCAGGGTTTGCCATGGGTGAGACACTGGGCTCTCTTATGACCCCAATCCCAGAGCAGTGGACCAGTAAGGACCCAGACTCTCCCTTCAGACTCGGGCCATGTTTACTAACCACATTTAGAGTGATACTCAGAGCAAGGGCCTCAGGGAAGGAATCCAAAGTATCTCAGGGTCCCCTGGGGAGCAGGAGCACAGAGAAGAGAACTGAGCAGACAGCTGTAGGCCAAAGTCCTCCATCTTCCCTGCACATCAATAATGCAATAATGCCATCAGTTTGCCCCGGAGTTTGCAACAAAGTGATTGCCCTTGTTCAGTTAATTAGCAAAGGGAGAGATTAAGGACTTTAATCTCTTGCCTTCTCTTTTACTTGCAAGACTTATTTACTCAGAACTCAGAAATGAACAAAGATTTTATATATATATATATATATATTTTTCTCCCTCTAGTAAGCTTACTTGCAGGGACAACTCTATCAGCACCACACGACTCTCATAAAATCAGCGTACCTTAGAGATTGCTCCATTATTGATTGGCAAGATGGGGAAACTGAGGCCTGGAGAGGGACAGTGATTTGCCAAGGACAAATTGCCAGGGATCTGCAGAGCTGGGCCTGGAACCCAGGTCTCCTCACTCCCAGCCCAGGGTTCCTGTTTCTGGGCATCATTTGAAACATGAGCAGCTAAAAGGTACAGAGGAGCAGTGACACTGAACCACCAAAGGGACAACCCTACCCTCAGGGAGTGGAGACGGAAAAGGCCCTGGAGGATGATTTGGTTTTTGGTCTTAGAGAATGCAGGGGGTCTAAAATCCTGTCAGAAGAGAATCATCAAGGCCAAAACTCTCTCTGATTTTCAAAGAGAGCAGAGGCTGGGAGAGGTCCTGGCTAGGGAAGGAGGGTGGATAGTGGCCACCCTTCTTTGTCATTTGCTTGGGGGGTGGTGTGCTCAACTCAGTACCTAGAGGAGCTCAGGTGACTTTCAGCATGTGGTCTTTCATACCTTTCCAGGGCTAATGCCTATTACTGTCCAGGTTTCTAGGTTTAAAAGAGTTGGGACAGGCGTTCCATCTTCCCACTCAGGTTCTTTGTCCATGTTTTCCCTCTGCCCAGAACGGGCATTAATGGTGATTAATCCCCTTGGTAATAATCTCTGCCTGGCACACCCTACCTATTCCTTCAGATCCAGCGAGCACCTCCTCCAGGAGGCATTTCTTAAGCAGAGTAGAGGCTCCTCCTCGGTCACCCAACACACGAGGTTCCTACCTCCCTTATCACGTACATTGACCTGTAATGATCCAGTCCCAAGAGAAAAGAAGGCATCTGACATTTCTTGAAGCATTCCTAAGTGCCAGGCAATGTGCTGGGAGATTTGTATACAGGCTTTCTGCAAATCCTTTAGAGGGAGATGGAGGTGACTAGGGCAACGACTAACATTTACTAAACTCCTCTGTCCTAGGCACTGTGGTGGGCACTCGGCATAAGGTGGGTACTGTATTTCCCACTTTACACTTGAAACAAGCTTGGAGAGGCAATGTGACTTGTCCAAAGTCCCAGTGCAATAAAGTTCCTATTTAACCCAAAGCTGTCTGATTTCAAAACCTGGGGACTCTACCTTATACCTCTTTGAATCTCTGCCTCATTTTTAGAATCTGGCCTGGGATTTTAGGGCCATTCAGGCACTTAGAAATAAATGTTTTCCAAATCAACACACAATCTAAATCTACCTATGATGTTATTTGGGGGAAAACTGCCATTTTCTTTCCTCTTCTCCTTGCATCAGGAAATCTTGGGAACATTAAGGTGACCCCAGGTTACCTAATGTGCACCATCTCTAACCTCTTAGAGGTTTGAACCTCTAGGAGGGATTCACTGCAAAAAGTGGACTGGCCTCTGCTGGACACAGGGAGGGCAGGACCTCAGCCCAGGTCTAGCAGCACCTGATCAGGAGCTAAAACCTGGTCAGCCTGGAGCTCTTCCTCTATATCCCCATACCTCCTCCTTAAGAAAGCCAGGGCAGAGCTTAGAAAAAGAGAGCTGGCCATGGGCAGGTAGGTGCTTACGCCCAGTGGCTCTCTGTGCAGCCAGCGCTCAGCCCTGCGGCTGCCGGGGACTTCAGGGCCCTCTGTCTGCAGGCTGCGCGACAGCCAGAACTTTCAACGCCAGCGCCGACCTCAGGTAAAACTCCCTTTCTCTCAGTTTTCTCAATGAGAATGGGGACAGCATGGTACCGGGTCTCCTAGGCAGGGTTGTGAGGAGGAGCCAAAGAAGGAACAAGTGACCGTGCCTGGCACAGTCCCCTGCACAAAGCAGTCCAGTCACTTCTACCAAGTCTTTAATTTTTTTTTTTTCTTTCCGTGTCAATCTCTGTACCTTTACCTGTCTCCTCGCTACCTGACGTTGGTGTCTCGCGGCGGTGTCTGTGAGTCTCCGTGCATCTGCCCACCTGATGTCTGTCCCGGGCGTGGGGACAGCAGCAGCGGCTCCCCGACCCCAACCCCGACCCCCGCGAGCCCACCGCGCCCCAGGCCCCTCCGCCCGCGCCAGAGGCCCGAGCAGGCACCACCGCCAAACGGAAACAAAAAAACAAACCCGCAAAAGTAGGAAGAGAGAGGGACTTACCATTCGCCGCGACCCCCAGGCTGGCGGAGCCACTTTTAACTAAGAATGAATTAGGGACAAACTCTTCCTCAGAGTCTGAGTCCGGGGTTGGCTGGGCCACACCGTTGCCTAGCAACCGCCTCTGGCTCTCATTGGGCGGAGGGGAGGGGGGCGGGGAGGGGGACTGCTCAATAGGGGTTGATGAAGCGGATGAACAATGCAAGGGAGCACCTGCGAACCACAGAGACAAACACAGACAGAAAAAAATAATGAAAATTGGTTTTGAGGCACACGGGGAGGGGGGAGGGAGCAAAATAAAACACGCATCCACAGGGGAGGGGGGTTCCCAACACTGGGCGACCTGCTGCACACGTGGCCAGGGGCGGGGCTGATGCCTCCGCAGGCAAAGTTGGAGCAAACTCCTTCTGAAGAGCTGAGGCCGGCCTTGGTGCGGAAGCCTGCACGGCTGGCTGGAGGGGAGGGCCCCTGGGACACACTTGCGAAGCCTTCCCTGTCCTGCCTGTTCTTTGAGAGAGGCCTGAAATCCTGGGGTCTGGTCCTGACCGGGCTGCGTTAACTGTCAAACAGCTGTCCCTCTCTGAGCCTCAGTGGCCTCGCTGGTCAAATAGGCAGCCAGGATTGGGTGACCACTGAGCCCCTACGGGCTGGCCATTCGGTGATGTCGCCCAACTGAGATGACGTTCTCATCAGTGAGATTTTAATCCCGCGTGCCTGGAACAGGCTCTATCTAGGTGGACAGAGCTGGAGAGAATGATCCAAGGCTTCCTTCCATCTCTGGCATTCTAGGATTTCAACACATCAATGTTTTCATTGTCTAAGAATCTCGCATTTTATGATTCTTAAATTCTTACATTCTCGACAACCTCCTTGAAAGCTAGAATCTTAGAAGTTTTGTTCATGTTTTTATCCCCGGAATCTAGAATAGTGCCTGGCACATAATAGGCACTAAAGAAGTATTTGCTGAATCACTGATTCCAGGGTTCTAACATACTAGGATCCTTAAGTTCTAACAGTTGAAGATGAGAACATTCTATAACTCTAGAACACTGACATTCTGTGAGTTCCAAGATGCTGTCAGTCAGTCTGACTGCGAGTTTCTATCATGTCATGGTTTTTATTTTTTTTTTTTTTATTTTTTAT
The DNA here is from genome assembly GCA_008750895.1 of Mirza zaza. NCBI lineage: Eukaryota > Metazoa > Chordata > Mammalia > Primates > Cheirogaleidae > Mirza > Mirza zaza. The sequence goes on along the minus strand of VSMD01088673.1, from coordinate 195,835 downwards.
TTTTATTTTTTTGAGACAGAGTCTCACTTTATTGCCCAGGCTAGAGTGAGTGCCGTGGCGTCAGCCTAGCTCACAGCAACCTCAAACTCCTGGGCTCAAGCAATCCTGCTGCCTCAGCCTCCCAAGTAGCTGGGACTACAGGCATGTGCCACCATGCCCGGCTAATTTTTTCTATGTATATTAGTTGGCCAATTAATTTCTTTCTATTTATAGTAGAGATGGGGTCTCGCTCTTGCTCAGGCTGGTCTCGAACTCCTGAACTCAAACAATCCGCCCACCTCGGCCTCCCAGAGAGCTAGGATTACAGGCTTGAGCCACCGTGCCCGGCCATGTCATGGTTTTTAAATAACAGCTTTCTATAGTTCTAGGAGCAAACTCCCAACTCTTCAGAAGGAGGAGGTGGTGATGGTCTGGGATGAGAACTCTGAGCTCAGACAGTTTGCAGTCTTATCTGTGGCTGGCCTTTCCACGTGTGCAGTACATCGTCTACGAGACAGGGAACATAAGCACAGACATATCAAAGTATACAGTACAAGACAACGCATTCACTGACAGCAAGGGCTGCTTATTTTCTCCCACCTTGATTGATAGGAGGTTTATAACATAATCATATCCATCCAGCTTTTCAAAGAGACTGAACCTTAGGATACATAATGCAGCCCAGACGTGCCATCTTAAGATTTGGCAGGGCTCCGAGGGGGAGGTGGCACAGAGAGCTGCTGATTGTTGGGGCAGGGGGAAGGAGCACTTTTGTGGTCTGTCCACACGAGAACAGCCCACTCAGTTCACAGTCACCAAATCCTGCAGGATTTTACAGATTCCGTGACTCTTGAGGTCAACCCCTGAGCCTAACTGTATGTTATAGAGTTGCTGTGTATCCCATTTGATGGGTTATTAAAAATTCAGCAAGAAAAACTGAGGCAGCTGGAATCAGTGACCCAGGTACAACCTCTTAGGTGGGTTCTTCCTCTGTGTTTTGGTTTCTTTACCTAAAAATCTGGGGTGTGATTCACCTTACACTTTTCCAAACCAGTATTCCCAATTTACTTTAACAGCCTTCCCTGACACCACTGACCACTCAGTGCTAGAGGGTTGGACATTCTTTTCTCTGAATTAATCTTGTCTTCAGTTCTGATATCACATTGCCCTGCTATATTTGCAGTTACCTGTATCTGTCTCCCACATGGAAGTATACAGTATATACTTGGGGTACAGCACTTTCTTGGAGCTTTGGAGTTCAACAAAATTGGGGTCTGCATCACAGCATAGCCTCCTATTATTAGTTGCATGATTTTAGGCAAGTTATTGCCAGTTCCTCATCTGTAAGTTGTCTGCCCCCATCTTCTGCCTTTTATACAGTTGCTGTGACAACTATAGATACTATATGTGAGTACACAAAATGCATGAACACATAGGAGCCTATGGTCAGTGCTCTCCAAATGTTTCCTAAAGTTAGCAATACCACCCCACCAAGAACCCCATTCGTGACTGCCCTTCCCCTGCCATCTCAGTTTTGGAAAGAGTTTTTACTACCAGGCCACATGTATTAAACAAATATACATTCATTTCTTCATCTTTTATTAACCAGAGACATTGTATAATCTCTAATCAGAGCTTCTGATGAGCTTGAGATAACCAGTCCCCTGCCATGCTGAACTGTTAGAATTTCAGACAAAAATTAAGAAACATGATATGCTGTTTGAGGGTGCTTGTTACAGCCTCTTCCTGAGTAAATCTGTCAAACTTCATGAAATAAATAGTTACAGAACTAAGTAAATTGTTCCATCACAAACTTCAGAGACCCTGCGGTGAGAACAGACTTCACTCTCCCAGGCCTGGTGCCTGCCTCTTCTTCCTTCCATCGAATCACCCAGACTCCCCTTGGGCCTCAGAGCTGCTCTGAACATTCATAACTAACACATGGAGCTCCGCACAAGGTGCCAGGCCCTTAGTAAGAGCATGAAGCTCCTGTGAGGTACAGATATTATTGGAAATATGTTAGTTCCTCTCCTCTTACTCATTGGCAATTTTTAATTTAAGTGGTCTCCAAGGTAGTGTGCACAGATCAATTTCCTAGGATGCAAGACAATATTAGAAAATATTTATTTTTAACTCACCCTTTTCAAATTTCTATTTAGTATATGTTTTTATATGTACATAATACCTGAGTGCTTGATAAGCATGTATGAAAATGCACTGCAGTACCAAGTCTGCATGTACAGGAGCAGGATAGGGTTGGATTGAGAATGTGGGCTCTGGAGCCAGACTGCCTGCATTTTGGAATCCAGTTCCACTAACTGCTAGCTCAGTGAGCCTGGGCGAATACCTCACCCTCTGTACCTCAATTTCTTTATCTTTATAGTGGAGGTAGAAAGAGATCCCACTCTCTTTTGGGTTGCTCTGAAAGAAGTTAAAATAAGTAACATGTTGAGAACAGCGTGTAGCAGCCAATAAACACCTAATAAACGTTAGATGTTGCTATGCATAAGTATGTACATAGAAAGTGAAGGGGCACCAGCTTTATCTTTTCTTTTTTAAAAAAGCAGTGTATGATCACAAAAGTATGGTGAACACTGTTTCATTCTACAGACATTTCCTGAACACTGACTGATTAGGCTAGAAGGTGAGGGAGAGACCGCTGTGAGAGGCACAGGCCCAAAGGAGCGGGTGGGAGGGGAGGAGGAGTGCGCAAGGAGCTCTAAGCAAGGCAGACATGAGACTTGTCAGAACAGAACGACAGCCTAGAGCAAGGGGCTAGGGGGCTCATCTCACTGGAGGAACTGGGAAAGGCTTTATGGCACCACGCAGAGTTTCAACGGGAACAGATGGGGGCGGGAGCACTTGTGGCAGAGGGAGGAATACCCAGGCTGAGGCCCACATCTTTCACCTGGTCTCAAGCCGTCTGTCTACTCACCTGCCTCCTTACCTCCTGGAAGGAAGGTAGGAAGGAAGGAGAATACCTTGATTATGGGACAAAAGATCTATGTCAAGAGAGTAGTGAGAAAGGGGGACAACCATGAGAAATGAACAGTGGGTTCAGGTCCCAAGCACTAGGAAAAGGAAATCAGAACTTAACAGGGGAGCCATGCAAGTTTTTAAAAGCAGGGAAGTGACAAGACTAGGGCTGTGCTTTACAAGAATCTGCTTTTTAAACTAAAGGCATCTGCTCGGTCACCTAGATCTCCTCTCTAATTGGCTCTGCTCAGCCAGGATGTTGACAATCCAGATAACCTGGTCTTGCTTTTTAGCTGGGGGCCAGATGCATGTTGGTGCAGGCAAATAAGGTTGCCTGATTCCACGGGCCTGGGGTCTAGGTAGGTGTGCCTTCCCATGTATCCTGGTTATCAGCTGAAAGGGACCTGGTTTTACAGACACTTCTACTGTGTCTGGGGTAAACTGAGATGGGATGATTGGAGTGAACCTCCTCACACCCCACCCCAACAACCAAGGGGCCAGCAAAGGATGGATGGGAACCTCCAAGTTCCTAGAGAGGAGGTCCCGGTGAGTTGAGCTCTGGCTTAGAGTAGATGAGGATGGAGAAGGAAGGAAAGGAAGTGAGGGAGTGCAGACATTTGTATGGTGGGGGCAGAGGCAGTGAAACTTGTGTGGAGCTCCTCCTGGAGGTCAGGAACTGCACCGGGTGCTTTACAGGAACTTTTCCTCACAACAACACTATCAGTAGGAAAATTCATCCCTGTTATCCAGGTGCAGAAATGGAGGCTTAGAGAAAGAAGTAATTTGTCTGTGGTTATAGGACCCAGAGGAGAACCTGTAACTGCAGTTTCCACGGAGTGGTGAGAATGAAATTTATCAGCCCTGGTTTGGATTTTCCACTAGGTGTAGGGAAGGGGAGAGGCCTGTCCATCAGGGAAACACAGCTAAAGTGGAAAGACCATGAACTTACTATTAGGCAGCCAGGGATCAAAGCCTACTTTCACTGCTGGCTCTATGACCTTGGATAAGTCACATTACGTCTCTTAGTCTCAGTATTCTCCTTTGAAAAATGGAGTGACAACACCCACTGTAAAGAGTTGCTGAGAGATTGATGGTATCATACTCAAAAGAAGGCCAGCAGTCTTACTTGCTCATGGTAAAGGCTCACCCAGTATTGGCTCCCTCTGCCACAGAGAGAATATGGTAGCTTTGGGGGTAAAACAGTGACAGACCTGCAAGCCTGCCAATGATACTTTTACCAATATGTGTGATTTGATGATGTCAAAAGAGAGGGAAAGTGTTGGGGAGACAGCCATAATATATAAAGAGAACACAGGACATAGGACAAGGGAATCCTGAGATCTGCACAAAAACAGCTTCGGTTACTCACACCTTTGTGTGAGTTGATGGTAGCTTCCATTTGCATTTGAAATCTAATCTATAGCTAGAGCAAGCCTGTTCTAGTATTCTAGATTCTTAGTGTGTCTTTGGAATATACCATGAGACTAGAAGTGTGAAGGGTTAGCTGATGGGCAAGTTTATTATTCTGTCAAAGAAAGACAATTAACAAAATGTTTTTTAATACTTTGCTCAGCAGCAAAATGTTTTTTAATACTTTGCTCAGCAGTCCTGAGGAACCACCTAAATGCCCAAGAATCCTACGGATCTATGTTAAGATCCCATCTAGGCTATGGTAGGCAATTTCGTGGTGTGTTTATGCTTCTACAATGGGAAAGTGTGAGTCCCCGACTGCAAAACATGAGCACTAGCTGTGGGCTGCAGGGAAGGCACTTTCTTCCCAGGCAATTCCTGGGATTATCTGAAGAGCTTCCTAATAACCTTTTAACTGGCAGGCCTGTAATTTAGAAGCTGTATTTAAAATGCTTAGCCCAGGACACAGCCATTACTCCATAAAGGACACCTAGAAAGAAAACAAAGCAAAATCCCCAAATCCTCAGTCCTGCTCAGGTACCTCATCTCAGTGGCACACTGCCCTGATGGATTCATCTTTCCTATGAAGGCCAGCTGTGTCTCGTCTTCTCAGTCTTCTTCCTAGAAACACTTTAGTTTCTCCACCTAAAAACCAAATTCACTCCTCCTCTTCCCATGAGCCAACATAGGGCATTCAGTCGCCTTGTTGAATAGGTAAAACCATACTCAGTTCTGAGCAGAGGATAGGGCACTGAGGAAAACTGAGGTGTCCTTCTGGTAGAAAGGTCTGGGGCTCCATGGCAGCGGTTTAGAGCCCTGATTTCTATTCCAGTGAGTTATGTTCTCATCTACTGCTTGAACAGACCATTCTGCCGAACAGGGACCATGTTCCGGCCTGGCTCAGATTCTCTGCTCAGTAAAGGGTTACCGGCCTGGTTCTCTTAGTTATTTGAAATGGATTGGAATCCACTCCTGCAAAGCATTTTTTTTTAGACTGAGTCTCGTACTGTTGCCCAGGCTAGAGTGAGTGCCGTGGCGTCACCCTAGCTCACAGCAACCTCAAACTCCTGGGCTCAAGCAATCCTTCTGCCTCAGCCTCCCGAGTAGCTGGGACTACAGGCATGCGCCACCATGCCCGGCTAATTTTTTCTATATATTTTTAAGTTGTCCAGCTAATTTCTTTCTATTTTAAGTAGAGACGAGGTCTCGCTCTTGCTCAGGCTGGTCTCGAACTCCTGACGTCAAGCGATCCTCCTGCCTTGGCCTGCCAGAATGCTAGGATTACAGGCATGAGCCACTGTGCCCGGCCCTGCAAAGCATTTTAAAAAGCTGTAAATCTGAAACTCTACAGTGACCATATATTCTGGTTTGTTAGTGACAGCCCCAATTTACATCTGTTATCCTGCATTGATTAATCATAGTGCCCCTGTTTACCGTAAAAATGTCTTGATTTGGACAACGATATGGCTACTCTGTTTTAGGGCAGTAGTTCAGTTCCATGTCAGAGGCAATAGTCTGTGGCAATGGAACAGGGGCCAAGTGATCTGGGTGTGGGTCAACTAAGTGCTACAAGGTCATGGGCAAGTCCTGTCTCTGTTGGACTGATACTTGCTAAGGTTGTTTTATGGTGCAATGTTCTACACAATTGGAGTAACAGTAGTCAACACCTCGAGAGGTTGTTCTGGGGATTCAAGAAGACTATGGAAAACACACAGCCTGTAAATGACTTGAGTTACAATGGAAAGTCAGATTCTTCCAGCATAGTAAATACTTATAAATGTCTATAGAATGAATTTGCATAAATGCGTAGGAAAAAAATTGGTTAAAAAAAAAGATTGTTATCACTATTATGGGCAATTAAAAAAATTGAGTATGGTTTTGTACCCTCAAAATTTTCTACAATGGGAATATATAGTTTTTTATTTTTATATATTTATTTTTAAATTTATTTTAGAGATGGGGTCTCGCTATATTGCCCTGTGGTGGCTATTCACAGACCTAATCATAGCTCACTGCATCCTCAAACTCCTGAGCTCAAGCGATCCTCTTGCCTCAGCCTCCCAAGCAGCTGGGACTACAGGTACATGTCAAGTTCTTTTTATACTTTTAGAGATTTTTAAAAAATTGTAGCAGAAAATGAAATAATTTGTGAAAATATATGGCACTTAATAGGTGCTAAAAGAGATGTTGGTTTTAAATACCAATAAGATTTTATATATTAATATTAGTGGTTTAATTTGGTATAAACTGATTTTAAAACCAGGAAAACTTTTTAACTAAGGAACTCCACTTCTATGAATTTACCCAAAATATTACCGTGAGTTTTCAAAAGATTTACTTTCAAAAGATTTACTTTTCAAAAGGATATTCATCACCACCTCATTTGTAATAAAAAGTAAAAATTTAAAAAAAACTTAAAAAGGAAAAACATCCCTAATGTTAAAAAGTAAATGCCTAATTATGTAAAGTACATAAATATAATTCTAATATCACACAGATATTATAAGCCCTGTTTGTAAAAATATTCAGTGACATGGGAAATAGGATATGAAAAAAGCATGATGTAAAACTGTATTAAAAGTAATTCTGACTGTTGTTTAAATATGTATGTGTGTGCAATCTGTACAAAAATGTTAATGCCAGTTTGCTTAAGGCAGTAAAATTATAAATAAATTATTTTCTTTATATTTTCTATGTTTTTAAATTTTTTCAAGTAACAAGGTGATGATGAGATTAAAAAAATAAATGTTACTATTTTATTTATTTTTTTTAGACACTTTGTTACCCAGGCTGGAGTGCAGTGGTGTGATCATAGCTTACTGCAGCCTCAAACTCCTGGGCTCAAGTGATCCTCCTTCCTCAGCCTTCTGAGTAACTGGGACTTACAGGTACATGCCACCAAGCCTGGCTCGCTCGCTCATTCATTCATTCATTCATTCATTCATTCAGTCAGTCAGTCAGTCAGTCAGTCAGTCAGTCAGTCAGTAGAGGCAGGGATCTCACTATGCTGCCTAGGCTAGTCTTGAACTTCTAGTATCCAGTGATGCTCTCCCATCTCAGCCTTCCAAAAGGCTGGGATTATAGGCATGAGCCACCATAACTAGCCCAATAAATGTTACTTTAAAAAGTAGAAAACACACACACACACAGAGAAGTCAGCCAAGACGACAGCTTCTGCCTCGGGTCCCTAACAGAATGAGCTTGACAGAACTGCAGACTGCCAGGTCTTTTGCAGCTTATTAAATCTTGTGGGTCTCACTCCCCCGGCCCCGGCAGCTCCCACTAAGTCAACTCTCCTCGGCAGTGGTTATTTTCAGGAGCAAGTCCCAGGCCATCTGTCTCTGTGACTTATGCTGGGAAAATGGCTTTTGGAAAACAGGACGCAGTAAATTTCTCAGGCTCAGGTCATTTGATCTCCAGCTCTCCAGAAACCTCACAGGTTTCTCAGGGACTTCAAGATGTTTTGTTTTTTTTTTAAAGCATTTTCTGGGAATGGAGCTCTATGTTCACCTGCCTGCCGGGGAAGCTCGGCCCCTGGTGCTCTTCCTCAACACCAACAACAGAGCCCAGCCCGTCCCTGGTCTTCACACAGCGGTGGCCTTCCAGCTCGCCTGCTTGTTTGACACAGGCATATTCAATGGGGACATTCACTGATTTTTTTTTGGTGATATCAGCTTTGATATAATTCACGTACAAGTCACCCATTTAAAATGTACAAATCTATGGTTGTTTATTAACAGAGTAGTGCAACCATCACCCATAATCAATTTTAGAACATTTTCATGATCCTAAAAAGAAACCCCACACTCATTAGCAGTCACTCTCCATTGCCTTGCAAACCTCTGCAGGCTCAGACAATCACTAAGCCACTTTCTGTCTCTATGGATTTGCCTATTCTGAATACTTCATAAAAATGGAATCATACAGTATGTGCTCTTTTGTGCCTGGCTTCTTTCACTTAGCAAAATGTTTTCAAGGTTCATCCACGTTGAAGCAAGGATTAAGACTTCATTTTATTGCCAGATAACATTGTTTTGTATGGATATACTACATTTTGTTTATCCATTTATCAAATTTGGGCTGATTCAAACTTGGGTTGTTTCCACTCCTTGGCTACTATCAATAATTGCTGCTGCAGCTATTTGTGCACAAGTTTTGTGTGGGAGCATGTTTTCATTTCTCTTGGGGATGGGCCTAGCAATGGAATGGCTGAGTTGCATAGTATCTCTATGTTTAACCTTTTAAGGAATGGCCAGATCGTTTTTCCAAAGTGGCTGTACCATTTTACACTCCCATTAGCGGTGTATGAGGGTTCTAGTTTCTCCACATCTTCGCCAACGCTTGTTATCTGACTTTTTGGTAACAGTCATCCTAGTGAGCGGTGTCTTGCTGTGGTTTGGTTTGCATTTCCTTGATGGCTAATGTTATGCATCTTTTCATGTTCTTATGGGTCATTTGTATATCTTCTTTGGAAAAACGTCTATTCAGATCCTTTGCCCAGTTTTTAATTGAGTCATCTTTTTATTACTGAGTTGTGGGCATTTATTTTTTTCCCTCAAGTATTTGTTTGTGGGTATGCCGCCCGACACTGTTCTAAGCATCAATGATAGGCAAAGACGACAAGGCCCTGCTCCCCGGAGCTTACATTCTGGTGGAGGAGAAAATCTATAAGCAAGTAAGCAAATAACTGTATAGAACAAGGGCAGGTGGTGATACATGCTATAAAGAAAACTCAAGTTGGTATGGGGCTAGGAGTGGTGGGTCGGGCGTGCTATTTGCAATAGGGTGGTCAGGGAAGGCCTTTCTGAGGAGGTGACATTTAAGCAGAGACATGAAGTGAAGGAGTAAGCCGAGCAAACTTCTGGGGAAGAACTTGCCAGGCACAGGGCCCCACAATTGCAAGGTCCCTGCAGCAGGAACAAGTTCACTTGAGGGACAACAAGGAAGCCAACAGGCTAGAGGAGCTTAACAAGCAGGTGAGTGCTAGGAAATGAGCTTTGAGATGTTGCCAGGGGCCAGGTTACAGATGCACAAATACTGCAAACTAAAGACCAACATACCTATGTGTTCTTACTATGAGTTCTAGGAGGGTGGGGACTAGTCTTACTCGTCCCCATTTATCCACAGCCCACACAGTAATTCCACATACAGTGAGTGCTCACTACATATTAGGATCTATTTTAACTTACTGAGGTCCTAATACAAACCGCACTTACATGTGAATACTATCTGATCTACAGTTTACGCAAGGTTTTCAGATCGGTGATCTCCTCTGATTCCTTATCACATCCATGTGGGGTAATGGCCATCACCCCTATTTTACAGATAGAGAAACTGAGGCTAGGAGGGGTGATGGGACTTGTGTTGGGACACACGACTGGTAAGGGGCTAAGTGAGGCTCCAACCCAGGGGAGAGGCAGCAAGTGAGATCTGGATGTAAGACTGATTATTGTGATTTCAGCCAGGTTGTTTCATCTTTTGGAGCCTGGGATTCTCAGGATCTAGCTAGGCCTGCCTCATAGGGATCTTGTGAAGAGTAAAGACAGAAGAACATGCATGTCCGGGGCCTAGCATGGGCCTGGCATACAGCAGGTGCTCCACAGTGGTAGCTTTCTCCAATTCACGTTCATTACCAACCCCAGCCACACGCCCAGGCAGCCTCTGTGCAAGGCCCTGATGGGTCACGGGAGAGAGCTAAGCCCAGGCCTTCCCCTGGAGGGGCTCCCAGCCTCGTGAGTGGAGGGGACGGAAATGCATTGCTGTGACGTGAGAGAGGTGGGGTGCCGGTGCAGGAGAGGAGCTGCATGCGTGGTGTCGGGGCAGAAGGCAGGGAGCAAACCCGAGACCAGCTGAGCCCTAAGTGTCGGCTACAACTCCAGGTTTCTCACAGGTTTTAACCTTGCCCAGGAATTGCCTCCAAAGGGGTTTAAGACCGTCCATCGAATCCTCTGGGGTCTCAAATTGGGCCAGACGGAGAGGCCACTTTCCATGGGATGTGGGGGAGAGGGGAAGCACAAAGCAAGCTGGATTATCTCTGACTGTCAAAATCTGCCAACGCGACCAAGAAGCCACTGAAATTTATGACAGGCCTTGGACAATCTGGTCACAGAGCACTGTTTTCAGCAGGGAGGCTCGGGCTTTACACTTTGGCACTGAGATTTGATAAAGAAAGTGCTTCCACATAGCTGTTTAAAGTCATTTATTACTTCTGGGGAGAGACACACATGCATACATACATATATATGTATATATAAAATACTTCCTGCCTCCCTCAATTTACACTGCAGCAAAATTCCAGGCCCCAGGCCAAGGAAGACAACAACATGACTATCAAGCTGCCTTCTACTCAGATGCTGGAGGAATGATGGGTGGAAAACAGTCAGCTGCAGGAAGGCAGGGAGGAGGGTACGGATATTAACCGGGCACCTACTATGTGTCTAGCATGTAGAAGGCCCTTTACATAAATCATCTCCATCAATCCTCATACCCCTTAAAAAGATCTCTCCAGCTGACAAATGCAGAATTGGAGGTCCAAAGAGAGTCTGCTCATGGTCACCCAGCTGGTGGATGAGGCTTGGCTCCAGACTTCATTCTGTTAGACCCTAAGCCCACACTCTTCCCACTAAAATAACCGGAATAAGTAACAGTAATAAACATGAGAAGGTACATTAGTAAATTCATGGGTTTACTTTCTTGATCATGCATCAGCATCAGGATGAGGACAATGTTGCTCCTAGTTAAGCCACTTGCTACAAGCCACAGAGCTAGCAAGGCACAGAGCTGGGCTTCCAACCCAGGCCCCTGGGTAACCAATGAACCAGCCAAAAACTAAACAGGGGGAGAAAGCAAAGCCTAGAAATAAAACCAGGGCTGTGTACTTATCATATGTGGAGTTTTTGAATATCTGTTATATTTCTATAAAAAGTTTTTTAAAATAACAGAAAGCTGTGCTGTATAAATATAAGCAGATAGTGAGAGACATTTTCCCCAAACAGCTTTTCCCAAGTAAGTGCCCTGATTGGCAACAGCTTTCCCAGAGCTTGCTCACTGTGCCAAGCCCTCTTCCTCCCAGTTGATTTCTATAAAGATGCATGAAACTGTTTTCGGGAAAGCACAAACATCATAAGGGCCAAGCGTTCTAGAAATTCCTCTAATATAACACTTCAGGAAACCTCAAAAATCAAGGAAAGTCATCAGGGGGAGAGTGGACAGGTAGAGAAATGGCTGCCTAAATCTGCCGAGTGACCGGGTCCCACCTGGGCTGTGAACGACCCCAAAGGGAGGTTCTCAAAGCAAAAGGGCCCTTGAGGAGGCTTTAGGCCCCAGCGAGAAGAAAAACAGACTTGCTTGTTATCTTAAATGACACTCTGTTCAGAGAGAAGCCTTTGAGATAAGAAAAGGGAAAGGAATAAACATTTGCCAAACACATGTCTGTGTGTGTCAGGCACTGTACTAAGCACTAAGCACTAAGCACTTTGCATGTGCTTTCCAACATGACTTCCGCAAGTACCATTCTCTCACTCAATAAATATTACTTGAAATTTAGTAAATAAGAGAAGTTCACTGGTTCCCAGTTCTGGAAGCTAGAAGTCCAAAAATCAAGGTGTTGGCAGGGCTAACACTCCCTCCGAGACTAGTAAGGGGATCCTTCCCTGCCTCATCCTAGATTTGATAGGTTGCTGCGATCTTTGGCATTCCTTGATTTGCAGACGGCTAAGTCCAGTCTCTGCCTCTGTAGTCACACAGCATTCTGCTCGTATCTCTGGATCTTTGCACGGCTGTCTTCCTATAGGGACACCAGTCACACTGGAGTAGCAGTCCATCCTACTCTAGTATGACCTCATCTTAAATAATTAGATCTGCAACCCTATTTCCAAATAAGGGCACATTCTGCAGTACTGGGGCTTAGAACCTCAACATATCTTTTTGCAGGGGGACATAATTCAACTCATAACATTGACCTGGGGAGCTTTCCATATAGAAGCCCCCATTTATAGATGAACAAGTTGAGGCACAGGGAGACCAAGTGACGTGCTCAAGATCTACAAACAGGTAGTCAATTAATTGCAAATCCCGGTCTGACTCCAGAGCCCTTATTCTGTCTGCTGTACCACCTTGTCTTGCCAGCACTGAGCTGTCCTCAGCAGGTGGTCATTTACATAAAAGGAGTTTTGCATGTAACATCACATTTAGTCCTTGTAACACCTCTACAAGATAGGTATTAGTGTTCTCATTTTACTGATAAAGAAAATGATTCCCAGAAAGACAAGTCAGTCAGCTCACAAGAGGAGAAACAGGAATGAAGCCCCGTGGATAGACTTTCCACCTACCCCTTTTCTGCACCCACAGCAAGATCAGTGGCATTGTAGTGGGGGCTCCAGAGTGGAGCCAGGAACCAACACAACTAGCTAACAAAAAGGCCCTACGCTCGATGCTTGCCGGGAAGGCTCATCCCCCTGATTGAGGGCACTGGATTACAAATAATAATAAAAGTGTGACTGTTTTTGTTTCTTTTAATCAAAAAGGCTCATCTGGAGAGGGAAGAGTTCATGCCATAACCTTGGAGGTTTGTGGCGTTTACCGCCCCAAGTCCAGAAGTTCAGATCTAGCCTTACTCTTGAGACAGCGGATTCTGGCTGCTGCTGGCAAACAGGAATTCTCACTTTCTGGAGGGGAGGGCGCCGGTGAAGCTTGTGTGTAAAGCTTCTCGGTGTTTCTTGGGCAGATCCGGAGAAGCAGCATTCTGTGACTTTAATGCCAGTGCACGTGGGCTGCATTTGCCTCTGAGTGGTTAGGAAATGAAGGAAGAAAGAGGTGCCTGCAGGGCAGGAAACGCATTTAGGATGTTCATTTAGGATGTTCCTGGATGCCAAGCCCATGGAGTCCAGTGGTCTGTGAGGCTGGGGGGTGGCTGGTTCTGTGTGATCTGTCACAGGTCCCTGGGCTAGTCAGAGGAAGGGAATGCCAGCGCTTGGGGAGGAAGGCCAAGCATCCTTCCGGAGTGTCCTGCCACCTAGATTCTGCCCACTCAGTTCTCAGTGAGCCCAGCAGGGGCCTCCAACCAGCGCCCCAATGGCATTTACAGAGGGGAATCAGGTTGGGTCCCCCACCTGCCTTTGCGAAGCTCCCAGTTTAGTGGTCTGAGCAAACCCAGAGTATGGAATTACCCCACAATGCCGTGAGAGCGGGAAGCACAAAGAGCATGGCTTGGGGTTCGGTGGTCCCTTCCTAGAGGAAGTGTAAGCAGAAACCTAAAGGTGAATTAGGAGCTGGCTAGGTTACAGGGGCATCGTGGATGTGCATGTGTGTGTTGCATCCCAGGCAGAGAGAATAGCGTTGTTGCAAGGCCCAAAGGTAGGAAAGAGCACAAGACAGCCGGGGAACTACGCGTTGCAGGAGCTGAGTGTGTCTGGAGCAGAGGAAGAGAGAGGGCTGGGGAGAGGGGCCAGGCTCAGACCCTATTAAGGCTTCTCATGGAATCTGGGACCTGCCTCACCCCCTGGGCTCTAGACACAGCACTGGTGACCAACTAGTCTGCGCCACCAAACTTCTCTGGGTCTACAATTTAGCTGAAAATTACCATGGTTACATGGGTTGCTTTCTAAGCTCTCTCAGAGCTCTAATAATAAAACTAGCAAGACTGATTTGGGCTATTCCACTTGATCCTCATATCAACTCTCCAAGTTACTCTTTATTACCCCCATTTAGCAGATGAGAGGAGAGAGGTTCAAAGAATGTGGTTAAATGACCACATTCTGTATGTCTATGATTTTCTAGAAGAAAGCGCCCTCAGGCTTTCTGCCTGAATAACTGAGTCCTTGGCTCTCGGAGAAGTGCTATGCTGGGAAGAGGAAGATGACTTGTTGATAATAACAGCAATGATAATAGCTTCTGTCGATCGGGGTGTTCTCTTCCCCAGTCACTGTGTACATGCTGCGGATAGGCACGCATCCACTGTTTATTCTCCCCATTTCAGAGATGAGGAAACTCGGGCTTACAGTGGTCCATCAACCTGGCCGAGGTCACTTGGCCGCTGGTAAGGGGAGAGCCAGGAGGTGGCCCGGGTTTTGACTCTACCTTAAACTCCTAATCACTTCTCTGTGAAGCTTAAAAGGAGCAAAGCTCTTCTGCCCAAGTGGTAGGTTTACACACGAGGAACTTGAGGCCTGGAAGGTGATAGAATGAGCCCAAGGTCCTATGACGAGGCAGCAGTGGAACTGGTTTTGTGCCATTAACAGCATTAATAGCAACAGTGATGAGGGGCAGCCTAACAGAGTGGTTGGGAACATGGACCCTGAAGACAACTGCCTGAGTTTGAATCCCAGCTCTGCCTCTTACTCACTGTGCAACCCTGGCCATGTTTTTTAAGTCCCCTGGGTCTCAGTTTATTTGTGGAAAAGGGATAATAATATACCTATCTCCCAGGGCTGTACAGGGATTACAGAGTTCAGGTATGAAAGCTCTACCTAAGTATTTGCTGTCACTGATTTGCCACCTGCTCGGTGCCAGGCACTGTGCTTGATGTATTTTTTTCTGCAACCTTTGCAGAGGGATTATTATTCCTATTCTCAGATGGAGAAACAAGCTTAGAGAAATGAAATAACGTGTCTAACGTTACATGGCATGGAAGCTGTAGAAGGTGGATTAGAACTCGCGACTGTCTGATTCCCAGGTCCATGTTATTTCCCACAATAACCTCTCCCCTATGCAGACAGCCCTGCAGAGAGCACCGACATCCATAACCTCACTGCTATGGAGCATCTGGCCTATTTTTAAATGCTGATAATTCTTCTATCTCCATGACAGGTGTGTGTGTAGGGCTGATGAGCAAGAAAGCACACCACAAGCAGGACAGATGATTGCATTCAAGTACCATCTATTATTCTATAATAGAATCATAATTATTCTATAAGGATAATAACAACTCATCCCATGTGCAGAACCCTCTATGGTTCAGAAAACCCTTTCATACTCATTATCTCGTTGCATCCCGTAGCAGCCCTGGAGGTGGAGGGGAGGAGAGCTAATTATGTTCCTTTCCATTTGTTGCGGCCACTCTTGGTTGCCTACTAACACCTACTGGCCTGGCTAATGGAATCCTGGCTTTGTTCATCTGGCTGTGCTACAGGTATAGGTCTCAGTTGGTGGATCCTGACTAGCCAATGACAATGGCCCCAGTCCTCTTGTGGGAGTGTGAACTATGGGCCACTCTGATATGAGGAGAGGTATGGGGGTTCCCTGGCCATTGAATCATCTGGACACAGTGCCTGAGACTGTAGTAGTTGAAGCCAAGGAGCTGGATCACAACCTTGATGAACACGCCTGGGACTACCCTCCCTCAGGGCTTCTTGCTAGATGAGATAATAAATGTGGAAGTTAATAATAATTGTTGATGCCAGTTTGGTGGTTTTGTACAAAGCATCCTAAGATCTCATACCTCACCTTAGACAGAATCTTCATAAAAATCCACACCCACTACTGTCACTTTCACCCTTATTGTCCAGCCATGTCCTGTGTTAAGTGTGACTCTGTCACTGTCATTCAGTTCCCGGCAACCCATAGCTCAGTTCTGTGGTTTCCTCTCCACTAGCTCAAGTGTCTCCTGCCTTTCCAGTGCCTGTCCCTGGGCCGGGACTTGCAGAAGAGTAGGCACGAAGCAATCCTGCCTGCAAGGAGTCTGATTACTTTCATTACGGGATGAGTCTGAGGCTGCTTCCTCAACAATTAAGTGGGATAATGATGCCTGCCTTGCAGACTGGTTGTGGGCAGGGAGCGGGTGATGTCCTCGGTCTCCCTCCAAGGAAATGCCACTCTCCTTAATCAGCAATAATCCCTGGATCTTCTGGTGGGCAAGTACTACGTGCCAGGCCCTAGGGACCAGTGGGGAACGAACAGAGCCACCACTGTTCTCAGGACACTTCTCGTCTAACAAGGCATACATGCTTGAAGGCCTTGTCCTACATTAGCCTCACGTCTATTAAGGGCCATGGCTTCTACTGAAAACCAGTGCCCAGGAGTTATTCTCTTCCTCAAGGATGAGAGCAGAGTGTGAGGACCTGCCCCCGGGTTCCTGTTTCCTGTCTGCTTCTGTGATTGACAAGTGGATCAAGCCCTGCGTGCAAACCCTGACTTACCCTCAGAGGGTCCCCTGCTGCCAGGCTGGGTGTCACAGTGGCTCGTGGTCAAGCTGGGCCCTCCCCCTCCGGCCCTCCTCACACTCCCAGTGGGCCCTGTGGCCTTGGGGTACATTCACACTCAGTGGAAACTGTTCCTCCTCTTGTTGCCAATTATATTATTATATATTGCTGCAACATCCAACAACCCAGCCAGGCCTGGACTTACACACTTCCCTCAGAGGGCCTTATACAAAGCACGACAGACAGCTCTTGATGTCAAAAATTATTTCCTGACTCCCAGCTGAGATGTCTCAGACCCTGCAGTGCCCATTAGTGTTAAATCCCTGCTTCTCCTGCTCTTTGGAAACTTGTTAGTCTCTGAGGTGCTCTGGCAAAGCCTCTGAGCTCAGCCCCTTTTTAAAACAGCCGTGAGGACACAGGCTCTCCAGGGCTGCTCTCGCAGTTACTGACCACATAATGGCCTGGGTCCCACGCCCTGGGACCTTTCCTGAAGCTTCCAGCACTTTGCTGGCCTCTGGGCTTTGCTTGGGCTATTCCTTTGACCTTTAATACCCTCGCCAACATCTGTTCTTGAAGGCACAGTCCAAATGCCCTATCCCTGGGAGGAGGGAAGAGAACTCACACTTTTTGAGCACCTAGTGTATACAATGTCCTCAAAATCTCACAATCAGTTCATATTCATTTGTTAAATCATTCATTCACTCACTCATTCATTCAACAAGCATTTGCTGGAAAGCCATGCTGGTACCAGGAACTGGGGGTACACTGCCCTCAGGACATTTACAGAGACACCCATCATGTGTCAAACATGTTAACAGCATTATTTCACTGCGAACCTGTTAGATGTTTTAATACCTGTTTTACAGACAATGAAAACTGCTGCTGATGCCACAAGTGCACTCAATTGTGCCCTGCTCTGTGCTTCTGTGTTGCCATCCACTCAACACCACATTACTGATGCCCTAAAGGGGTTGACAGTCTAGTTGGCAATTCTGGTGAGAAAAGTCCTGTGTTTGGAGCAGTGTGGTACTGCTAGAGACCAGGGCTTCCTGAAGGCAGGGGAGGCCTAGCCTAGCTAGTGCCAAGCCTGGCAGTGGGGTGGCTCTCCACTCTGCCAACTTAGGGGATGGATCGGAAGGAACAGCAGCCCCTGCTCCAGAGGCCTTCGAGGGCAAGCCTTCCTCCTGGTCACCTTCTCATGGGGTGGGGCTGGGTTGGGCTGCGGGGCGGGGGTAGCAGCCCAGTACAGGCAGGTAGGAGCCCTGGCTGCAGGCCTCAGCCTGTCACTCACTCTTTTTGTGACCTTGAGCAAATTATCAGCCTAACCAGGACTCAGTGTTCTCAGCTACAAAATGGGAGGCCTCAGGGAATGTTCTAGAGGACATGGGTGGCTGGCTGTCAAGGGTCATGTGGAGAAGATTCCAGCAATGGAGATGGAGTAGGACAGAGCCTCAGGCCCTCCCCACTTTGGCCTTCTCTGTACCGCTCTGGGCCTCAGGTTTCTCATGTTGAAAAGGAGTGGACCAGGCTTTGGATTCAGTCAGGGTTAAGTTTAAACCCCACCTCAGCCTCTTCCTTTGTAATCTGTAATAAATTACTTAATCTCCCCGAGCCTTAGTTTCCTCCAGTGCAAAATGGGGATTTACAACATCTGCCTTGTTATATTGGCATAAGGCTTAGAATATCGTAAATGAAGCCTGGTACGGTATTTGGCACAGAGTAAATACCCAGTAAATGTTAATTCCTCGTTCTCTGAGGGGCTAGATGCCCTGGTGAGCTCTCGAAGTGAACAATTTCGGTGACACCGTTTCCCACCTGAGATGTGAGTAGGATGAGGAGTGTGGATTGCATTTGCCTTTTAGGATCAGAGTCTTGTGAATGGACTGAACCTTGGAAATGGACTGTCCGGCCCCTCCTTGTCATCTGCCCTCTCACTCCTCCTAAATCCATGCCTGAATCCCGCCTACAACACGGCTGCAGCTGACACGGCAAGAACTCACTACTCACTCCAGAGGCAACCGATTCCCTTTCTCATTCAGCTTGGATTGCCATAAAATTCTTCCTTCTAATGTACCCAAACCCTCTTGTTGCTCTTGCTGCTGGTACTCTGCTGGTTAACAGTAACCACAGCCAACCTAGCACAGCGATGGAGAACACAGACTCTAGAGCTTTGGGGCCACTATGGTAGCCACTTTAAATTCTAATTGAAAAAAAAAAAAAAGACTCAGTTCCTCAGTCACACCAGCCATATTTCCCATGCTCAATCACACCATGTGGCTAGTGGCTACCATACTGGACAGCACAAGTCACGGAACGTTTCCATTACAGCACAACGTTCCACTGGATAGCGCTGCTCTACGGCCAGGCTGTCGGGGATGGGATCCTGGCTCTTGCCACTTACTGTGTGATCTTATTCAAGTTACTTAACTTCTCTGTGCCTCAGTTTCCTCATGTGTAAAATGGGGATAAAAATGGTACCTGCCTCAAAGAACTCTTTGTGAGAACTAAATAAATGAATCCATATAAAATGCTTAGAACTGTGCTGGCATTATAAATGTCTGCTTATATTAATAAAAACCATCACTGGTTGGTACCTACTCTGTGCCAAGCCCTATCTTAGGCATTTAAGGTACGAATGCCATACATTTTTTTTTTTTTTTGTCACGTGAGAATGAGGATTTTTGCAAGCTAAAAGATAAATTGCTGGGCCAAAGAACATGAATATTTAACATTTTATAAAGATGCCAAAATGTCTTCCAAAAGAGAATGTACAGATTTTATACTCTAATAACGTATGTTTCTCCACAGCCTGAGCAACCTGGGGTAGTCTCTTAACCTTTTAAATCTCTGCTTGCCTGATAGACGTAAAATAGCTAAAAGTCACTTTGATATTCCTTAACCATTAGTGAGTTTGAGTATTTTTTTCTATGTTTATCAGATATTTATATTTACTTATCTGGGAATTGCTATATATATGTCTTTGAATTTCTTTTTGTTATTGGGTTATTTTTTTCTATTTATTGATTTGTAGAGCTTTCTGTATGTTAAGGAAATTAATATATGTTATAAAATACAAATATTTTTAAGCTTCCGTTGGCATTGCTGTGGTTTTTGGTTGGCTGGTTTGGGTGTTTTGCCATGCAGAAATGCTTTATGTGTATGTCTCAGTCTTTTTCTTTATGGATTCTGGGTTCAGAGAAGGTCAGCCAACTTCCCGAATTACTTCCTGTATCAGGTTTGCTCAGGCTCCCTCTGGGTCTAAAGGCCAGCAAAGAGGTATTAAATATAATACACATAGACAACATAGGGGCACCACCCCTGTGCTCCCCCATGTGAATCCAGGAGATGTCTGTATCTAACAGAGCCTTTTCTTCCCTCACGGGTCCCTGGTAGCCCTTTAGGGTGTATCAGAAGGAGCACAGTCTCTTCAGAAAATCTGATTTTCATTTTGGATATACTAGGAGCAATTCCCTCTTTTCTACTGGGCTCTTCTTACTCCTGGAATGGAGATACAGGGATGTTGGGGCAGACAAAAGGTGATGAAAATTTGTAGTTTTCCAAGAAACTCGAATTTGGGTGTTTGTGGAAGGAATCCACTGAGATTTTTTGAGAGTTCTATATGACTCATAGAAACATCTCTTTTTAATTTTTCAGAAGGAAGAAAAGTGATATTAATCAGACACATACTATATTCCCAGGCACTGAGCTAAATGATTTTCTATCTTATTCTCATGAATGTTTTACTCCCTCTGCGGTTCCTGTAGGATCACCCTGTTTTCAGATGAGGGGACGGTGGCTTGGGGAGATTACCTGGGAACTTGTCACACTGTAAATGGAAAGGACTTGAGCCCAGGCCCTCTGACTCCTGGCATAGTGGTTAAGGCGTCTGGAGCCAAATGGGCAAACTTTATCTTGGCTCTTTGCGTATCATCAATTTGATCTTTTTTTTTTTAATTCCAAAATATTTTTTCCCTTTTTTTAAATTTCAGCATAATATGGGGGTACAAATGTCAAGGTTACATACGTTGCTGTTGCCTTTCCTTCCCCCCTCAAGTCAGAGCTTCAAGCATGTCCATCCCCCCAACAATGCACATTGCACTTATAATGTATATATATAAACCCATCCCCTCATCAATTTGATCTTAAGAGATAAAATCATTTCATCTCTCTCAGTTTCCTCAACTGTCAAATGAAGATAATTACATTCCTGTATAGATTCTGTGAGGGTTAAATAGAAAAAAAATATATAAAACACATAGTGTAATGTTTGGCCCACACAAAAGGCTTAATAAATTTTAATAATAATAATAATAGCAGCAACAACTATTTTACTGTTTTTGGCCTATTATATTATTTCTCTGTCAGTCATATACTTTCCAGCTGGGTAATTTCATATTCTTAGTCTATTCCGTGGTGATAATATGATAATAGTGATATTCATAGCAGCTTTATTTCAAATAGTCTGGAAACAATCCAAATGTCCATCCACAGGCAAACTAATAAATTGTAGTATATTCATACAATGGAAAGCTCCATAGCAATTAAAAAAGAAACTATCAATAAATGCAACACCATGGACGACTCTCACCAATTTTCACATTTTCATCATGTTGGGTGAAAGAAGCCAGACACAAAAGTATATATTGCATGATCCTGTTGCTGAAAAATCCAAGAACAGGCAAAATGGAGCAATACTTGTAGAAGTTAGAACAGTGGTTGGCTCAGGATAGGTGTTTGCTGAAATATTTTATATCTTGATTTGGGTTATGGCTACAGGGAAGGATACATTGTAAAATATCATTGAGCAATTAAGTGTACTTTATACACTTTGATGTGTGCATGTTATTCCTCAAAAAAATTCTCGAGGGCAAATAAAAATGCAAATCTGAAAAATGATAAATGTGAAGGTACTCTATTTAAATAACAAAAACAGTAGTTACTATTACAGGCCACTTTCAATATTGTGGGCACTATGTGAAGCATTTTATATAATTCTATTTCATCTAATATTCACAACTCAGAGAAGTAGGTGCAACTATTATTTCTATTTGGTGGATGAAGAAGCTGATGGTATGGCCGGTTATGCTGTTCGCCCAAAGCCACTCATCCACGAAGGGCCAGGATCTGAGGCCTGGGCCATGACCCCTTGACAATGCAAGAAACCCCCATGTAAGGTGTAGCCAGCTCCAAGGTGGCCACCGATGACCTTCACTCTCTGATATCCATGCCACTGTGTAATTCCCTCCCACACAGGAGAGCTGACCTGTAATACCAAAGGATACTGTGGAAATGTAGAGTGTGACTTCTAAGGCTAGATCATAAAAGACATTTCGGTTTTCTCCTTGTGTTTGCTAAGATCCCTTGCACTGGGGGAAACTGGCTGCCATGCTGTGAGGACACTCAAGTAGCCATGGAGAGGTCTGCATGGTGAGAGACTGAGGCCCATGCCAACAGCCAGCCTCAGTTTGCCTACTGTGTGAGTGAGCCATTTGGTACTGCATGATTCAGCCCTGGTCAAATCTGCACATGACTGCAACTCTGGCTGAGGGCTATGAGGGTGTCTTTTTTTTCACCAAATAATACATCTTGCAGATTATTCCCTAGCCATACATTTAGATTTTCCTTATTCTTTTTAATAGCTTTGGAATATTCCACAGAACACAGGACCCTGGCTGTTTTCATGTTCTCACTATTACAAACAGCACTGCCATGGAGACTGTTGTCTGGGCCAGCTGCAAGGGCCTATGGTCCTGCTGTTGTCAGTGTAGTAAGAAGATGGACATTCAGGACAGGCTGGGGGACACACCCAAGTGACCCCAAGCTGAGCAGGTTATGTCAGACTACTCAGCTAAACTGCTTGTGAATGTCTGATGCTTAGAAGCTATGTAAAATAATACATATTGATAAACACTGTTATTCTAAGCAGCTAAATTGTGGTATAATTTGTTACATAGCAATTAAAAACTAACCCTTAAGGGCCATTTGAATGAAATGATAAGCAGCTCTCACTGATGAGCTTGCATCTTTAAGAAATCACAAAGCCAGTAATCTGGGCCCCACCTGAGGGCTAAGATTCAGGTGGCCGACTCTCAACGTGTAGCCTGGTTTGTAGTTGTTCCCTGGTTTTCACTATTCCATTTAGATTTTTATTTTTGTGCTGCATCCACACAGCTAAGTCTAGACTTTAGCCATTGCAAGAATACTTTAGCTGTATTCTCTCAACCTTAATCCTATTGGCCTGAATAACATCGAATCTTACAAAGAAGAAACAAAAATTTGCAACTTGTTTAATAAATTAGTCCTACTGATGACCCAAAGCATATCAACAGTTCAGCTGTGTTTGTTATCAACTCTCTTCTTTAAAATGTTAATCATTAGTGTCAAGATTTGCCTGATCCCATTAACATTAACCATTGGCTATATTTTGGTCAGAATTTAGCATTTAAAGACTGTGGAAGAATCACAGGACGTGAGAAAGCACCTGGAAATATTTTTGGTCCAGTCCTTCTGTCTCTAGGCAAATGTTTTAACTATGTTTGAATATATCCAGAGTTAGAGATCCCACATGATATTCTTTGGTAGCAACTTCTGCTTTCTACTTTTTGTTTAATCCTAATAATCCAATAAAAGTATTCCCTTCTTACACAAATTTCTACCACTTTTATTTCAGTTTCTTTTCTTTTACTTCATCTTCGGAGAACGTGAAGAACAAGGGTTCAGAACTCTCTTCAGAGAAACCCTTTGTATTTTCACAGAGATTAATTAAATCACAGTTCAGTCTTCTTATCTGCAGGTTAGAGGTCTGGTTCCTGTGCTCTAAGCTCAGAGGGGTTTTTCCTTTCCTCTTGTCCCAGGTAGAGCCTTCCCTGAATGCTCCCTCTCTCTGATGCTACAACATTTAATGAATGCAGCAATAGCCCACTGTAAAAATGTGTAAAAATGATGGTTTTGCACTTCTGCCTCCTTTATTGGATCACAGGGTCATTTTAGAACTTATTTTCACAGTTTTAGACTCACAGATATATTAGAGGTGTGGGAGTCATGTTGTCCCACCCCCTAATTTTATAGACGAGGAAACCGTGGCCCGAAGAGGACTGTTCAAGTTTACCCGACAACAGAGTGGCTGAGTCCGGGACCCAGGTGTTCTGACTTCCCATCACACGTCTCCAGTCTCTCCCGCTCAGCTTGGGGCCACTTGGATGTGTCCCCAGCCTGTCCTGAATGTCCATCTTCTTATTACACTGACAACAGCAGGACCATAGGCCCTTGCAGCTAGCACAGGCAATAATCTCCACGGCAGCGCTGTTTGTAATAGCGAGGCCATGAAAACAGCCAGGGTCCTATATTCCATGGAATATTCCAAAGCTATTAAAAAGAATAAGGAAGATCTAAATGTGCTGCTAGGGAATAATCTGCAAGATGAAAAAAAAAACAACAGTGGGAAAAAAAGACACCAAACAATGTGTTAAAATTCCATTTGTGTTTGGAAAGGCTATACACGCACATGAGACTGTATAGAAATTTCTAGAAGGACACATATAAAACTATTAATGACATGATGGGGTTGATGCTAAAGACTTTCCCTTTTCCTTTTATGCCCTTTAGCGCTGCTGGAATTTTAAATGATATGACTTTATTACTTTTATAATGAAAAAGAATATAAATATTTAAAATGTTAATGCTGGGGACTTTCATTTTTTTTTTACTTGTCACACTTCTCTATTGTTTGACTTTTTCAACTACCATGTATTACTTGCATAATTAGAGAAAAGACATTAAAAATAAATACATATTAATAATAATGTTCTATACCTGAATACTTGTTCTATAGCAACGCTTTGAAGACACGGGACACAGAGATGACACACTGTGCACAGGTGAGACCAGGTTGTCGCAGGGCAGTGGTTTCCCAGCCGGGCCCCGGGGTGCCTGAGTATGTGTGTGCCCGATGTGGTGGGAGCAGCGTAGAGGTTGCTCAGGCCACCATAGAGACTAAGAAGGCTGCTACTGGCACTTAATATACCCCAAAGCCGGGAATGCTAGAACTGTCTTGCCCCAAATGCCAGTGGTGCCCTGCTGAAAAACACTGGTAAAATACTTAAAAGTAGAATTTAAAAATGTCTCTATCTAGTCCCTCACTTGAACTCACATCCTCTTCGAGGTTCAAAATAAATAGTGTGCATCATTGCCTCCTGTTGATAAAGAGGAAACCTCTGGGAGGTAGGTTACCTGAAGGCCTCAGAAAGGGAGCAGATGGCGGCAGGATTGTATATAGAGCCACCAAGAGGCAAGAGCAGCGTTTGTTGAACGCTTGTTCATACAGCACCGTGCCATGCCCGTTATGTCCCTTACCATAGTGAATAGGGTCGTCTTAGCCCTATTTTGCAGATGAGTAAACTGAAGGCTGGGATTAGACCACCAGCCCCAGGGCACTTGGCTAGCAGGCGGCTCAGCTCAAGCCCTGGTCTGTAGGCTTCCCAAGCTCTCGCTCCTTGCCCTTCCCCACGTGGCCTCCCTCACAGCCAGGCAGGGAGACCAGGTGGCACCTGGAAGCAATTTCTCCTCTGGTTTCCCCCAGGACCCATGCTACTTTGGTAGGGAATTCACGGTGGGAAATTAACCTCTGTCTACAAGGGCCAATTATACAGTCTAGAATAAAAAGAGCAATGTGGGCCTGGACCCAGGCAAACACTGGCTCCCCCACCCTCTGCCACTGCCCGTGGAGGCAGCTAGGAAGGGCAATCGAGGGGGTGGGGGGAACCCTGCTCTATTTTGAGAAAATAGTTGTGTTTGATTATCCTATAATACCAAGCTATAAAGCTGGGACAACTATGGATTTCCCCTAAATTTGAAAAATTGTGAGTCATTAACTTTCCACTCTTAAGGCAGATCTATTCAAAAGGAATTTAATTCTTTGCAACATGCAGTAAACAGGAGTCAGAGTTACTGCAGATGCAGACTTCTCTTAGGAAAAGAACAAGAATTCAGACCTGCAAAAACCTGCTAGGGACAGAGGCTGAAGAGAATGAGCAGCTTCTAAGTAGATTTTTTTCTTACCATCCCACTCACCCTGACTTCTCTGCCACTGTGCCCACTAGTGCAGGCACATGAATTTTTTCCTATGTTGGTATTTTATACTTTGTTCAGTCCTCATATCCTCACAACCCATCTCAGGTAATACCTCTTCCAGGGAGCCCTCCCTGACCACAGGCTGGTTCTCACCCTCTCTGTCCCTAGCATTGCTTTCTCTCCTGTACTGACCTCAATTGTCACAGGACTGAGTGTGTGATTGAACTGTGTGTTCTTTTAGGACAGATAAGAACACATCTCATTCATCTCAGGATCCCCGGGGCTTAAAACAGCATGGGCACTCAGTATGGGCCCTACCTCCTGGATTCATGGTGGCACGTGAGGTCATTTTTCCTACCAAAGATAGTGTTTGACATGGATCTTGAGCAAGAACTGGACTTCACCAGGTGGATGAGAGAAAGGGCATGGCAAGCGGAAGGAATAACATGAGCAAAAACTTACAGGTGTGGAATTACACAATTAAGAAATGGATTGTGAGCAGGGAGTAGAGAAAGGTGGTTAAAAGCCCAGCTTTTGAAATCAATGCTGAGGGGATGACCTACAACATCATTTACTATCTATGTGACCAGAGGCAATTCACTTAACTGTTTGCCCTTTGGGTTTCTTGTTATAAGACTCTAATTAGGTGTATAAATGGCTTACCACAGTGCCAGGAATTCAGTGGGCACTCGATAAATTGTGGTTTTAAATATTATGATTCCGAAAGGGTAGGTATAATTCTCTTGTGGGATGACCTGGGTCCTACTGCTTCTTGGCAATTGTTTGCTTAAGACATCCAGGATTTGATAACCAACCTGTATTGTTCTTATCTTTATTCATTCATGTACTTCATTCATCCATGCAATTCATTCACTGAGCAGTGACTATTGCAAGACATTGCAATATGCTGTGAGGGCCTCAAAGCAAGACGGATTCCCAGGCATCAAAAAGTTCAGAACCTCGTGGGGGAGATGGAGCAGGGACACTTGCTACAGCCAAGACAGAATCAAAGAGAAGCTGAAAGTAAGGCACTAAGGGAGCCTGGAGAAAAAAGGAGTATCATAGGAGAATGAGTTTATGACATACCGGGAATCCATGGTCTTTCTCTGGGTGCTTTTAAGATTTTTCTCTTTATAATTGATTTCAGCAATTTCGTTATAATTTTCTTTGTGTTTATTCTTCTGGGGATTTGCTGAGCTTCCTGGATCTGTGGGCTTAGTTTACTCCAAATTTGTAAAAATTTCAACTATTACTTAATCAAATATTTGTACTGTCCTCATTTTTCTCCCATTGCGGGACTCTAATTACATGTTAGACCACTTGATATTGTCCCATAGGTCACTGAAGCTCTGTTTCTCTTACTCCACCCCAGCTTTTTTTCTTTTCTCTCTCTGCTTCATTTTGGATAGTTTTCATTGTCCTGTATTTAAGTTCATGGACTTTTTATTCCACAGTGTATAATCTACTGTTAAACCTATCAGTAAACTTTTTATTTCAGATATTATATTTTTCAATTCAAGAATTTCCATTTAGTTCCATTTCTCTATGGAGATTTTCTGTTTGCTTGCTTATTATGTTTATATTTTTCTTTAACTCTTTGAACATATCTAGAATAGCCATTTGTAAAGTCTTCCATTGCTAATTTCAACATCTCTGTGATTTCTATTTCTATTGACTAATTTTTCTTTTGCTATCAGTCATATCCTCCATCTTTACATGCCTGGTAACTTTTGATTATACACAGCATATTATGGATGTTAGGATGTTTGGGGTCTGGATTTGGTTGTTTTCCTTAAAAAAATTGTTGAGTTTTTGCTCCGGTAGGCAATCAATTTACTTGCAGATTAACATGATCCTTTCAAGCTTATTTTAAACTTTATTAGAATAGGCCTAAAGTAGCCTGTAGGCTATGGCTTGATGAACCCTATTCCTAAAGCATGGCCTTTCTGCAGTCTGTTCTGGAAGTCTAAGGTGTTCAACAAGGTCTTTCTATTTTGGATAGTTGGAACTTAAAAAAAAAAAAAAATCTCTCAGCCTGTGTGAGCTTCAGCATGCAGCTGCTTGGCCATTGTTTTATTTCCCAGCAACTAAATAAATAAATACTTTCAACATAAAGTAGTGAGTGAGGTGACAACACATCTTGCCCAGGGTGCTGGTTCTTTGTCCAGCCACATAAAGTCTTTCCCTGCATGTGTGAAGCTTAGTATTTCATCAAAGACCCAAGAGGACCTCAATGCATATTTCTGGAGCTCTTTTTCTCTAGTAGCCTATCCCACAAATTCCAGACTTTTCAGTGGCCCTAAACTAGGAGGATGGCTATGTTCTGTTTGAACTCTCCTTCCTAGAGTTTCATAAAGTTCCTATAAGCCGAACATGGGACAACCATGTGGCTCATGTTATTTCCTTTCTCCTGGAAATCATGGTTTTGTGTTGCCTTTTATCCCAAATCAGAAAACAGTAATTTCATATATTGCATCCATTTTTATAATTGTTTATGGCAGGAGGTCTAGACCTGTCCCAGTGACTCCATCAAGGCCAGAAATGGAAGTGAGGAAAATGGAGAACTGGGACAGTTGTTTGAAGGCTATGGAAGATACAGACACAAGGCAATGAATGAGGAGGCTCCTTCCAGCAAGAGCAGCAGATATTTATCGAGCCTCTGCCGTGTGTGATGCACTGGGGATTTTGCGGTAAGACGAATGGAGATTTGCCCTAAATGGGGTTTGCAGCTTGTTCTCATCTGTGTTCATTTCGGCCACTCTCAGGATGCCTGCTCTGTGCAAGACACTGTGCTGGCGCAGGAAGTTGATGTTACGAAGAATAAAACACAATTCCTGTCTTCAGGGAATTCACATCTTTTGGGGGAGAGAGACTAATAAAATAATTACTTTCAACACAAAGAAGTGAGCGAGGTGACAACGTTTTGCCCAGGGTGCTACAGGAGAAGTGAGGCAGACCTATAGGTTTAGCTTCCTCTCTGATACGTGCACTGGGCCTCCAAGAATGAGTAGAAGGAGGCCTTCTAGACAATGGCAACAAGAAAAGCAAAAGCACAGAGGCACAGGCCCCCACAGGAAACTGTGAATTCTCAGTGTGGCAGTGTGACATGGGACAGGAGAGGCAGATCAGATCTTGAGGGGCCTCGTATGCCATGTCAAGAGTTTAGATTTTGTTCGGAGGGCAATGGGGGAGTTATGAAAACCTTTTAAGCAATGGAGTGACTTCCTGCAAACTCCTGCCCCTGATACCTCCCAGCTGGCAGGAAAAGTACTGCACACTCAATGGGGATTTATGGGCCTGGGGAGAGCTGTTAGACGTTAATTATCTTCTACCAGGAATTTGGAAGACCTTTTTTTCATAAGAGCCATTTGGATATTTTAAAAATAGTACGAGACACTTACAAACAAATCCTAGGGGGTCAAAATCTTGTCAACAGAGATACAGAAAAGTAGCAAATGCGGTAGGAGAAGATGTGTTTCTTTAGGAAAGTGGTGGGTAGGAAAGGGTTATAAAATTCTAGAGTTAGAGCAGCCCTTGAAAGTTGTTTTGTCGCTTGCTTAATTTAATGCACTATGCTGGAGGCAACTGAGACCCAGAGAGACGAGAGGCAGCGTGAGGCGGCAAGAAGAGCCTTGACACTGGAGTTAGGCTGATGCGAGTTTGACTCCTGGCTTGGCCATTTACTAGCCGTGACCTTGGGTAAATCACTTATGTTCTCTGAGTTTTAGTTTCTTCCTCTGCAAATTGGAGGATGACAAAACCTACCTTGCTGGCTTGAAGTAAGATGCCTAAGAGATCAGTGGGGTGGTTCCCATTGAGCCTAAACTGAGATTGCTTATGCAGTCATCAAGTCCTCCACTGCTCAGTTGCTCAACTGATTTGAGCAAATGGAGAACAGAGAGCCCACAAGGAAGACTGTTTCCGTGGGAACAGCCTCAAGAACTGGGGGGATAGTAGATTAAAGATGGCTACAAATTCTTGGTTACTACCTGCAGCAGGAGATGGGGCTTATCTTCTCTCTTCTTGAATCTTGGCTGACCCTGTGACTACTTTAACTAATTGAATGCAGTGCATATGAGCTATGCTAGTTCTGGGCCTAGACCTTAAGGAACCAGTGACTTCTACTTCCTCCTTGTAGGAACGTTCAGTCTTGAGATCCAGCTGTCATGAAAAGAATCTAAGCTAGCCAAGTGGAAAGACCACATGGAGAGACAGAGGTGCCAGCCTTCTGGCTGACCCTGTCAAAGCACCGGACACATGAGTAAAGCCACCTAGGATGTACTAGCCCTAGCCACCACTCCAGCCACCGTACGACTGCAACTGTGTCTCAGGAGATACCTCGAGCAGGACTCACAGAGCTGCCTGGTCAACCCACAGAATCATGAAAAGTAATACGTGGTTGTTATTTCAAGCCATTGAGTTATAGGGTAGTTTGTTACACAGCAAAGGATATGCAGAGGGGATAGAGAGGTTTTCTGTCTTGCCTGGGCTCAGGGTGAGGTCTGAGCCTTACTGGGAAGCTAAAGGAGCTATCAGATGCTGGGCCCGAGCAGCGCTGCTTTGGGATCTAGGAAGCAAGGTTTAGCACAGAGTAAAGGTGAGGGTCCTTTTACCTCTTTCTCTAGGGGGCAGAACATGTAAAGTACAGCACAGACAGTGCAGCGATTGAGGGTCTGCAGTGTTGGGACTGACTAGGGCTCGCCCCTCGGGCAGAAGAGCAGTGGTCGTGAGGAGCGCTTCCGCTGTGAGGGCAGAGGCTCCGTGCCCCCTTCCCAGTCGCTTGCAGGCAGAGAGGATATTAACAAGGAGTGTGATGTGAAGGTACCAGAGCAGATGAACACATCTGAGGCCTCTGGGGGCTTCCAAAAAGCCCTGAGGGAGACTTTGAATGACCACTAAGTCGTGTGCAAGTTGTTGGGGCAGGGAGAATGCAGGAAATCCAGATTATTTCCAGCAATGGGACCATACACTGTTGAGGCCTGGGGTATGCTCGTGTTTTATGTATGAAGCTCCTAACATGGTGTTGGGTGCATGGTAAGTACTTGAAACGTGACAGCCTTTATCATCAGGGAAGTGTGGTCCAGAACGTTCTCTCCCTGAGACCCTGGCCCCTGCCAGCTGCTCTGGGGTTATTTCAGAGGCAGCAGCAGTCACCCCCAGGAATGCAGAGCTCAGACTGCTCTTTGGAGAGAGACTCGGGCAAATCCCAGCAGCCTCCAGAGTTTGCATAGGGAAGCCCTTGTTCTGGCACAGAAGACAGGACTGTGACTTGAGGGGTTATGACTCTCTGAGTCTTAAAGCAAATGTCACCCTTCTTTGTTGGACCATTTAACGGAGGGAGCTGGAAAAAGAAAATGACTTTTAAAACTTCAGGACTGGTTGAAATATGTGCCATAGTTATAATCCGGGGGCTACCCAGAAACAAAGCATAGTTCCCCTACGGTAAAATGGGTGCAGGAGAAAGGAAATCTCAAATATCTGCTCCCTCGTCTCAGTGGTGAGAAGGGGAAAGACCCTAAGCTTCACCATCCACAGCTGGGGTTTATCTGTTGTTTCCTTCCCCCTTGAAGTTTGGCTTTTGATGCATATGAAGACCCGGTGAAACTATACAGGTCTCAAGGCAGCGAGAGAAGGCTAAGCTCCGGGCTGGCCTATGTTATGGGTTGAATGTGTGTGTCCCTTCAGAATCCATACGTTGAAGCTCTACCCCGCAGTGTGATGGTGTCTGAAGGCGGGGCCTTCAGGAGGTAATGGTAACTAG
Source organism: Mirza zaza (assembly GCA_008750895.1). Taxonomy (NCBI): domain Eukaryota; kingdom Metazoa; phylum Chordata; class Mammalia; order Primates; family Cheirogaleidae; genus Mirza; species Mirza zaza. The sequence continues at coordinate 164,503 of VSMD01088673.1, read as the reverse complement.
GTTTAGATGAGGTCATGAGGATAGGTCCCTCATGATGGGATTAGTGCCCTTAGAAGAGGAAGGAGGAAGAGAAAAGGTTTTGTCTCTTTCTCTTCTCTCTTTCCTTGGTGTACATGCACTGAGGAAAGGCCATGGAACACACAGCAAGAAGACAGCTGTCTACTAGCCAGGAAGCGGGTCCCCACCCAAAACCAAATCTGCTGGCACCTTGACCTTGGGCTTCCCCACCCTGAGAAAAGTGAGAAATAAATGTCTGCTGTTTAAGCGCCCCAGTCTACAGTATTTTGTTACAACAGCCCGAGTTGACTAAGATAGCTGCCTTGCTCAATGCTCAATGGAACCCCAATGGGCTCTGAAAAACAGTAAACAAAGTTAGAATCCTGGCACAGCCAGTTTCTAGCTGGATGATGCTGGGCAAATCACTTAACCTCTCTGAGCTTCATTTTCCTTTTCTCTGAAATGAGACTAACAACATTTGATCTGCCTATCTCACTTAGAAGTTGTTATAATCAAAAGAGACCCTGGATATAAAAGGACTTTAGAAACTACAGGGGGGATGTCTGGCTACGGCCAAATGAGGAGGTTGGCAAATCATCTCCCCTCCAAAGGAGCTATAAAGCAGGGCAAAATTGACAAAAATAACCATTTCAATGCTCTGGAAATTGGCCAAAGGCATACAATAATCTCAGATGTGATTATAATGCTTGAAAAACGGCTATATTTTAGGTAAGAACAGTGGGACTCAGTGGTGGTATAGCCTTGGGCTCATCCCATCCTCTGTAGCTTGGCCAGCACAGAGGCTCTGCCAGGGTGATGTTGCTATGAGGGCCGGGAACAGGAGCAGTGGGTGATGTCCACAGCCACTGGCATTGTCGGCAGAAGTAACGCTCCTTGGCAGCAGGCGAGTGGGGAGGACCAATGGGTCTGTTGGCATGAGGTCATGGTTGGGCAAGTATATTCTTGGCTGACATGTGCATGAATAGTGGAGACCAGAGAGGGCTCAGGCTCTCCATGCACTCCTGGCCAACTCTGAGGATGCATGCATGCATACAGGAGATGCAAAAGGAACCAGTGGAAATCAAAAGCCAGAACAGATTTAAAAACGACCTGAACTGTGAATGTGCCCCTCTCCTCCACCCCCAATCTCCATTGGCAGAACACTAGCTGGAGGTGTTCTGAGCACAATTTCTGTATAACTACTGTTGACCACTAAGCTATGCAGTCAGAAGCTTAAAAGCAAGAATTTTAAAAAAGAAAGTGATTAGGGATACCAGTGGTCACACTGTGGGAGAGACAGACTTCACAGATTTAGCCCAGGCATGTTCTGAACAAAGATAAAAACCAAAGGAAAAAAGAGCAGTGACAACAATCTTTATGAGGGAAATCAGAATCCAGAGTTGCTACAACATGGTAACTAAAATGTCTAGTTTTCAACAACAACAACAAAATTACAAGACAGGTATACAAAGAAACAAGAAAATATGGTCCATACTCGCGAAGAAATGCAATCAACAGAACCTGACAAGAGTGGGACATTAAACATGCCAACAAACATATAATGAGGGCCCCAGAAGGATAGGAGAGAGACAAGAAACAGAGAAAGGAGAGAATGCAGAGAAAATATTTGAAGAAAGAATTGCTAAAATGTTCCCACATTTGATGAAAAATATTAATTTATACATCCAAGAAGTAAAATGAACCACTGACAAGATAAATGCAAAGAGATCCATACATAGACACAACTTAGTAAAATTGCTGAATTCCAAAGACAAAGAGAAAATCTTGAAAATGATAAGAGAAAAATGACTATTGACAGGAAAGCATTAATACAATGACTTTCATCTTAACTGATGGAGGCCAGATCAGAGCTGAAAAAAAAATAACCGTCAATCAAGAATTTTATATCCAGCAGAATTATCCTTGAAAAGTGAAGGTGAAATAAAGACACTCTCAGATAAACAAAGACTGAGAGAATTTATTGTTAAGAGACCTGCCTGACATGTCTAAATGAAGTTTTTTAAGCCAAAAGGAAATGATTTTGAGATGTACTCAATTCCATAGGAAGAAATGAATAGCATCAGAAATGGAAAATATGTGGGTTAGTATAAATAAATCTATCAATATAAATTTTCTTATTTCTTCTCATAACATCTCTTAAAAATATAAAATTGAGAACAGCAATAATTATAACCTAACTGTATGGTTAAATTTATAGTGTGTGTGTATATGTGTGTGTATATGTATGTGTGTGTGTGTGTATATATATATATATCTGTGACAAAAATAGCAAAAGGAAGGAAGGAAGGAATAGAGCTATCTTGGAGCACAGTTTCTAGGTTTCAGTGATATTGTTAGTATAAATCTGAAGAAGATTATGATAAATTAAAATGCATATTGTAATCCCTAGAGTTATCCTAAAAAAATCCTCAAAATATAGTTTAAAAAATCAACAAAGGTATTAAAATGCTACGTTAATAAAGATTTAACACAAAAGTTAGTAGAGTAGGAACAGAGAAATAAAAAATACAAGGAAGATATAAAAGACAAATAGGAAAGTGGTAAATGTAAATCCAATCATCAACAATTCACCAGTGACATTAAATATGGTCTCAATGACCCAATCAAAAGGCTAATATTGTCAAACCAGATAAAAAAGCAAGGTCCAATTATATGTTGTCTACAGGAGGCATTGTAAAACACAAACAGCTTGAAAGTAAAAGAATGAAAAAGATAATGCAATCTAGCCAAAAGACAGCTGGAGTGGTTACTGTAAAATCAGATAAAATAGGACAAGAAATATTTCTAGAAATGAAGGGGAACATTTCATAATAATATAAAGTGTTACTATATCAGGACAATATGACAATTATAAATGTATATCTAGCTAACAATAGAGTCTCAAAATGCATAAATTCAAAACTGACAGAATTGAAAGAAAAAACAGACAATTCAACAACAATAATTGGAGATTTTAATGCCCCACTGTCAATAATTAACAGAAAAACTAGACATAAAATCAGCAAGAATACAGGTGACATGAACAACACTATAGACCTAATAGACATCTAGAGAACATTCTCCCCAAGGGCTGCAGAACACAAATGAAACAGTACACAGGATAATCCAAATCCATATGCCAGATCATACGTAAATATCGACAAATAGAGGAGGATTGAAATCATACAGACTATATTTTTTCACAAGAGAATTATATTAGAAATCACCAAAAAACAAAAAAAAACAAAAAAACATAGGACCTCTTCATCTCTCTCCTGGTTTGGCAAAATACCGCCTACAGTGATGGGGTAGCTGTCCCTCTCCTGGGATGGGAGCACTTTCTTTCTGAGGCAGTCAGAATGCTGCCCTCCCTACTTCTCTTTTCCCCTCCCTAATCAATTCCTCTCCCTTTCTACATTCAGTTAGAAGTTGCAAGCCCACGAAAACAGGTGGCACTTTACCTACTAGGAGAACTTTAAGTTGGCTGATGGTCAGTGTCAGAAACTATAAAGATGGAGCATTCATTTACATTACCCTGAACACTTACAGGATGGCTGCGATACACATGGATTTAGATGCGGTGGTCCGGCAGTACTCAGAAGTCAGGGAAGGGCAGGGGAGGGGGTCGTTTACTGAGTTGCAAACCTGGGTCAGGTATTACACACGGCATTTTAATATATGGCCTCCTTGAATCTTCACCAAAACTCTATGAGGTAGGCTTGGTTTGTTTCATTTAACACACTAGATAACTAAGGTTTGGATAGGTTAAGCAGGTCACCCAGAGAGACACAGGTTGAGTAAAGCCTGGCCAGAACCAAATTTAGATACCTGCGAAGTTTAGATATAAGGCACAGGCCTTGATGCCTACGTTAGAGAGAAACTTTGCTATCTTTTGTTATAGAGAACAGAGTTAGAACTCTGAATGCAAAGCAGCACATGGAATGTTGAAATTTTTTTAGAAGCGTAAAGATGAATTCTTATGATGGTTAATTTGACGTGCCAACTTGGCTTGACCATGGTGTCCAGATATTTGGTCAAACATTATTCTGGATGTTTCTATGGGGGTGTTTCTGAATGAGAACAACATTTTAGTTGATGGACTTTGAGTAAAGCAGATCACCCTCCATAACGTGGGTGGGCCTCATTCAATCAGTTGAAGGCCTGAATAAAACAAAAGACTGACCTCCCCCAAGTAAGATGGAGTTCTGTGAACAGATGGCTTCCAGACTTGGACTGCAACACTGGCTCTTCCTGGGTCCCAAGGCTGCCAGCCTACCCTGCCGATTTTGGACTTGCTGGCTTCCATAATCATGAGAGCCAATTGTTAAAATAAATCTCTTTCTATATATACAGACATCCTATTGGTACTGTTTCTCTGGAGAACCCTAATATCATGCTTAAATACTGTTTGAGTGATTTTGCTTGACTGGAGCGCTGAAATATGTCATGATACCATTTTAACTCGATGGGTAGAGAGCGTGTGTGTGGGAGCAGTGGGCAGGGGTGGGGAAAGGAGGCAAGAGTAGCCACCGCTGCAGAGGCTGCTGAAACCTCCTCATGAGATGGAGTATGAGGGAGGCCCCTCCCTGAGTGGCCGGGCCTCCTCCATGCCCACCTAGGGGTGGACAGGAAAAGAGCACCCCCATCCCAAGCCTCTCCTTCCCCAACCCCTCATACCCCACCCTTCCCTTCTAGAAGGATGGCCATCTTCCCTGATTCCTCTCCCTTGCTTGGCCAAAGCCACTTACCCTTCCTCAGAGAAGAGGGAGAAGGTGGCTTTTTATCGTGACTGTGCACTGCACACCCTGCACGGGCCCATCTTTTCCTGTTTTTTACTAGTTCTGCCCCAGATCCCAGCCCTGACTTGACGTGTGGAGTTCTCCCAGGCGTCACTTAGAAATGCGCCAAGCCACTGGGTTTAAAACAGCAGGGGACTCGCGAGTTTCAGACCTGCAGCTCTTGGTTGGCGAATGGGATTTTTATGAGGCTGCCGGAATCAGTCTTGCATATAGGGTGTTAAAAATTTTTATGGCTGGCTGGGATTCGTTGGAAGCGCCAAGCTGGAATGTGATGGAGTTCCCCATTAGAGAATGTCCCCAGGAAAGCAGGCTTGCATGGTTCCCTGGTATTCAGAGGTGTCAGAGAGCTGGTTTTATGGAAAGCAATTTCCTCAGTAAAGAAAAAATATGCTCCAGAGACAGAGCGATTTCAGCTCAGGGGCTCTGCCACCCCGGGTTTAACAGGCTTCCTTAGCAGGCGGTCCCTGGCGATTGCAAAGATAAATGGGTCCCACCCGTTCGTACTGCCAGCAAACTTTTCTTCCCTTCCTTTCTTTAAAAACATATATTTTAAAGACAAAATAATATTTTGGAAAAAAAGAAAACGACCTGCAATGACATCATTCACACACCACTATTAACATTTTGTTATATATACAGTTTTTGACATAGTTTGGACACAGCTATAATTTTATAACTTTTGCTTACTGTTTTATGGTAAACATTTTGAAGCCATGAAAATCTCTTTGTAGACCTCATTTTAAGTAACTTTATGATATTCCGTTAGGTTGGTATTCCATAAAGTGGTATTACTATTTTCCATGCTGTTGGATATGGAGCTGGTTTCTGGTATTTTTTTTTGTGTGTGTGTGTATGTGATTATAAATGACATCATAAACAGCTGGCAACATAAAGCTTTGCTCGTATTTTTAATAAGTTCTTTGGACTAGATTTCTAGAAACAGAATAACTAGGCCAAGGGATAGATATATTTTAAAGAGTCCAGATACATATTGCCAACTTGTTTTCCATAAAGGTGATCAGTTTATACTTCCATCCACTCTGCATGAAAGTGTCCTTGTTACCACATCCTTGCCAACAATGAGATCTTCGGTTTTAAATATATCTACTACATTTGCTAAGTATAAAATGCCATCTCACTCTGTTTCAGTTTGCATGTTTGGATTAACGGCAAAGTTGAACATTTTGCTCATCTGTATATCATCTGCTTGCATTTCTTCTGTTCTATTGTAGTCCTTAGTGCTTTCTGATTTGGTATAGAAAGAATTGTCTGCCATTATTATTACAAAAATATTTCTACCAATTGGTTATTCCTGGAAAGCTTTTCAAGTACAACCCCAACCCGAGCCCTAACCAAGCTGGACACATGTGGGTTTCCAGTTACTCACGTTTAGCTGTACAGTGATTGCCCCATGGATGTCCCAGGCCCCAGCTTCTGGTGCAGGGGGGGTTGGTGTTTAAGCTTTGGTTAGGTATGTGGGGTACCCACACTGGACACACCCCCAGCCAAGTATTTGATTGTTCTCAGGAGTCTAACCCATGTGCCTAGATACTGGTGGTGTGGAGAAGAGCAAGACACAGTCCCTCAATGAACTCGCAGCCTACTTGGAAATAAAACAGATACAATCACAACTAGAGTCCAAGGAAGCAGGTAATAAAAGCCATTAGAGGTACGGCCCCAACAGCTGAGATTCAGGTTCCTAAATTCCATAGAGCACCAGGGTCAGCTTTTGAACTCAGGAACCGTGACTCTTAGGCCACAGGCACCTCAATCCCAATCAAAGCCCGGGCCCTGGGCACGGCCCCCAAGGCCCCTGGTGATGCAGCTGTTCTGCCACGGTCGCCCCTCCGGCCTCCCCACCTCTCACCCTCCCCTTGCTCATGGAGGGTCCATGGGCCTCCCTGCTCTTCCTCAAATGCTCCAGGCACTGTCTGGCTTGGGGCCCCTGTAGTGACCGGTCCTCTGCTGGGAAACTTCTCCTGGACAGCTCACCTTCTCCTGCCTTTCATTCTGCACCCAAATGCCACCCCCTCCCGTCACTTTTCTAACCACCTACTGAAAACTGCAACCTCCCTTCCTGCCCACCACTCTGCCTTATAGTCCCAATTTCTCTGCTTTCTACTTAATTTTTCTCCATAGTTTTTTTTTTAACCACCTAACAAATGTCATGGCGTTATATTTACTGGATTCCTCTGTCCCTGATGGCAGGATTTTTGCTGTTTGTACCCTCAGTGCCCAGCATGCAGCAGGCAACCCATGGATATTTGTTAAAAGAACTGATAGCAAAGAAGTGAGTTAGCCTGGCACTCGTGCCTGTGCCATTTCCACTATCGTGAGAAGCTGCCCTTTGCCTTGGCATCTAACTTAGGTGCTACTTCCAGGACACCTGAGCCAACTGAGCCTTCGGAGCCACTGCCCAGCAGCGACCGCTGCCTCCTCCCCCCCACAACCCCCTGGCAGTGCAGAGCAAGCCGCTATCTGGGGCTGGTGTGGCACAGGGGCGGGGGCGGCCACTGGAACTTTGGAATCCATTTATCTATTAATTTATTATCTAATTAAGGCCCACAATGACAGCACTATTTGTTCCAAAATGCCCTCAAACTAAACCGATACAGCATATGCACATTCTAATCAATTAAAACGGTTCTCCTTAATGTCTGACTTCAGCAGCCAGTAACTGTTGCACTCCCAGGTCCCGGGCGAGGAAATGCCTTTTCACTTCATTAGGCCCCAAACGGTCTAATTGCACAGTGGCCACCAGGGCTCTCCCGCTGACAGAGTGAGAGGCAGTCGTTCCAGGATCCGGGGTGATGAGTGAGCAGGACTGTGGGGAGAACTGCCTCTCACTTGCCGTTTGCAAATCCAGTTGTAACCACAGAGAAAGCGGGCTCTGGGAGACAAGAAGATGGGCAAAAGTGGGTAAGAGAGCCTTAATCTACCATGCAGCCTGCAGCCTTGGGCAAGGGCCACAACTTTGCAACCAGGAGGGCCAAGGGCAGTGGATTTGTAGATGTTCTCCTTCGGGTTAAGAGCCCCTGCCTGGGCATGCCTCTGACATTCTGCTATTTCCACTACTTCACTTTACAGGAGTTATATAGTGTTCCCAAGAAGTTGGGAGTCCTTTAGGAGCGGTTCATCCCCAGCAGAGGGCACAGGAAATGTTTGTTAAGTTGAACTGAAATAAAAATACCGCATTAGGCTGTTGGGAGAACACATCTGTAAGCTCAGCTCACGGTATTGATGCTAGTGATCACTCACTAGCACTTATTGAGTACTGCATGCCTGCCTGCCAGGCCCTGTCTATTATTGCTTGGAATCCTCACAGCTACCACACGAGGCAGGCACTATTTTTAGCACCCCATTGTAGAGATGAAGAATTGAGGCAGAGCTGGGATTTGAACCCAGGCAGTCTTGGCTCCAATTTCATGGTCTAAGCCACAACAACTGCAAATACTTTTGCTGCACTGAGTGATGCCAAGAGTCATTCTTATCAAATGATGCTCTACTGCTCCTTAAGTGTGAGGAATGCTCGTGGCCACCTCTTTCCATGTCACAGTGTGGACCACTAATGTGTGGGAAAAAGCTCCACTGCTGATTTTATAAGGAAAAAGCCACTTTGTGTGTGTGTTTTCCAAGATACATTTTTATTATTCAACTCTCCCACCGTGCAAAAACCTATTCAATTAAAACAACAGGTAATAAAAATTATACTGCAGCTTTCTAGTAAGGTTTATTACAGGGAAGAACCAAAGAGAGGAGGGGAAAGACTCCCACAATCTCTGAGCGTCTGCTGCATGTCTGGCGTGGCGCTTACTGGCGGAAGTACCGAGGTGAAAGAAAAAGACATGATTCCTGCCCTCGTGGAGCTTACAGTCTGGTCAGTGGATATACGATGAACAAAAACCACCAAAAATGAATAGTCATAAGTGCTGTGATGGATTTAAACAAGCAGGCACCTTCAGAGAGGGCACCAAGGCGCTGATTCAGATAAGGCGGTCAGAGAAGGCCCCTCTAGAAGGTGACAATCAGGTTGGACCTACAGAATGCCAAAAGTGTTTTTGTGAAATGGAGGAATAATGTCAAAGTAGTTTGTGGGTAAAAAGACAGAATGCCAAAAGTGATGGAAATAGAAGAGCATTCCAAGAAGGGGGATAGCCCACGCAAAGGCCAAAGGTAAGGATGAGCTTGGTCTGTCCACGGAACCAAAGGTGTGAGCAGGAGGGTAGGAAGTGAGTTAGGGCAGATCAAAGTCATGGGGAGGGTGTGTAGGCAGGGCAGAGTCTCCAAATTCTATTTTAAGAACAAAGGGAAGCCATAGTGGTCCTCATCCTTGGGAGAACATGAGTGGGGGGCTGGAAAACCACTTGGCCAAATGCTGTGGGACACTTTCGAGCGTGGGGATGGGGTAGGGGAATGAAGCCACTCCTTCACCTTGAAATAAAATCGTGTTGCCTAACTGAGTGCCGGGACCCACTGATACTAGGTGTTTCTCGCCCCAGAGCCCTACAGGTGGATGACCACATGTTCCAGTTGGCCTGCGATGATCCTGGGTTGTGCCTGTCGTCCCAGTAATTATTAACAGCGATAGCATTCACTCTGAGAAGCGTCCTGGTTTGGGCAACAAATTATATGGCTACACTAACCTATGCCTCTCTTCTCAACAGCCAGATCCTTGGTCTGATGGGATGGGGGGGACCTCATTTAGTTGGGTCACTTAAGGATAAAGACTGCTGCCTGGCTTCTGTCCACTGTCCCTAGACCCCCAAATCCCAACCCCCCTCCACATAAACACACACACGGACACACACACAGACACAGACACACACACACACACACACATACACACACATGCCTGGCCTAGCTTACCAGTAAGCTGATTATTTATAATGTGGCAGAAGATAGTTTTAAGACAAGGAAATGGAACTCTGGCTTGATTGAAACAATGTGTTTATCTCCCTCTCGGGATGAAAGAGTGGCCAGAGAGAGATTACTCAGAATAGGTTTACTTGCTTCCTGGAGACCTTCCCCCTCTCCTTGCTTTCAGAATGGGTTTAATATGTGAAATGTGATTTGAGCCTGGCAGGGAGGGAGGAATGAAGGTGAGTCACTCCAACCAAGCTGATCCACATGTTATTCATTGGCATTTTTAGCTAGACTTTCACATTAGCAGTCTTAGAATGACAGGTCTGGCAAAGATGATTACGATTATTTTAGAGATGAGCTAGTACAAATTCTTCGTTTCATACAGGGGCAAGCTGAGGCCCAGCGATGGGAAGAGGCTTGCCCAGGGACGTACAGCCTGGAGCTCTGACTCCCAGGTCTCCCCACATCTCTTGGTTTTTTTCTGGGGTACTCTCTATCCCATGGGAATAGTTTGAATGTCACTCAAAAAACTCTACAAAAAATATGCAGAGCTATTTTTTGGACAACTTCCCCTATACACTTCCAAGCCTCTGTGAAAGCCACTCTTCCACCTGAAATGTCACTGCCTATTTGTGCTGAAGATGGTGAATTCCTTCAAGGGCCAGACTGACCTCTAGGTCCCCAGGCCTGGGCAGAATCAGGTAGAGGGAGGCAGTAAGGAAGAAGCAAGGAGGGAAGTCAGTGCAGGAGTCTGGCCATGCTAACCGGAGCATCCTCCTGAATCTTCATTCTCTCACTTCTTTGGGAATGAGGGAAGGAAAAAAGGCTACCAGTGGCGGTCACAGAGAATAGCCCATCTCCTCCAAAGCCCAACTTTTGCCCCTCTGAAACCACGTAGGGCACCGTTTCCCCTCAACTAGCCGTAACAGCTGACTCTGCTGGAAGAGGCGGAATCATTGTCCCTATCTTTCTAGCTCCTGTTTGAATGCCATCTCTTCCAGAAAGCCCTCTAAGAGGCAGTTCTCCCTTTACTTTGTTCTCAAAGCACTTTTTCCCCCATTCTCATGCCTTCATTATGTCAATGAATATTTATTGATCACCTACTATGCACTGGGTTCTGTAATATGTATAGGCTCTTTGCTAGGAGTGGAGAAAACAAAGACAAGGTACCACCAGTAACCTCAAGTTCACAGTCATGGGAGAGGCGGCTTGAGGAGGTGGAAACAGACAGCACAGCCCTAGAGTGTGGGAACAGAAGGAAGCGCTGGGAGTTGAGGGAACACCAAGGGGCACATTCCCTCAAACCAGGATTCTTGGGAGAAATGAAACCTGAATTGCATCTTGAAAGGTAACCCTGGAGCTGGGGGTGGGGAATAAAGGTGACAGGGAGAGACAGGTGCAAGGCCTTCGGGCACCTGAGCACCTGGTATTCTGTTGCTGTCACTTATCTTGACATTCTGCCACCCTGCCAGCCTTTTAGCTTTGTGGGGGCTGCCATGAGTCATGCATCCTTTTACACCCCCATAGCCCTTCTGCCTTTCCCCAAACTCATCACTTCTTTGTTAAACAGAACAGATCAACAATGGCCCTCACTCAGGGTAAAACAAAGCTTCCTGTCTTCCAGGCCCAGACAACATCAGGGTGTGTTACTGATCCAGAGCCATCAGAAGAGCCCCCTTGATGGGGAGCCAGGGCTGGTCTCTCATCCGGCCTCAGCCATCAATTAACACTTTTGCAAGATCAACACCCAACACTCATTTTGCAGACATAAAAAGTGCTATTAGAAATTTCTTTCCCAATGTTGAGCTCATGTTGCTAATTCTGTTTTAATATTAACTATCTCATTTGGCAATTATATTTCAATAATGAAAAGGTTATCTCTACTGTAAGATATATAATGAAGAAGACTCACTGGCTTTGACTTGATAGTTCGAATTTATGTGTCACTGAAGCTGTATTCTCAATTACGACCCAACAAACTGATTAAGCATCAGCCAAGCATGAACAATAGCTTGCAGCTCTGATTCTTCCTCCCCACCCCACCTCTGAAAGCTTTTAAACTCTGGAATATGAATGTGAATTTTTCCTGGCATAAAAAAGGCAAAAAACTTGTATTTCTGATCCCATCATCTACTGTCACTGAACCAATCAATGTTCAAACCACTTGGGCCTTATTCTTCTGCTGAGATCAATGATCTAAGGGGAAGGGTGTTCCTCACCACTGGGCAAAGGAAACATGGGGTCAGAGGCCTCTTCCTTCTCTAATGAACCACTCAGTGCAATTCAATCAACATCACTGAGCACCTACTGTATGCCAAGCCCTAAGCTAGACCTAAGGCCCTAAGGATAATTCCATAGGAGGAAAAAAACAGCTTGCCGTGCTCCTTGGAGCTCCCATGGCACCACGTGCATACCTTATAGAACACACAGTGTTGAAATGGCCTTTCCTGCGTCTATCCTCTCCAATATACGGTGAGTGCCTCAAGCACAGCGGATGTGTCTTATCCATCCTTGCATCCTGCTGGGACAGCCCAAAGCCTACTGCACAGTAGACACTTAACAAATGTTTGGTGGATTTTAATGAATCACCTGAAATTTGAAATTTTATATGCCTTTGATTGAGTCTTCACAGCGAACCAGAAAGCTGCCCTTTCTTCTACACAGCCCTCATCACATAAACTTGAGGGTTTCTAAGTCTCTTCCCGAGAATGTAAGCATCTGAAACCATTTATGATGCACTTGTGGACCCTCAGGAAACTGTTGCTGAATGAATGGCCATGCCTCTTCCAGAGGTTCCTCTTCTATCTGGGACTAGTGTTCTATTGTTTGGGTCCCCCCAGGAGCAAACCCAGAAGAAAGGAGTCAGGTGCAAATAGCATCTGAGAGTAAAATAAATACAGATGAAGGAATGGCGATGTGAGACAGGGAAGGAAAGGCAGCCAATCATGGTGTGTTTGCAGAATCAGGACACCCTAGAGTGAGGGAGCTGGGGTATCTATATGCCAATGCCCATCTGGTTGAAGGCTGTTCTGGGGGTGTTCATTCTTTGTCACTTATGATCTGCTCATGTGAGGGCAACCCTGCCTTCAGAGGCCAGAGAAAGCTTCAGGGGGGAAAAGAAAGTAGAGTTGGAAATTGGGCTGGCTTCCCTGAAATAGTCAGAGGGTACAAATGAGGAGTTATGATCACAGGATGATACAGGAGCCCCTGAACAGACAAAAGGGAAGTATGAGATTTGGACACATAGATCTGGAGGACCATCAGAGGCTCTTTATGGTATTGATATTCTATTAATAGGATACTAGGACTCCATGAGACACACTGGCTTTTAAAGTACAAACCATCTTTGTCTTTGGGGTGAGCAAGTAAAAGGCCCAGTGAGAGGCATGTGTGTGGCATGAGGGCGGTAGGGGAATACCTAGATGGTTTGCCTCAATCATTCTTATATGAAGGCAGGTGTCTAGGGGAGCCTAGGGACACTGGTGGTGCACTAACCCACAATGATGGGGAGATGGACGGCTCGAGTCCTAACATAAAACGCCAGCGAGGTCTAATCTCCATGCTGGCCTCCACCAAATCATCTGATGTTTTACCAGCCACCTATTTGTGTCAGGCACTGCCTTGTACTCTTCACACACATTAATTGATATTATTTAATCTTCACAGCAACCCTGGAAGGTGCTATAAAAATATCATTTTCACAGATGAAGAGACTGAGATTCAGACAGGCCCAATAGTAAATGTAAAACCAAAGTGGGAATTTGAGTCTCTTCCTTGTTCTGAGACCCTGCAGTGCTCTTCTCTCTAGCTATGCTCTTCTCTCTAGCTATTCAAAGGCTGTGCCACCTGCCTCAGCTACGCGGTAAACAGCCCCAGCAAAGGACTTTTGTGTGCATTTGTGATTAAAGGCAAAGCAGATAATCAGTCCCAGGGCCGGGAGAACAGTCCTCGCTCAAGCCTCAAGCGTTCCTGCACTCACACAGCCCTGGAAACCTTTCAGCATGGCTGTACTACAGCAACTACTCTGCAGGCTGCGGAATAAAGGGTCCTGTCTGGAAATGCAATTATTTCAAAATAAAAGGTTTCTAAAAGACACAAACATACAAAAGATAGCATTTTGTTTTTCTGAAACTTATATTCCCAAGAACGATGAAGATTAGTTTTGTAAAAAAAAAATGAAGAAGATGATAAAGACAATGAAGAAGTTGGTGGTGATGATAGTGGATGAAGATGATGGTGATAATCACAATGAATATATTGAGACGAAGATGGAGACGATGATGGTGCTGGTGCTGATGATAGCAGCAGCTACCATTTTTGAGCACCTAAGTGGGCCAGTTCCTGTGTTGGACACTTTATATACATTATCTCTGATCATTACAGCTAAACATGTAAGGTGACGATTAGCATCTTCATTTAACACATGAGAAAGTGAAGCTCAGAGAAGTAAAGTAACCTGCCCTGGGTCATATCTGTAGGCACAGAAAAGGATTGATAGAGATTATTGCTTGAATTAGTACTCTAAATCCTGTGCCTATAACTACTAACCTGCTTCATTTATTTACGCCTTCATTTATTTTTATCATTCATTCATCTATTCAGTGAATATTTACTTAGTCCCAGGTATACATATTGTAGTTTCTAGGCCCTTCTAATCCACATATGTTAAGAAAGTGCCTCCATTCTCACATTAGGGATAAATGAAGATGAGGGGAAATTATATTCAAATCAAGATTTATCACAGTGACTATCCCTGCGACTAGTATGAAAAGAACTGTCAATGATTTTTCAGCTCTTACAAGTTAATGCCAATTATCTGCTTCACTGTTAATCAACGTGGCAATAAAAAGCGGCTCAGTAATTGGTGGATAAGGAGAGGGATTGCCTTGCTTTTCACGGAAGCCTGGGCTCTAGGCAAGGGGCCCAGTGGACCAGGATGAGCAGACACCAGCACAAGGTCTTGGTGTTACAGTGCTGACCTGATGCTCAGGGACAAACATGGCTGGAAATTTGGGCCATAGTTGCTCCCTGTCTGCTCCCTGGGTTGGCTTGATGGGCAATGGCGGGCCTCATTCGTCAGCATTTACTAAGTGTCACTAATAGATACTTAATTGGCACAACAGCACCATGAAAGAGACATTAAACATTGCTGTAACAATTACAGTCTGGAGAAGTTAAATGACTTCCCTAAAGTCATTCAGTTAGTAAGTGGGGGAATTAAGATTTGATCGTATCTGTTTATGAGGTTTGTAAGCTTACCTTTGAGTTGCCATAAACAGAGATACCCTCCCCATCCCCCGTGCAGTGGGAAGGACAAAAATAATGAAGGACGTACAGAAGACCAGAACAGGCCTAGTGACCAGGACATCTGACTTCTAAGTCCAGCTCTATCACTGACTCAGACTATTCACCTGCCTGCAACACTTCCGTCCTCTGTGCCTCAGGATCTTTACCTAGAAGGAAAACTGGTTGTTCTGTGGGATTTCTCAGGTCCCTTCCAGCCTCCCTAGACGTCTGTGACTCTGTTTTACAGATTGCTTAACTGTTCTTCAACTCATCTGATCATAGGAAACACCTTCGGAGAGACAGGCAGGGTAGGTGGTCTACGCAGCTTACACGGAAAGACTCACAATACTCTAAAGCTATTCACATCCAAGGAAATGCATCTCTGGTGTAGGTAGGTAACTTGATGGAAAAGTCAGATTCAATACACAGTAAACTTCTTTACAGCCTAAAATCAGATATATTGCCTTGTTTTCTCTCATTCCCTGCCTAGCTCATCCGTGTAAGTTTTTCTCCCCAGTGGAAGGGGAGCAGCTTGAGAGTAGGGCTTGTATCCTCTGCTTCTTTTGCACTCTCCACGGCCCCTAGCGTAGCCCTGGGCATGGAAAGGGATTGATACATTTGCTGCTGGAATTATTACAAAAAGTAATATTTCAGCACTTGTGTATGGCGCGTTTATGTATCAGCACCGAGGTCACCTTGAGCAATACTGGGAACACCGTCCCCATTTTCTACAGATGGAGCCCGGGGGTCAGAGAAGCCAAACAGCCTGGCCAAGGGCCACGTGTCAGGAAGCAGCAACTCTGGGGCTGGCGCCAGGCCTCCTGATTCCCAGGCCAGGGTTCTTGTCACCAGCCCCCGATAGAGGGGCTCGATGCCCGAAAGAGGGGTAGGAACGTTAGGAAATGCCTCTCTTAAAGACAGCAGCACCCCCTGGAAAACCTGCCAGGGGAGCATTTGGAGACTTGTCCTAGATCCTTTGGGAAACCCTGGAGCACATCAGGGTAAGGGCAGTGAGAGGGAGAGGGGTAGACTCCTGGTGCTTTCTCCAGGTCAATGAACTCCCACTTCTTACCATAAAGAAGTTATTTTTTGGTTATTTAAGTGCCCCTCTGTCCCTCACATTAGCCTGAGAGCTCCCTGCAACCAGGGTCTGGGTCATATTCATGTGTCTTCATCCCACCTCCAACACCCAGGAAGACCTGGCATAACTCTGGATGGATGAGTGAGTGCGTGAGTGAGTGTGTGAGTGAGTGATGTAGTCGATTAGTGGGAACAATTAGAAGCTTTCAAATAGTTGGTGTGGTCTCACAGGCCCAAAGAACTGTGCTTTTTAATACCGTGTTTCCCCAAAAATAAGACCTACCCATAAAATAAACCCTAGCAGGATTTCTAAGCATTTGCATTATATAAGCCCTACCCTGAAAATAAGACCTAGTGCTGGGCGTGGCTACACAGCGCATCTGCACAACCCATGCATCTCGTTGCGGCGCGGTAAAGATGACGAGATGTGCACCATCTGGGGGATGGTCATGCTGGAGACTCAGACTTGTGGGGGGAGGCGGGGAAGGGACATTTATTGAAACCTTAAAATCTGTACCTCCATAATATGCCGAAATAAAAAAAAAAAAAAGAAGACGAGCAGCCCTTCTCATCTGCCCCATGAGAGCTCTATCGCTCGACGTGAGAGATTGGGGCCGACGGTTCTAAAGGAAATAGAGTCGCAAGAAACCCAGGATGGAATTCGGGGTTTGGAGAGTTATGATGATGTTCCAGAAGATGATGGATGACTTAACTATATTTGAATAAATGTAGATTGTTGTACTGTACTTAAAAAAATAACACAACCCCTGAAAATAAGCCCTAGGGTGTCTTCTTGAGGAAAAATAAATATAAGACCCTGTCTTATTTTCAGGGAAACATGGCAGATAATGATAATCATCAACACCTCTCTGGCTCCATGAAGCCTGGCAAACACTTCTGCAGGGCAAGGACTGTCATCTCAGTTTGGGAGGTTTGCCCCAGGCCACAGAGGCAGTATCCTTGGCTGCCTCTTAGTGAGCTTGTGCCAAGCCCTTTGCTGGTAGGAGCTCACTCAGTCTTCCTCAAGGACAGGTATTCTCTATGACAGGTATTATTATTCTCGCCACTCTTCAGATAAGGAAACTGAGGCCCCACAAAGTAACCTGCATAAGGTCACATGGGTAGTGACTATGTAAAGCCAAACTGATCTGGCTCCCAGCCTGAGCGTGTCCCGCTCACGGCTAACCTGCCTGGATGGACATTCCTGTCGCTTGGAGCGGCTGCCCTAATGAGGCGCTGTCGGGCTGACAACTCTCTCAGCTGAATGGAGCTAACTGGGAATTTTACAGGAGTAACAGAAACAAGCCCGATCTCTCCATTGCCACGCACGTGAGTCTGCACGCGTGCTGCGTGGCTGGCTCTGGCTCACGCACGCTGCTCGTGAGCGTATGCACATGGGAGAGTGTGTGTGTCTGCTTGTCTTCCCTGAGGCAGAAATACAATGGACCCATGCAGGTCTCTCCTCTTAAACATTCCTAGAGGCTGTAAGCCTTGGATCCCCTGTGCTCCAACACGGAGCAATGACAGCGATCACAGCACGTATGAGCAGGATTCATGGCAGGGCCTGGACAGGTGAGAACTGGAAGGCCAGCGTCCTAATGCAGAGGGGAATTACAGGTAACATATTTGACTTTATTTTGTATATTAAGGGTATTCTACCGGCCTTATCCTAGCTGTGAAGCCAGAAATAGTTAAAATCTAATAATGACTACAGTAAAACCAACTTAAAAAAGGTTAACCAATCAGGTACTACTGTCTCAGGGAGAAACAAAGGCAAACGCTTGCAGATGGAATTCAAGGCAGAGCTCTTTCTGGCAGTAATCAGGTAGCAGGGAATCATTACCCAGGGAAGCAAGTGGAAGGCAGGCTTATAAAAAGTGCCACGGACACAGTGCACAGGACTGTTTTCTGTTAATACCAAAGAAACCTGGTGGAAAATGGAATCGAGCAGTCAGGACATCTTCCAGCCCTCCAAGATCGAACGGAGATCAGTCCTCCCAGAAGCTGATCGATGATATTAGAAGTAGTACTTTTAGTGCTTTTTTGAATGCCTACTTTGGGTCAGGTACTGTTGGGTAGTTTCTCTGAATTATTTCATCAAATCCTCACAAGAACCCAGAAAGGTGGGGATCATTATTCCAGCTTTACTACAGAGAAGGGATTCAATGACTTCTCATTTGGTTGAATAAAAAACTGGGTGTTCTGACCCCCAAACCCTACAGAGTGGCTTCCTTAACAAACTGGATTAATCAAGATGATTGCATAGTAGAAGAGACAGAGCTTCTTGGACTTTGGAAAAAGGGCAAAACAAAGGGAATTTCTTGGGATCCTTCCATCCAAACAACCTTGTGTAAAGCTGGCTACTCTAGATACATTCCAGTACCTCTCTGTGTAGGGAGGGAGAAGTGTATGTGTGTGTGCATGTGTCTGTCTGTCTGTCTGTCTGTCAGAGAGAGCAAGGGAGCAAGAGAAATGAAGACAGCAACTAAGCCCTTGTCCTTAAAGATGCCCGAACTTTGCCGTGTGTAATACAAGGGGGTGGACTAACTTAGCGAGAAGGCAGAGAAAGGGGTGGATGTGGGTTAAACAAGAGACTTGAGCTTGGAATTATCCAGACATAAACGTTCTAAAAGGGAACCTTGTGAAATTTAGGGGAGGAGGTTAGGGCAGAAAACGCTAATAGTAGGTTTGTGGCTTGTGGTTTCCCTCCACAAACCACAGAGCACTAACAATTCTCCCCAAATTAAGGTCAGGCCCAAAGATTCATACAGTCACCATGTCACTGACCTGGTAGAGTCCTGAGATCCTAAGTCCTGATTCTCATCATAATTTCCAAATGAGGCCGAAATCCGGGAATATCAACTTTTCCTGGATCACATAGCTATTTTGTAACAGAGCCAGGAGAAGATGCTCTTCAAAGTCAAAAATCCAGTAATTTTTGGCTGAGGATTATGATTACATGGGTTAGGTGATCCCAGTGTCCAGATCCCACTAGACCACCCTGAATCTTTCGTGTCACTGTCCTAGAAACCAGCAGTCTCAGCTGCACCTGTTTCCTGAATTGGTGTTCCTGCCTCCCCAACAGCTGCAGATTTGTGCACTGGTGCGATTTATTTCTCCCTTTGCTCAGTCTTGTTCCATACACTCATCTCCTCTTCAACCC
The DNA here is from genome assembly GCA_008750895.1 of Mirza zaza. NCBI lineage: Eukaryota > Metazoa > Chordata > Mammalia > Primates > Cheirogaleidae > Mirza > Mirza zaza. The sequence continues at coordinate 145,315 of VSMD01088673.1, read as the reverse complement.
ATGCCTTTCATTTCCTTGGCCATTTCTTCTCTGGCTTCTTTGAACCTCAGCCTGCTCTGGGCTTCCTGTGGGAAAGCCCACTTCCTCCATACATCCACTAAGTATTTATGGAGTTCCTGTCAAGGCCATTGTCACTAGACCTACTTGTTTAGCTGCTGCTTGCTGGGCCCCAGGCATGTGCTAGGTACCTGGCACTGATAGAGTCTCAACTCAGCCCCATAATAGTCTTGCAATGAAAATGTACTGCACAAAGCCCATTTCACAGAGTAGGAAACTGAGGCGCAGTTGGGTTTACTCACAGGAAGATCATAAAGCTAGCACATGGCAGAGCCTTGATTTTACCCTGAGAAGTAATAGATTGTAGTGGTTAAAAGTCTGTTAGGACCAGACTGCATGGATTCGAACCCTAGTTCTGTCACTTAGTAGCTATGTTACCCTGGGTAAATTGTTTAATTTTCCTGTACCTCAGTTTACTCGCTTGTAATATAGCAAGAGTAACAGGGTTGCTGTAAAGATTTAGGGAGAAAAAAAATATAAAGCACTTAAAACATAGAGCCCGATAAACATTAGTTGTTGCCGTTATACTATTACATCTCAGGTGATTTAATTCTCAAGTCTATGCGCTTTTCACTATCTAGTGTTTCTCAAACTTGTCTAAAATATGCTCGTCTCAGGTCAGGTTGCCTGGGAAACAAACTTTGAGACGGAGCTTTGCTGGCAGGTTGTTTCCTGCTCTCGCGAAACACTCCTGTCGGGGGAAGGAGGAAAGCGGGACTGGGCAGGGAGAACTTGAACAGCAGGGCAGCCACAGCACAGGCCTCAGCCCATCTCGCCGGAGCTCTGCAGCTGAGCTGGCCTTTCAGAGTTGCCTCAAACTGGGCCAAGGAGTTTGGGCCTTTGTATTAATACAGTCCTCACTCCCACCCCCACCTTTTCCGTGGAGGAGTCGCTGGATACAGCCTGCCTTCAGGTCTTAATCTTGGGCTGGGCAAGGGGGCTCCTTTCAGGGGAAGACAATGCCCAGAGAAAGTAGTAGCTGTGAGCTGCTGACACTCTGTGGCATCTGCGGCAATGGGTGCCTTGGCCTTGGGTGGCATCTGGGTGTCACATCACAGCATCCATTACAGCCTCGAATAGCAGGAGGGTAGGCATTGCCCCTCGCCCAGGCAGCACTGGCGTCAGCGTCTCTGCATGGATATCGCCTGGGGCTCCAGCTAAGAGGCAGCTTTCTGAGTCCGACTTTAGAACCAATGTCAATCATGACCTCTGGGCAGCGGGCTCAGGAGTCTGAAAGTTTGACAAGCGCCCAGGTGGTATGTGTGTACCCTAAAGTTTGAGAACCAACGCCCCAAAGAGACTTGAGAAATTGGTCTTAAGTGACCATTTCATGAATTTCTCATATTTCATAAGAATTCACTCCTATTTTGCATCCTTTCATAATATATTCATGTTTGCTTTCATGCAAAGATATTTTCCCCCTCATATCTTCAGAATTACAGGTCATCATTCTCTTCCTTGACAATCTCTGCGCAGGCCTAAGGACAGCTGCACCCCAGTTGGAGGAGGGTGCCTGTCTCTCTTTGTATCTTCTCTCTCTCTTGGGGATACAAATAAATTAAGACTCAGCCTCTGCCCTCAAGGAGCTGGAAATCTAGCAGAAAGGTAATATGCAAGGCATCTTCCAGACCTGCAATCTTTCCCCTGGCCTCCCCTGCTGCTAGATTCACCTGCTTTCAAATTTATTTTCTGGGAGCTGAATAACCAACGCTCTTAAGGGGTTAGCAAATTTGTTTTGCCCGGGACTGCCACCTCCCCACCCTCAATCAATTTCCTTCAGTCTGAGGGCAGTGCATGGCTGGTTCAGTTTCTCCTCTGTCCGTGTTTTCTACTTTCTGAATCATTAAATTGTTCTCGTCCAAATACAGCAATCTATTTCATCTTAGATGCTTGGCTGTCTTGGAAACCCAAGAGCGCCCAGGGGAGTGGAAGGCCCAAGAGAACTGAGTGATTTAGAACTCCTCAAAACCAGGCCTCAGCACTTCTTAGTCCCATCCCCAGAGGGGCCTTTGCAGTTGGAATCTTAATTCAGAAAATACCTTCTAAGTTGGAGGGCAAGGGAAAGCGAGCGGGGCAAGAGCGATTTGGTATTTGTGGCAAGCAGCTTTCTCTATCCAGGTGGGCTCTTCTCCAGGAAGCACTATTAATAACACTACTCACTGTGGGAACAGCTTTTAGTTTGAGAACTCCCCAAGTCCTTTATGGGGAGAAATCATACCACCCGACAATGAACTTGATCTGCTGAGCAGAGTAAGTTAACAGCTGTTAAACAGCTGTATTACTCTAGCCCAGGGAAAGGGAGGTTTAGGGCCTTGGAAGAATTTGGGGGAAGGTAACAGACAGAACCCCACCTCCTGTAATTGGAGGCAATCAGAATTCACCCAGGATTAAAAGCAAGATTCCTGCCTGTTTGTAATCAGGCATGTAATCAGAGGGAGAAGCTGGAAGCCGAGAGCAACTAGGGGCACAGGGCTGGTGTTTACTGAGCACTTCATGTGCCAGGCACTGTGCTAGGCTGTTTACAAGCAGTATTTATGTGACTCCTCACACCTATGGGATGATGGAGTTTCTAATATTACTCCCATTGTACCTAAAGGGAAATTGAGCCTTAAAGAAGGGAAGGAACCTGTTCAAGTTTACCTGGTGAGTAAAGGGGGTCCAGGTTGAGTTTCCAAATCCTCACTGTACATCAGGAAGTCTCAGAAACCCTCTCTCACCATCGTGGCTGAGATGCTAGATTAGGAGCTCTTTTGGCCTGACTTTCTGACTCCTAAAGGTTGTTCCTATTTCAAAAAACAAAAGAGCCGTTTTGGCTGGATATGCCACCAACTCCACTCACAGCTGTTTTCCTTCAGGGAGGAGAGGGACCCCTACACTGGGTACCTGGCAGCCTGTCCTTCTCAGGGTGTCGGCCCTCAATCCCTCTCCAATTCTAGGAATTCCCCCCAGCGGCACATCAGGCAGAATGGGGCCCTGTGCCGCTCAGGCAGGACTCTGGGTGGATGATTTATGGGCCTCACATCCTTCCACCAGCCCCAGGAGGGAGCGATTCTTCTTACTCAGAGCCCAGCCCAGCCAGCTCCTGTCAAACAGCCTCGGCAGACCTCCTTAAACGACAGCGATCCTCCTATCAGGAGGAAGCCAGGGTGACAGGTGTCTGATGGAGAGCCAGCACCCCTGACAAGCCTCCCAGCAGACCCCAGCAAAGAGCCCTGCTGGATATGGATGGGGTGGAGGGTGGGAAGAGCCAGAGAGACACAGGAGGCAGCAGTAAAAAGGGGAGGAAGACAGAGAAAGTGGGGGGAAGATAAAAGGGGCACATGGAGGTTGATAGAGGGACATTGATGTGGGTGATTGATGATGTGATGAAGGCCTGCCCCTCCCACCACACTGTAGGGACCATGTCTGGTTTTGCTCACTTGTACCCTGAATGGCCAGCACAGTGCCTGACACAGAGGAGGTGCTCACAAGTACTTACTGAGTGAAATTAAAAACAAAGTGATGTAACAGTACAGAAAACACAAGTCCTGGCACAAAAGAGGAGCTCAGTAAATGCTTGTTGACTAAATGTCTATACACAGACAGAAAGTGTTTTGGAGGAAGGGAGAGACTCAGTTTCCAGGATGGGCCCAGTAGATCCAACAGGGGAAGGAAGCATTGAGGGCTGGGGCCAGGCTAGGGACTGGGGCTTCAAGGCAGGCTAGGGAATCGGCAGGGAAAGGAGCCTTCTCACAGCACCAGGAAGCTGGCAGCAGGCACGCAATCTCCGGAATCAAGAAGGAGAAGGGCAATCAGTGGTAGGGAAGGGAGCTCATCACTTTTGCAGAATCTAGCACTGACCCAGGCATGAGATAGCACATGGCGGAAGTTTCCAGAATTAATGGAGATTAGGACTGTGGGATGAGAAGGTCAAGGTGAGGGGTTTAGAACTGCATCTGTGAAAAAACAGTGTGACTTGTGGGGTGGATACAGAGGCTTAAAGGGGCGTGCTGGGCTGGACGTGCCCGCCGTTAAGACTCGGTGCCTCTGGGCACACATGGGTGAACGTTGCTTCGACTTTCACACCAGGGCAGTGGTTCTCGACAGGGGCAGTTTTTGGCAATGTTTGGAGACATTTCTGGCTGTCACAACCTGGGGAAGGTGCTACTGGCATCTAATAGGGTAGAGTCGTGGATCCTGCCTAACATTCCACAATGCACAGGGCAGACTCCACAACAAAGAGTTACCTGGCCCAAGGTGTCACAATTAAAAGACCCTATGGGAGCACTGCTGCCTTCCTGACCCTAAATCCCAGGTCTCATTTAGAGACATTTTAGTCACCATGATGGAGAGATCATGACCATCAGTAAAGATTTCTTGAGCATGGACATGTCAAAGCAGATACCTGCCATCTTGCATTTTTTCCCCCTTAAAACAGATGGCAGTGGTCTGGATGCAGAGAAGGCCAGTGTGAACATAATCCATGGTACAGCCCAGCCAGGGGCCTGGCATCACACCAGCATCACCACCGTACCCTGAGGGGGTGCCGTGCCAGTGATGTTCCTTCAGCCCTCTGGAACTTGCAACCTCAGACTTGGGAACTGGGCAGGCCCACAGGAGCACCTGGTCCCACTGCCTTATCTCACAAGCCAAGAAGCTCAAGTCCAAGAGGGGACTGACCTGTGGAGGGTCACAGGGCAAGTGAGTGGCAGATCAGGCCTGGAACCCAGATCTCTAGAATGCCAGCTCAGGGCTTTTTCTACGAGAAAGGGCGTTTGGTAACTTAAGTTTCCAAAAAGTGCATCCTGCAATGAGAAGTGTGCAAAACACGTGAGTGACTTGTCGGAAGCCTTTCAAATATTGGGTAATCAGGTTCAGCTCACTTTAGACTGAGTGGCTCAGGAAGCAAGAGCCTAAAGAGAAGGTTCTGGTGGGGGCCTGTGGCTGAAGTAATCTGCCTGTGATGGAAAGGTAATTGCTTGAAGATGTCTTTAAGCATTCACAGGGTGCCCCAAAGATCCAAAGAACAAGATGGGTTTGTAATAGTCAGGAGACTTCTCCCCCACTGTACCAAGGAAAGGGACTAATAAGTAAGACGATTAGCACCACCAGCAGGCACTGATATTTCTTCCCCATTCCCCAAGCCCCTGAAACTTATTTTGATGATAAAAACCTGGTTTTTACTTGTCCAAGGGGAACTTTGCCAGTGACAGGTTCATTTGGAGAGAAAATTAAAGAGCTCAGGCTCTGCTGGAGAGGTGGGGTCATTTACCAAGTCACAGAGCAGTACAACTCCCTCCGCCCCCCACCTCCACCACCCACTCCTATCTGAAGACTCTGTTCCTAAACCACCCATCCTCTAGGACATTTCTACCTCCCCTCCTCAAGGAAGAAATAAATCTGCCCCACTTGGTGACCCCCTGACCCTCACGTATGTCTATACCAATACCCCAATATGTAATGACTTTGTTTGTTGGGTTGTCTTTCTCCCCACCAGACTGTGAGATTTGTCCCTAGTGCTTGGCACAGGGACAAGCATACAGCAGGTGCTCAATAAGTATTTGTTGATTTGTCAAAGCCAGGTTCCTGGAAGTAAACTAGAGAAAGGTGGTACCCAAGGTGAGAAGATGCACACCAGAGGAGGAATGGGGTCCCTGTGTTGGGATGGGGGTGTAAATACTGATTCGATGTTCTGATTGTCCCCAAAAAGGAAGGATACTAATATTTCCCAATTCCCTCTTTTGCACAAGGCACTTAGTCCCATAGGTTTATTCCTCCTGACAAGCCTATAAACAAATTATCATTGTCCCTTGTTTGCTGATAAGGAAATGGATACTTAGAGAGCAGGATTACATGGCACCAAAGCACGAGGTTCCTGTTCCACTAAGCTGTCTCTTGCAGCATAAAGGATGTATTTCCAATGCCTCAACAGAACCCTGATGATGCCCGCTTGGATAGGTAGGAACCTGTCACATCAGAGCTTCAGTCCATTGATGTTTTCATATTTAACACAAGAGCAGCTGTTAACAAGAGCAGCTGTTTCAGCTATCAGAGCACTAGAAGCCTATTTCCTAAACAGATATAAATAAATAAACTTGATTTGATCTGTGGACATAAGATTTATGAAATTATTTATTTGAAAGGTCCTACAAAGATACAAATACACTCCTTTCTGCTAAGCACTTAACAAATTGACTTTCATGTTTAAATTCCCCGAAATCAGATCTGTCCCAGGAAATCTAGGACTTACCATAACCATTACCCCTAGGAGGCATTTTAGTGCAATGGAAATGACACAGGTGGAGAGTGAAAAGAGCAGGGTCAAACTGCTGCCACTTAAGAGCTGATTCTCAGTTTTCTTACCTGTAAAATGGGGATAATAACATGCAGTTCACTCAGGTCTACTTTGGGGATACGCATTTGAAAGCATTTTTGTAAACTGCAAAGCAACCTAGAAGCATTAGCTATTACAGCTATAGAAATTTTGGCATTTCATGCCTACTTGTGAATCCTTGATTTCAAAGAAGCTTTAATTAAGTACATGGAAAAAGTTAAAAATAAAAAATCACTACCCTGAGTAGTATACAACGGCAGGGCCACTTACAGGTGTCAGATTTTGAGTTCACAGTCTCTCCTTTCCCACTGCACCCGGGCTGAGAGGACCTTGTAATTTGTGGCGTCGTTAACCAGCATAACATGCTATTCTCGTGCCTGGTGCAGGCGCAATCCTTATTAACCTCCAGCACTCAAAGGCACACCCTGGAGATCTTGCTCTTGTTGTGAGTATAATTACAGACATTTTTAGCTCTCCAGAAATTTTTTTAAAGAACAAAATGTTCTGAAGAAATCCTAAGCCACCACGTAGAAGATATTGTGGAAATTTAATTTAAAAAAAAATTGTTTTTTTAAATGTTAGGTCTGTATGGGGCCTAAGAAAGCAACTCAACCCCTGTCTTTTGGAATGCTGTGTCTGAGAGATGTTAACGGGCATTGCACAGAGAGCCGTCTGCAGCCAGACAGGCCTGGGAAAGGCCGGAGGACAAGGTGAGCACAGGGCTCTGGGATGGCACAGACTGTGCAGGTGTGCCCGGTCACTGCAGCTCTAAAAGCAGACACGCCAGGAGGAGGGTCTTGGGTTTACCTGGAAACCTTTATTCCTCAGGATGGCTGAAAGTTTTCCCCAAAACAAACTTGCAGAAGCTCTGCTCCAAACTGGTTTCCACACAGTGCTCAGCAGGATCTCAGAGGCTCCTGAAGGTCTAAGGAGCTGCAGAGGGCTGGGGCTAAGGTCCCCTTGTGTCCGGAACAGCAGCCCCCCCTTGAAACCTGGAAAATCACTGCTCTAGAGTATGCAAGGACAGGAGGCCTCCTCTATCTCGGAACCTTATGCATTAATCTTCAGACTTTGACCTTGCCTCCACTGTGCTGACGCTGGTGGAGCAGAACAGAGACCCAGGATGTGGTCTGGACAGCAGTTCACTCCTCCCTGGACCTTCGACAAGCTCCGAGACCTCTCCCAGCCTCTGCTTCCTTGGCGTGCTGTGGCCATGCTACTACCTGGAAGACTCCACACAGGCACACGGCTGGCACACAGCAGGGCTCCGGATGCAACAGCCACTACATATGAAAACATCCTTTTGTGGCCTTTATCTTGCATTTTATTTTAAAATTCTCAGCTCCCCACCAGTGATAGGCATTTGCATCCTGCAGCTCTACGTCACTCCACTGTGCCCACATCAGTGTATATCTCTTCATTCTGCTTTTGTAATTCCTCCCGAGAACATTTTTGATCTATTTTTCTTATTACATAAGTGACACACATGCATGGTAGAAGACTTTAAAAATTCAGACAAGAAAAATAAACCAGAAAAACAAAACAAGACAAAATGACCCATAATTTTACCCCTTGGAGCTACCCTGTTAACACAAAAATGTCTTCCTTTTCAATTTACTCATCTGAGAAAATGAGCTCATCTGAGAAATGCCTGTGCAGCTTCCTGGATCTACTCTTTGCTATGTTGTCAAACTTACATCTACCAAAATCTCCCATCCTTCTTTACTTTTTTAAAAGTTATTTTGCATGCTTTTTATCTCAAAAATAATGCTAATGTATTCACATATTTGAATTCAAACAACACAGAACAAGCCGAACACCAATGCAAGTCTTCCTTCACTCCTTCCCCTCCATCCATCCCACTCATGTCCCAAGGAAACCACTGCTAAAGGTTGTATTTGCAGACATTTTCCGATTTATTTTCATGCTATAGTCAGTCATTGATACTTAACATAAAAGATGGTCTTAGACCTACTGTTTTATTTCTTAAGCCTCTTGAATCATCTTTTCAATGTGTCTGGCCTTAAAACTAAAGGTAGCATCTCCCCTGAGGTCAACTTTCATCAAGTCAAAGTCCAGGGCAGCGCTGCTCAGCTTTATTGTGTGTTCAACCACTTGAGGAACTTGTAAAAAGCAGATTCTGAGTCAGTAGGTCTGGAGTGGGGCTGAGATTCTGCATTTGTAGCTAGTTCACACTGCAGTTTCCCCGGGAGCACTTTGAGGAGCAAGGGTCCAGGACACTCATCTGTCCAAGGGAGGCATTTGTGACTCCCCAGCTTACAGAAGCTGCGAGACGACTGTTCCCCCTGTGTATCCCACATGCCTACATCACAAGCCCTCCTAGATGGGCCAGACTTCAGCCCAATGCACAAATCTCCCAAAGATTTGGGGTAACTGGTGGGATGGAGTCCCCTGGGGGTTCTAGATTCCCAGATAAAAAGGAACTGAGTGTTCATGGCTCTTCTGCATAGGGGAAGCATCCAGAAGAACAGGAGACATCACAGCCATTATACCAAAGCCCCCAAAGGTGTGGCATGAGCCCTCTACCAAGAGACATCCAACAGAGCAGCAGTGAGGAGGCTCTAACTCTAATGGGGGAAGAAACCCAAAGGCGCACAGCAAGATCTAGAAACCCAGGTTTAGCTGAAGTGGTCAAGCCCTTTTTGGCAACTGAGTTGAGGTCGTGGCTGGAGCCTGAGGAGAAGAGATGGAAGGGTGATTCATTCTGACCAAGGACACCAGGATGGGGCTTCCGCAGTAGGAAAGGGGCAGCTGTGTTTACACAGGTCATCAGAGAGAGCAGGGACAGTGTGGGGTGGCTCTGTGCACACAGGCCAGAAGAGATCACTGGATGACAAGCCAGCAGCCTGCTTCTCTAACTTCAGGTGTGGCCCCTTTAGGAGGCTCGCTCATCACCATCTGCTACACATATGACAACATGGCTAATTCCACCCAGCATAGTTCTTAAACCACAGTCCCTTGGCACTGCATAGTGACCTCAGCACTGGGTTGTGGTGTTGGAGCAGTGCCTTGGGGGTTAATCAGATGGTCAAATGTCTCATCAATGAGAATTTCTCCCATCACTATACTCTGAGCATCAAAGAGCTGGGATTTCTGCTTGGTTAGTGATAAAATAATAAGCACCTAGAAAATACATTCCTTAGAGTTTCCACAATTAAGCACCCCATGTTTCATTTTCTTTCATTTTTTAAGTTGTTGGCTACTGGAGAATAGCTTAAGGAAAAATAGCTTTAGGAAAAACCCTTCCCTAACAAACCACTGTCTCTCAAATTTTCTTTGCTGATGTACGAGAGACTTTGCTCCATGATTTGTCTATTAATATAATTCCTCCCAAATCACTGAAACCTGCCCAAGAAAGCAGTGGACATTTATTTTCACGGTTTTCATTCAAACCTGTCAGGATATTCAAGGCAAAGAATGCAAGGGATGGGGCAAGAGAACTCAATACATATTTCTAATAAACATCTCATGCACTTGACCTGCATGAGAATCATCAGAAAGACTTGCTTCTTTCCTAATCAATTCAGAACAAGAATACTAGAGAATGACTGCTATGGTGGAACAAAGTGAATGGTATGCACTTCAGCCTCAACTCTACGATACCTTCTTTTTATGGAACATTTCCAGGGAAAATATAACAGGGACATATGACCAGACCATCCTATCTAGAGGTCCTGCAAAGCCAAAGCTGGGCAAAGGAAGTCAGGGGCCACCATCATCTGGGACATCAGTTTTGTCCCTTGCTGCACTCCTAATATCTAGCAAAGGGCCTGCCTAGAGTAGGTACCGCACACATTTCCCTCGAATGAATGAATGGATACATGGATAAGAGAATGATCACTTCTAAATCAGTATCTCCAGCGTCTCTTATTCTGCTCCAGGTGTCTAGTAATTATCTCTACTTAGATGCCTCCAAGGTGCTTCAAACTCATCACATCTAAAAATTCCAACTCATCAAGTGTCAACCCCTGTCCCTGCAAACTGCTCCTTTGGGGGTCTGGAATTTCCATACCATATTTAACTGTCTGAACTTCTCTTTTTCACCTTCTTCATCTAAAAAACTCCCAGAGCAAATGTTAACTTCATCTCCAGTGCCTTCCTGGGACCCATCTTGCCTGCTCTTCTTCACTGGCCTTCTTTCTTATCTAAAAATCAATGTGAGTTCGATGTGATGTCATTGCTTTTTATAAACTGGGAAGGGAGGCTGAGCCAAACACAGAGGCAGCTAAGCTCCCTCTGAAGGGCAAAAACTCTTTTTTCTCTTCCATCTCACCTCTCTCTGGAGCTGCAATAAACAGAACCCTATTTGGGGGGAGCACGCAAAGCCAAGAGCTCTGGACACTAACTGCACAAGTTCGAGTCCTGGCTTAGGAAAAAGCCATTTTATAATCGTGCAGGAGTTTTAGCTTGGCAGGTAGATTGCAGGAAGCCTAGCCTTGTAAGAAGAGAAAGAGGCAGGGAAGGGTAAAAGCTTTCATGTGACTGTTCTGCTTTCGAATATCACAATGGAAAAGTAAGGTTTGAAACTTCTGACAAAGTCCACTGACTGCTCAGAGACCATCAGGATCACTTCTGCAATCATAAAATAGTATCTTTAGCTCACTGAAGCAAGGGAGAATTCTCCCTAGGGCTGCAGCCTCCATCCCCCGGGCTGCGGACCTGTACCTGTCCGTGGCCTGTTACCAACCGGGCGCACACCGGGAGGTGAGCAGCAGGCAGGCAAGCCAGCAAGGCTTCACCTGTACTTACAGTTGCTCCCCATTGCTTGCATTCACCACCGAAGCTCCACCTCCTGCCAGATCAGCAGCGGCATTAGATTCTCACAGGAGTGAGAACCCTGCTGTAAACTGTGCATGAGAGGGACCTAGGATGCACATTCCTTAGGAGAATCTACTGCCTGATGATCTGAGGTGGAGCTGAGGCAGTGATGCTAGTGCTGGGGAGCGGCTGCAAATACAGATTATCATTAGCAGAGAGGTTTGACTGCACAATAAATGTCATGCACTTGAATCATCCTGAAACCATCTGCACCCCCATCCCCCCAATCTGTGGAAAAATTGTCTTTCATGAAACTGGTCCCTGGTGCCAAAAGGGTTGGGGACCCCTGCACTGGGGGACCCCAGGCATTTGGGGGTGGCGAGGACTTATGATGGATGATTCTAAAGAAATCGGGGAAGCCAGGGCTAGTGTTGGATTGGATGCTCTCAAAAATTGGGAATGTAATAAACAAGTATTTTTATTTAAGGGTGGGAGGATCAAAGCAGGGTTAGAGTTTGCAATAGGCAAAGCAGCAGCAGTCATTCAGAGGAGGGTGATGGTACTCAGAGAAGTGGATTTTCGGTCACTTTTGTGGTCACATCCTGGCTGTGTTATGCCCTGAACATGTCACAGAGAGGTTTTGCCTATGTCTTGCCCAAAGCATTGTTCCTGTCTATTGTGAATATCACAGTCTGGTTGTCAGTAGGGCTGATTTTTGTTTGTTTGTTTGTTTTTACTTTTTCTGTCTTTTCTATGAACCTACTACTTGTGAAAGGGCTTATTCCATACCAGGCACTGCATTAATCACTCTGTATCCATCAACTCATTTATTACTTTACAAGATAGGTAGGTATCATAGCCATTTTACAGATGAGAGAGGCTTATAAGTGTTACTGGCATTTTTACAGCCACAGAGGTAAGTGAACGTCAAAGTCAGAAATTCCATTCAGGTCTGAGCAACTCTAAATCCTGTGTCCTTCCCTTCTCCATGATACTGTCTCCATTTCGTCAGCACCAGTGTCTACTCCATTCATTCATTCGACTATTACTGAACCTGTGGTGGCCACTGTGCTGTATGGGGTACCGGATGACATACTTTGCCCTCGTAGAACTGAAAAAAGACTGTTGATTCCAGAGCTGCACCGTCCAATACGGTATCCACTGGCCACATATGGTTATTTAAATTTAGACTCAAAATTAAATCAATTAAAATTAAATAAAATTAAAAATTCATTTCCGCAGTTGCACTAGTCACATTTCAGGCAACCCTATGTGGCCAACGGCTATTGTACAGGACAGTGCAGATAAAGAACATTTCCATCACTGCAGAAAGTTCTACTGGACAGTGCAGTTCTAGAAGAAATGGGTCCCTACCCTTCCTGCTTAGTTTAAATAGTTGTACCTGTCCCCTTTGCCCAATTTTCTAGCTTGGCAGAGAAAGAACTCTTAAGGCATACCTGGAGCAGAGGTGTTTTTCTGATTCCCAGAGTCTGCTCTTGGTGCTCCACTGAGTCACTCCTGCTCACCTTACAGCTCCAAAGGGGCGGTTTGGTGCTACGGTCATGGCAGAGTGAATGCCACCAACAGCAGACAAGCCCCCGACCCACATCTGCCACACATCGGCACAACTCTCAGCCTGGCTGAGATTTCAGAGTCTTTATTGCTCAGGATGCTGAGAAAAGTAGAAAGAAGCCAGTGCTGGGCTCAGGATGCAAAGAGAGACATCTATTGACCTGCAAGCTGAACGGGTTTGAATGTGGACGTTGTCACAGGAGTGAGTGTGTCCGGCCTGCACACAGTCCCCAGTGGAGCTGCTCCACAGCAAAGAACCCCATTTACCAACGGTCCGGCAGGACTTCAGAGGGAGATGCGGCCACCCACACGTTCAGTTGAGCCTTTTCTAGAAAACGCCGGTAGCCAGGTAAATAGACTCTATACTCTATGCGACTCTATATTCTTTGTCCTCCCTCCTAACCCTGGAAGTCTTTCCTGAGGACTGAGTGCAGGCCCAGTGCCTGGAAGTTGGGGAGTGACTTTGTTTCTGAGCCTCAGTTTCTTTTTCTGCACATCAGGAACAATAATATTGGCCCTAAAAGGGTTGCGTGGAATGAGATAATGAATGCAAAACACAGAGCATTTGCTGCACACACATGAAAGGTGCTCGTTCTCGACCGGCACCCCCTCTCCTCCCTCTGTCCAGCCTCCAGGAGCTGCCAGCCTCCGGCCTCCTGCCTCCCTCCTGCGCCAGCCCAGCAACTTCAGCCACACTCTGGATCTGGGCCCGGTCTGCTTGGCTGAGGCCTGGTGTTCACTGCACTTATTCTGCCAGGCACCCTGTGATTTACTTTTCTAGTGAGTTAATTGCAAAATCCATATGGAGCAAAGAGAAAACATCAACCCAAGCTTGCCATGAAAAGCAGGGGAACAGAGGAAGCTTTCTGTCTTGGCCAGCGCCGCCTGGAGAGGCAGAGTGGGAGGAAGATGCTGCTGTACCGTTTACAGAAAGGCAAACCTGCCAAGCGCAAGACGGGGTGTGTGGTGTTCAGGGCCTGATTATTCTGCTATTATTTTTATTTTCATTCCTTTAGACAAGAATCTCTCTGAAGTTTTAGAAACCCACTACGGGTATAAAAAATTAGGTTATCAAATCTCACTGTGCTTAAGAAGCACTTGGGAGGTTTATTTAAAATGCAGATTCCCAAGTTTCTCTTGCCAGAGTTTCATCCAATAAGTTTGGGATGGGGCCTCAGAGTTTATACCCAGTGCACACAATCTGCAGACCAAGTGTCAGAAAACAGCCATGCAAAGCAAAGACCGATAATTCAGGAGTTAGAAGAATTGAAGATTGGTTCTTAGTTCTTGAGCAAGTCACTTCATGTCTCGGAACCTCAGATTTCTTATCTCTAAAGCAGGAATGAGAATGCCTACCTCACAGGACCATTGAGAGAATAACACAACAGCCGTTAAAAGCCCTTAACACAACTCTTGGCACATGGAAGACACTAAAAAAAAAAAAAAAAAAATCGAAAAAACAATTTACTTTTCTTTCCTGGAGAAGGTTCTCTTTAAAACTGGCCCGGGCATCTTCGCTCCTGAATATTAATACATTTTTGTATCTGTTTACAAGCCACAACATCCAAAAAAAAGGCCTTTGAGGGAAGCCAGCTCTTGTTTTGAAAGCACTTTGAAGATGAAAAGGTGTCAAATCCTCCAGGGACTTGGTTGTTGGAAGTTAAAACAAATGTTTATTTTAATTTGGTGAGTTATAATTTATTAAAGGCTTCTGGAAAATGGAAGTACTATTTATGTTATCACAAGGGACCCAACAGTTTTGAATAGTTTGTAGTTAATTCATTCATTTGTTTAAGAAACATTTACTGAGCACCTGGGTGCCAGGCCAGATGAACAAGCGCCAGCCCTCTGGGGGCCCAGCGTCTAGACAATGACAGTAACTTCATTCTCATCACCGTGGGGGCCGCGGGAGTCCAGAGAGCAATGACTGCCCTCATCCTAAGGGTATGGGTCTTAGGAACAGCAGGAAATGAGTCCAGTTTGAAAGCACTCAGAATGATACGCAATTTAAAAACCAATTCTGGTACAATAGATGTGCAATTTGAGATCCCTGGAGGAAAGAAGTATTTCCTCCAGAGATTACCCCCACACCTTTAATTTCTTAGACACTCATGAAGGTTAGGACGCTCTCCTAAGCTTTAGGCCCTAATACCCAAGTGCTTCAAAGATACCTTGATTTGGAGGTTCCAGAAGTCCTTCAGACTCCACAGTGTCTAACAACTTATTATTTTTCCCTATAACCATGCACCAGCATTTCCTTGCTATATCCACACGGTTACCCTACTACGGTCTCAGTGTTTGTACCCTCCAAATTCATATATTAAAACCTAGTCCCCAGTGTGGTGGTATTCAGGGGTAGGGCCTTTGGGAGATGATTAGGTCATGGGAGCTCTGTCCTCATGAATGGGATTAGTGTCCCTATGAAAGAGACTCAAGGGAGCTTGTTTGTCCCATGCATCATGTGAGGACACAGAGAAAGCACCACCTATGAAGCAGAGGACAATCTCTTACCAGACACAGAGTCTACTGGCACCTTCATTTTGGACATCTCGGCCTCTAGAACTGTAATAAATGTCTGTTGTTTGTAAATTTAATCAGTTTAAGGTATTTTGGTATAGCAGCCCGAACAGGGGTCCTCAAACTGTGGCCTGCCGAGGACATTTATCTCTGGCCCACCAGGTGTTTTTGCCACCTCTGCCTGTCCTGCTTAGCAGCCGACTCGTCCCGGGCCCACAGTGCACATGTGTGGAATGTACACCGCACTCTCCAACAGTCTGAGGACAGTGAACTGGCCTCCTGTTTAAAAAGTTTGAGGACCCCTGGACTAAGACATACCTCCAATCAAAAGCCATGTCATAAACCTGTGCCCATTGCCGCTCTCACCACCCACATCTACTTATTTACTAAATTTTATCAGTTCTTTCACCTGAGCACCTCTCAAATCTGTCTGCATGATCACTGCTCTGATTCCCGGGGCTATAATCTGTTTCTAATTCTCTTCTGTTGGGTGGAACCAGGGTAACCTTCCCAAAATGTATACAGGTATCCATCCCTTTGTGGAACGCCTTTCAATGGCTCTCCCTCCCCTACAGAATGAGATTCAAACACTTATACATGGTGCTCAAGGTCCTGATTATCTAGACTCACCTTTGACCACACAAGCCGCCAGCACTGAGCTCCTGCGGTCACACCTGCCTGCACATCTGAGCATGCCGCGACACCTCCCAGCTACACGAGCAGCACCCCAGCCCACCCTGGGAGAGTCCAGAGAATGGCTCCCTCCTCTCCGATCTCACATTACCACTCCTCTTCTCCCCTCCAACACACTTCTGACTGCCCTTGGCTGCTAGGGCTCGTCACTTGTCTCTTCTGCTGGACGGAAACACCTAAGAGGACGATGTTCCATTGTGCTCATACTTCAGTGCTTTGAATCCTAAACTGTGCGGAGACTTCTGGGGCTTGCTGTATCATTCTGGGTGCAGGGAGGAGCACATTCCCCTGCCCCTTTGTAGTTAGGTGGCGCCATGTGACTAAGCCAGACTTACAGGCTTTAAGAAGCGGCCCCCAAAGCCATTTGCTCCAGACACAGTAGCTACAAGGTGGTAGAGCTTCCATCAGCTTAAGACCTTGAGAGACTGTGTGGAGTAATTGTCCCCTGCCCCTCACTGAAGCCTGTTGGGTACACAACATGAGAAACACTCTGCTAAGCCACTGAGATATTAGGGTATTTTTTTTACTGTAACATAAATTAACCATTTGTTGTATTATGTGTTTAACCATTAACCTGTATTGACTAATACAGAAATCTATGTCTGTCTATAATCATTAAAACATGGCATGGAAATATCAGGTTCTCTATAAATATCTCATGAATAAATGAATGAATGATGGAGTGGATGAATGAACAAATAAGCCTAGAAAAAAAACCCACAAGATCTGGAGTTGAAATAGTCTGTAATAATCAACTCAATCTCTCCCCCTCCCAATCCCCAAACACTGTTCTTATCTTCACTTGGCCCCAGAGGCAGGATTTAACCTTCCGATTCCTCTCTCTGAAGTATCTCTGTACTGTACCAACCAAAACCATGTGCAAACCCTGGTGTATGCCTTGGTGTCTGGAAAAAGGCCACTGGTGACATATTTTTGCCGGTTTTCCACAAATCCATAATCTCACTGACTTTGAACTTCATGCTTCCAGAGTGACATCTGGACTTGGCCCCAAGGATGGGGATTCCTGAGCTCCCTGAACCAAAGCATTCTAATTCTGACAGTCCCCTCCCCCACAACTCCACCCGATTAAAGAATGGCCCCATCAGACCAAATATCTTTTTACAGGTGGGGGAAATATTCAGTAATTGCCCTTAAATCGTTCATCACATTTCAGTGAAGCACAAAAGCAGGGCTGTGAGTTTTGGATTGGTTCTACATATTTTCAAAAACACCCACAAACATAAAGAATGTCATTCCAAAGTCACAGCTTCCTGAAATAACTGCTTAGCGAGAAGGTCAGGGCACTAACAAAAATGACTATCTAGCAGGGAGCATCTAGCTAATCAGGTTAGGAAGATCACCGAGCAGCAGCGCTGTAAAGGGACCGGGTGCCAGGAAGGCAGGGAGACTGGGTAGGGGGGCTGCCAGGGCCTTCAACAAAAGGAGGTGGAGGAACTAACCTTGGCCAGTGTCTGTTTTGCCATCTCCATGGTTTCTCCGATCTGAACCTGTGCTTTATTTAGCTTGTGCGTGCTGAGCCTGACACTAGGCAGAAACACATGGTCCTGGAAACAGGAGGGGCTCATATCCTATTCCATCCATCCGTAAGAGCTGTGTGACTTTGGGCAAGTCCCCTGCCTTTGTGATTCTTAGTTTTCTTATGTATAAAGTAGGGTGAACAGAGCAACCTCCCAGTGTTTTGAGGGTTACACAGATAACCTGTGTTAAGACAGAAAACAAATGTCTGCAGCATGTTGGTCTGCATCCCCTAATCCCAGACACCCACGGCCCGATCCTACAGATGCAGTCAATACATGCTAAAGAAATGGGTGACTGAGGTGCTCTAAGTCGTTTTTTTTAAGTATTTTTTAATTATGGAAAACTATACATAACATAAAATTTACCATTTTAAAGTGTGCAATTCAATGGCATTTAAGATATTCCCAGTGTTATGCAACCATCACCACTACCTAGTTCTAGAACATTCTTGTCACTCTGAAACAAAACCCTCCCATATCCATTAAGCAGTGATTCCCTCTCCCACCTCTCCAAGTCTGTGGCTGTTTTAGCTAAAAATCAATACTTTAAAACACGGCTGGTGGATAGAGCTTTCGTAAGAAAGTTGGCGGGAGCTGGTCAAGCGTGAGTTTACTTCCCGAGTGCCCAATGCACGCTCGTCTCCGTGGGAAGCGCCGGCAGGAGCAAGGTCCCAGCTCAGCCAGGCATGTGCGCAGACGGGAAGGAGGTTGTGACTAGGGAACTTAAAGGAGCACAGTGGAGTTGGACTCACCAGGGAAGAGTGGTGAGAGATGGGGCCAAGGGAGTGCCTGATGCAGGGAGATGTGGATTTAAGTCCATGAATCAAGGAAAGGAAGCTCAGCCTCATTTTCTCCTGCCTAGCGTGGTCTGGGGATACTCTTGGGAGGAGAGGAGCAGGAGACATGCACCCCAGCCCCTTATTGACATGTCTTCAGGGAGGGCCCTGGCCCAGCCGCCGCTGGGGCTCAAGCTGCAGAGAAGCCCGACTTGGAGGCAGGCAGCGCGGACAGTTAATGAGTGATTTATTGGTGCTGCTGCAGAAGCAGCTTCCCAAGGTACCTGTTCCTAATTAACAACTGCTAACTGAATGATGCCTCCTCTTCTTTTTTTTTTTTTTAGAAATAATAAAAAAAAAAGGCCCCCAAAGCCTTTCTTCCGCATCTTAATGGGAGACAAGACTTCACCTTTGCTTGCTGGCTGATTCTAAAATACAACATGTATTTGGCAGAAATCCCCACCCACTCCTTCCTTCCTGTAAACACACACTCATGTATGGCCGAATCCACACGCTCTTGTTCACTTGTTCCCCACTCACCACCACACATTTGTTCCTACACCAACAGGATTGCACGGACACTCACACACTTGCACTCACACGCTGTGCGTCTGCACTTTACACTTGGAATCACACATGCATGTGCATTCCTGCACCCTCATACCCTTGGGTCGGCATGCAGCCACCTCCTGCCATTACAGGCAAGGCCGCAGGGTCACCCACGTGGTCTCAGGCAGGAACCTTCTCTGCAGTCTCACATCTGCAGTGCAGGGGCTGACTCACCTAGAAGGGGCCTAAGATTGGCTGCCCTGACCCGGCCCGCTCAGCTGTGAAGTGGTGTGAGCCAGGGAGAACGAGCTGCAGCCAGGCCCCAGGGGCCCTGCAGTCCAGCATGGAAAATGGCAACTGCTCCGGCATTCAGACTAAAATGGGTTCTCCTGTTACAGTTCATGGGGCACTGAAAAGCCACACTCTCGCTTAAGAGCCAGGCTTCCTAGTGGTAGGGGGTTCAAGGTGCCTGGGTCCTAACGGGCATCTGTTATGGGAAGAGCTGTTCTCCCACCGCCCCCTCCCCCCAAAAAAAAGACATGTTGAAGTCCTAACCCCCAGGACCTCAGAGAATGTGACCTTATTTGGAAAGAGTCGGTGCAGAAGTAGTTAGCTAAGGGTATACTGGGGTAGGGTGGGAACCTTCTCCAGCATGACTGGTGTCTTGGAAGAAGACACACAGGAAGACACACAGGAAGAACGTCACGTGATGACATAGGCAGAGACTGCCGTGATGCATCGGCAAGCCAAGGACCACCAAATACAGACAGCGACCTGCTAGCAGCAAGGAAGAGGCAAGGAAGGATCCCCTGCAGGTTTCAGAGAGACCATGGCTCTGTCCACACCATTATTTCAGACTTCTGCCCTCTAGAACCATGAGACAGCAAGTTTCCATCTTTTTAAGGCACTCAGTTTGTGGTCCTGTGTTACAGCGGCCCTAGGAGACTAATACAGCATCCAGCAAATATCAGTTCCATTCTCCTCTTTCCTCTTTCCAGGCCTCAGTCTATATTCTGAGACACGGGCTGGGTCCTCATGCTAGTCTGTGCATATTTATGGAATCTCACTTGCTGGGCCCTGATTACACCAAGGTAGACAGAAAAACTGTGGCCTTGCTTAGATCAACACAGAGCTGCAGAAAGGCTTCAAAATAAGCACAAAGTGGACCATTGAAGAAAAATAAGGCCTCTGACCCAGAGACCGACTTTAAAAGGTCTTCAAATTCCCTTCCTCCTCCATGACACAATCCTGAGCTGCTGAAGGGGACGGGAAAGTTAACCATCACTCCTACTTAAAAGGTTTCACCCCAGCTTTTGGGCTGTAGATACTGAGTTTCATTAAGACATCATCAGGGTGGAACACAAAGGTAATCAATAATGGGCAGCTCTTTTTCATATTAATCAGCCAGCTGTTCAGGGATAAAAGATAGATCAAGCCCACCCTTGCTCTCTGGGGATGCCAGAGTGGGCTCCCTTTGCTGGCGTGATGACAGCAGCTTCGCCTCCNCCCCCCCCCCCCCCCCCCCCCCCCCCAGTTCAAGTTTAATAGAAACTACCGAAGATCAATGGGCTGATGCCCTCTACTGATACATCATACAAATCAGGTGCCGGGGCCTGGGCTTCTGTGGGCCGTGGCATTTTGTGGTCCTGGAAGTTCCTTGTCTACGAGCACATTTTGGATTTATCCCAGAGCTGTCCTGCTTCTTGGAGTAATACCAGTCTCAGGAAGCACCTTGGCAAGCCTCCCCTTTCTGTGCCCATCTGCGCCATGCCAAGGCGGCCTGTGGCGGTGGGCAAAGTGCAGGTCTGGAGTCGGGCAGATATCTATGTTTGAATTCAGCCTCTGCCGCTTATTAGATAGGTGGCCTGAGGGATGGCACTTAGCTTGTCTCAGACCCTATTTCCTTATCTGCTAAAAAAGAAAATACCTATCTTGCAGAGGTATTAAGAGGATGAAATGGGATTGTGTATTTAAAGAGGCTCATATAGCATCCGACCTACGATACTCAATAATTATTAAATAAGCAATTATTTAGTAATACTTAATATATAAAAGTATCTATTATTGAATAAGTTACTTTCATTATTATTTTCCCTGTACATAGATTTATCATGGGCACAAGTTACTGAAGGCCCATGAAGCCCTTGTCATACCTGGTACAGCTGCTCTATTCCTTTGTCTTTTGGTTGGGGATAAGAAAGAGAAAAGCAGTCCCTGCCAGCTAGGAGCTGGCCTGGCACTCAGACCGGGACGGTGGCCTTCTCCTGTTGAATGTAAACAATCACATGCACCAACCTCCGCCAAGGCAACTCTGACTGTAACGGATCAAGACAAAAACAAGGCCCCGTGCAGTCATGCCTGAACTCAGACGAAACTAAGAGCACCGTCCAAACCACGGCATGACCAAACATCCCCCATCCTGCCCAATATGAGACACTTTTATGTCTTTTCCAATTACCACTTTACCGTCCTGTCATTCTTCCCACCTCCTACATAATGTTTATTAAGATACCCCAGCACAGAATTGCCCGTTCCCTGATGGATCCAGCCCAGAGCAAAGCTCCACCTCCCTGAACCCACCCCCACAGCATCTAACACAAGGCAAACCCTGCATGTCCTTTCTGACACCCTGCACAGACTCCCAGTGGCTCCCCATGGCGTTCTTTCTTCCTTGCTGCAGAGTCGGTCAGTGAACCCTCTTTGTTCAACTAACTATAGGTGAGTTCCTGGGGGTTGTTGGCTGGACAGCATTAACAGGGATTCTAATGTCACCTGGCCCCAACAGGGAGACTGATTTAGGGTAACGTGGTCTCTGGAACTTTTCCATACCTGGCCACCAGGTAGAGCTTTCTCTCTAGACCTCTTTATCTATCAAACAGGCATCCTGGCCCTACAACCTCCAAGCTGTCCCTTCTGCCACTGGAACTCCCGAAAACCGTGTTCGGATGGGTGGGGGGCAAGAGGCTGTGCTGGTGGACATTCACCCTCCTGTGGTCCTGTCCCAGCTTGCTCTTGGTCAGGTGCTCAGAACTGCAGGGGATCTTAGGAATCCTTTTATCTAGTCACGCAAGTGCAAGTAGGGCTGGATTTCTCCTGCTGATTCTCTGGCTGCTCCTCGCTGCCACCCAGGGCTAGTCCCCAGCACTGACGCGTCACTGTGCAGGGCAACTGCCTAGGTAGGTGCCCATCATCTTCTCCACACCATGAGCCCCCAAGGCCTGCTGCTTCCAGCCTTCCTGCAGCCCTAGCACCTGCCTAGCACAGACGGCTGAACAGGGCAGCACGCAGCCAGTCACTGAGTGTCACAACTCCCCACCCTCCCCCGTCCCCAGTTCAGCAACAGCACTATCGACCAAGCAGCATCATCCCACTGTGAGATTCATCTGAACAAGGTTTGTTTTCCCCCGAGTAAGATCCACCATTTCATTTTCTCTTCACGTTCACTGTCAGCACCAGCAGTAAGCTTTCTGTATTGGGCAATTTCTAATAGATAAAGTTTATAATCACTTTTGAAGAGTTACTGCATAAAGGATGATGAGTAGAGAAACAGTTACAACGCTGTTCTGAGAAGCAAAGACAGGGCGGGGGGGGGGGGTGTTGTTTGCTGGGGCCACTCACTAAACAAGAGGGCTGTCCCAGAGGCAGCGTGCAGGAGAGAGCTAGCACAGCAGGCCTGAGACTGCATCCTTAGGAAGAGCCACCTGGAAGATTGGCCCTGGGCTGGTAAACACTTGCCTATTCCCTAAATGATAGGACTGGATCGCTGTGCCTAGATGGTACAAATGTCGAGTGTATGTCAAACACCTGCTATCCCTCTGCGAGCTTGGAATTGGTACATGCTAGGCAGAGGGTACCTAGAGACCAGCGACCAGCCCTGGTCAGTACCTTGGGACCAGGGTCTCTCTTGAGTTTCCCTGGTGGGCAGCACTTTGCAGATGTCATCACAACTCACCACTGAAGGAATTAAGCAATCCGTGTGACTGCTGAGAGAGGACTCTCGGAAGCTTGTGCCTGGTTTCCTTGCTCTGTCCCATGTACCTTTTCCCTTCACTGATTTTGCTTTGTAGACTTTTACTGCAATAAATCTTAACCATGAGTATGACCACATGCTGAGCCCTGAAGTCCTGCTAGTGACTCCCTGAACCCTGGGCACACCCTGCCACAGCCTCCAAGTGCCACGGTCCACTGTCAGGGCCCATAGTCAGGGTGTGGACTCAGGTGCCCTGGACAGAGGAGATGATGTCATAACTATGAAACACCAGGTATTAAAGGGTGCTGTGAGCCATCATACACTCCCTAATTGTGAATAAGAATGGCCAAGCTGCCAGCGCACACTCTCTTGAAGAGCTTTTTAAATCTAGCTGGGGAAAAAAATGACACAATACCTTCTCCAAATAAAATCCACCTTTTAGCACTACTAACTCCAGCGTGATGGTAATAAATTATTGAAGGCTGTGGACGCAGGTAGAAAGGAGGAGACGTCCCGTGGGCTTCAGCGGTTCCCCTCCCTTTGCTACCAGGTGAGGCTGCCTGCCGAGAAGGCGCGATGCCCGGAGGCGCCTCGCTCCTAATTGCTGTCTAACTTCTGCCTTAGCCCATTTGGTTCCTATTTGAAGAGTCTCCTCCTGCAACTTCCACAGCCCACTTCACACCCACGATGGCTCTTCTCTCCTCCCTCTTCTGTCTTTACGAGCTGCTGGAACTGCCAACAATTTCCCTTTGTTTATACCATGCTTTGAAACCTGGGTTGTTCCATACACAGGATTTCCTTCTTGGAGGCACATTCAGGAAAGCAATTTGTTTTGTAGTTAAGGTACTACAAAACCGAGCACAGCACACTCGTTTAGGAGCCAGGCTGCTGAGTGGTGGCGGAGAGAAAATTCCCTCTGCAGTGCTTGGAACATAAAGGGTTTGGCTATTTATCTGAAGGGGGGATTTCTTCCAGGAGGAGGATCATTCTCACGGAGCAGACTGGGAGAAACTGGCCTAAGGGAAGTCAGGCTTGCAGGAGCCTTTTCACACTTGGCCGGGGTGCCTTGGAAATCATCTTTGGCCGTAAGAGCCAGGCTGACCCGCTGCCAGGGAGAGCTGTGAACAGCTGTGCACGGGTGTGGAGTCGGATAGACCTGGGCTTGGATCCCTCTTCTGTGATCTCAGAGCACTGCCAAACAATGAGGAGACTGATATCTACCTCAACGCTTGTTGCACATGTTAAACAAAATACAAAAACACTTTGTAAATCATGGAGTGCAATGTAATTATAATAACAGCATACACTTATACAGCACTCCCTGAGTGCCAGGCACTATTTTGTTTTAACTCTCTTAACTTACTTTATCCAACCACACATAACTCTCTTAACTTTATACAACCACACTGTGAGGTCCATACCGGAATTATCCTCATTTTACAGAGGAGGAAACTGAGGCATGGAGAGATTAAGAGACTTGCCTCATGTAACATAAGGAAACACAGCTATTAAGCAAAAGAGCTGGGGTTCAAACCCAGGCAGTCTGGCTCCAGAGTCTGCATGTTTATGTGTTAAGTCACTAAGTGTTTTTTGGGGGGGCGGTCTGGTACATCGGCACCTTCTTAACCTACAAAAGTATTGACCGTCATTTGCTCAAAATAGCTTTATATTCCTGTCTCCATCAGGGTAAGAACTTCAGATTTAGATAGTCATGTGTTAGGTATCAGCTCTGTGACTATCTGGCTGGCAAGTTATTTAAGCTTTTAAGGCCTCAGTTTCATCACCTGTAAAATGGGAATAAGAAATCTATTTTACAGGCTGATCATGATAAAGAAATGAAACAACGCGTGCATGCTGTTAATCTCTGGCTTACTGTAAATGTGTAATAAATAGTAAGCATTATTCTTTCAGTTATGGACAGGTAGCGTTCATGAAGAAACAGAGAAAGGGTGAGGGATGGAGCAAAGGAGAGAGGGAAGAAGAGAGCAGTTAGAAGTACCGATCATGGCTTATGTCCCTTCTTAGATTCTCTTGGGGCCACCATCGGCTGGACTCTCGCCAACTGATCCACCTCAGCTGCCACTGTGACAAGTCAGTCCTTCCTGGGCCTGTTGAGTTCTGCTGCCCAGGGCCGGGGAATGCTTTGTCTTGCCTTCCTCCTGCAGACTATTCTGGAGGCATGCCTTCTATGTATGTCTCTCTGCAGCTTGTGGTGACGCCGGCCAGCATGGAATCACATCGCCTTTCTTTGCTTCTCATCTTTCTTGGACTCGCTTTCCTGCTCCCTCCCTCCCTCCCTCCCTCACTGGCCTGAGACTGCATCTCCCAAATAAAGCATCAGCATTTAATACTAGCCTCAGGTCTGTTTTCTAGGAAATTCAGACTAAATCAAGTTTATCAGGACAGGAGGACAGGAATTAGATATGCAAGCAAACTCTTCATAAACCAACTCTGATAACTAGTTGGGCACCCTCTGAAAGATGCTTAAAGTCAAAATTTAGCAGAGGCAGGACTGGAGATTATTGATACGTCAAGTTCATGGTTAGTTAGTTTTCCAGGGCAAATGCATTATGAATGTAGGTTCTAGCTAGACCTGATGCTTCATTCTATGACCTGCTTGCAATTCAAAGCTAAAGGCAATTCCAGTCTTCCGAAGAGCGAGTTCACCCTACATGTCTACCCATACCTGAATCAGCGAAAGTATTTGACACGTTTAAATTCTCCCTGCTTAAAGCTTTTCTGTAACTCCTCGTCAACTTCAGGAGAAAGGCTGAACTCTCAAGCCAGTAATTTGGAACTGTTCTGCACCGGGATGGAGCCAGCTTCCCTCTCTGGCCTCACCTCTTCCTAGTCTCACAGACTTCAGTTGTAACAAATGTCTGCTGTTTCCTCAACAGCCCTGCAGCCAGGACGGGCCACAGCCCTGTTTGTACAGCGAGCCTTCCTCACCAGTGCTGCTCCCTGCCATCAGGAAGGCGGGGATTGTCACCCTGAGAGGAGAGTTTAGGGGAAGGTCTGGTTCTTTCTAAGAGCTCTTCCTTAAAGAGTATTTTGTGGGGTTTGTACCGAGCCTGGTTCCAAGGGTCCCGTGGCAATTGCTGCCTCCCACACCCCATGCATCAAGCCCACATGAACTCCCAGGGCCCCTCTCCACCAGCCTGAAGGCAAGGAGAGCAAGCCATCTCTATATGGTGGATCACCTGCCTGGGTTGCAGGGCGACATCAAACTTAAGGTAAGGATTCATGGGCTGGGAGGGGCCGAGTTTCACCTGACATGCTGTGCTCATCTGTCTGCCCTGGGTTCCCCTCCAGGTGCCTTTGTGCTCAGTGGAGACAGCTGGCTTGCCCTCATCCAGCCCCTGTGTGCTCCTAAGTCAGCTCTCCCTGTTGGGCGGAGGCTTTTCCTGCAGTCCTCACAGCCCACAGCTACCCGAATCTTATCAGTCACCCAAAGGCCATTTACGTGGGCAGGAGCTGGGAGCGGGTCGGGTCGTGGAGGGCCAGCAGATCTACAAGCCAGGGATTCCAACTTTATCATTATATAAGCCCCAGGACCTTGAGCAAGTCTGTCTGCCCCAGAGCCCCTCTTCTTCCCACTGAATCATGAGGCCCTGCCCAGGTACACTCATTCTCAGTGAGAGGACTCTAGAAATACTAGGGCAGTTTTTGATCAAGACTATGACATCACAAATCCTGGAATTTTCAAGCTAAGGTGTCCTTGAAGGAAGGGAATTCACATCCGCAAGGTCCAGCTATGTGTCAGGTGCCATCTTTGAAACTTGTTTTTACTGAAATCCACAGTAGCAAATACATTTTGCATAATGACCTGGCACGTGTGCTGTGTATAAAGTATAACTGAAATAAATACTTCACAAAATTATTATCTTACTATGTGCCTTATGCCCCATTCTGTTTCTATTATTTCTTCTTCTTATTATTATTTTAAACGATGGTGTTGAGCCATAGAATTTGTTTCACGTTCAGTTATGCAGTTATGACCCATAGTTTAGAAAATGCTGTCCTGGTTCTTTCAATTGCATAGTCACCTTCCATCCTCATTACCGCCCTGGGAGGTCGACATTTGTTTATTCCCTTGTTGCAGATGAAGAAACCCAGCCTCAGTGAGATTCAGTACTGTGCGTGAAAGCACCCGATTCCTAAGTGGCTGAGCTGGGATTCTGAGCTTGACTCCAAAGTCCACTCTCTGAGAAAGTCCACTGCCTGAGATCCCAACGACCCTATTTGGGGTCGTTGATGGGAAAACTAATGCTGCTCAGAGAAGTGACTGGCCCAAAGTCACATGGGGACTGGTGACACAGCCCAAAATTAAAAGCAGATTCATCCCTGGACTCCACACACCCAGCACTGGAACTAAGCTGTGTGGGCTGTTTTTGCAGCATCTGTTATTCCCTTTCTGTCCGGAAGTCATCCTAGGTCAGATGAAGTTCAAATAAGCTCAGAAACTCCCTCTCCTTGGACAAAGCTGAGCTCACTCAGGGTGAAAGAAGTGCTTCTTAAATGTCTTTCAGGAGGGAGTTTGTCGTTGTGCACATGCTTCCACTGGAACTGAAAGCCATGTTGGCTCAAATTAAAAGCAAAACTCTCGTTTGCTGCACCTCTCTGCACACTCAGCGGGTCTCAACCGAGTTTCAAGAATGCAATCTATCTTAATTTCGCATGGCTCTGAGTCTCCCTCTCCCTCCTTTCCCAGTGCAGAAGTGGGGAGCTGTTGCACAGCACGTGCTGTCCACCAGGGAGCGTCGCAGAGCTCGCCAGAGGAGAGCGCAGGAGGGGTGCATTGAATCCGGGCCAGGCCAGTAGCTGTCAGGTGTGGGCTCCCAGACCACAGGCAACCCCAGCAGAGTTGGTGCTATGGAGAGGAGGCCCCAGATCAAACTTCACTAAGGCAGCTTGAGGCAACTAAGCAGAAGGAAGGGCTGAAAGGAAGCTGAGATTGTAACAAAAAACAATGGTGCCAAGCATCTCATATGCAAAACAAGGCAAGGCCAGGAGTGGAGTCAGGTGGCGAAGTCTGAAAACAAGACGGAGCAAGGGATGTTGTTCGTGACCAAAGCCATGAACCATGAGTGAGAGAGCATGGGACATAGCACAGGCAGCTAACGGGCGCTGCAACTGGGTGGAAGTAGCCGCACGGCCAGCAGAAGGATGTCAGCTTCTTCTCCTTAGAGCGCCAGGAAGCCCATTTCGGTCACAGAACCTAAGAGTACTGAGGTCGTTTTCAATGCTAGGGAGATGGTGGAGTGGAGCAGGGAGGAGAAAGCTCTGTTGCCTTCGGCAGGTGTAGACGCCTTCCTCACTGACTATACAGCTCGCCCTGGCCTGAGCCCCCCTCGTCTCTTTCCTGGATTACTACAACAGAGCAACACAGCTTCCAGAAGGATCCTGTTCAAGCATTAGTCAGACCTTGTCACTCCTCAGCTCAGAACCCCCCACGGCTCCCCATGCGCTGCCCTGCACACGCTCCTACCCCACTTTGGCCTCCTCACTACTCCAGCCTCTCTGCCTTCCACACTGCTTTTCAAACACACCACGCACATCCCTACCTCAAGGCCCTCTAGCACCTGCCCTTCCCTCTGCAGGATTGCTTTTCTTCCAGACATCCCACAACCTGCTCCCTCACCCACTGCAAGACTTGCTTAAATGTCACCTTCTCTGTGAAGCCTTCTCCAGCCAGCATGTTTGAAACTGTACCCCCTCTAGCCCTGGGACTCACCACCCCCCAACACTTATCATCTTGAAACACCCTATGTAGTTTGATTTTTTTAACTTGCTCGTCATCAATCTCCCCGCTAGAATGTAATTGCTCCATGAGAGGGGGGCAGTTTCATCTGTTTTGATCATTGCTGGAACCCCAATACTTAAAACAGTGCCTGGCACATGGCAGGTGCTCAACAAATGGCTGTGAAATGACAATCCACCCAACCTGCCACTGTACCTCCCAGCACACGCTGCCCTGCGTTCCCAGCTGCACACACTTGTCTTCCAGCCTCATGGGACACACCTTCTGTGTGTGCACCTTCAGGCTTTGTCCTCACCAGATGCCCTTTCTACCCTCAAAGCCTACGCTAGCCCTTTGCCATAAAACCTTCCCAGATATATCCTGGTTGAATTTCTTTCTTAAACCTTTACGATCCCTACTTCAAATGCATTTTTTCCTAGCATGTCACAATTTGAGAGTGGTCTGGTCTGATCTCTCGGTCATGATTGGCTTCTAATAGGTTATGGGTTCTGCTTCTTTTCTGGAAGTTTCTAACACTGACAAAGAAGTATATGCTCTGGATGCAGCTAGCATCATCTCCTAGACTGCATATATTTTATGTGTTGCGCTAACAGAACAGACTGCAGAGTGCAGTGGCCAACAGAGACAACAGGCACTGGAGCGAGACGGGTCTGGACGCACACCCTGGCTCTGCCATTCACTAGCTGTGCGACCTTCCGAAAGCCGCCTAACTGCTCCAAATCTCAGTGCTCTTGGCTGGGAAATGAGGAGAGGCTAAGAATCAGCAGGCTTATTGTCCCCAGGGTCCCTTCTAACACACAGATGCTCTGGCTCTAACAGGCCCTTTCCCGCCCTCTGTGGAACTTGTCGGTTACAGTGGGCACAGAGTTTACGTGCATAGCTCTCTCCAGTAGGAAACTCCGATTCCCTGAAAACATCGGGTTCCTCCGCATTTCTGAGAGGGGTGTGAGCTGGCTCCCACAGCAGGAGAGCAGTCAAATACGGGGCCCAACTTCCCATCCTGGAAGACGGTGTCCCACTGCACAACGGATTGGGTTGCTGCAGTACTCTGATCATTTTGGGACTCAATGCTAGATATTCTTACAGATCTTAAAAACCAAGTCTCATGAGTGTGGGGCCAGCAAGGGTAGAGGATAAATTGAGTTAATCGGTAATGAGCTCCTTTCTCACTGTGCTTTGGAGCTACTCACCTAATCTACTGACTGTGAATGAGCAATTTGGCTGCCTAATTAGGTTAACCAATAATTTCCCTTTTGACACCAGGCTGCCTGATAATTTGGAGGGGGGGAGAGCGTGTAACTGTGATTCTGTTTCAATTGTTTCTTTTTAAAGTGAATTTCTCGATTTGCCTCTGGGATTAAGGCCTGGAATGAATTCCTGCTGTTCCCCAGACCCACCATGCCTCTGCACGCCTCCACGCCTCGGCTCACGCGATCGCTCCGCTGGGGCGCCCCTCTCGGATCCCTCGTGCTCAGTGAAATCCTGCTGGACCTTCGAGCCCGGGGGCGTAACATGAGTGGAATGAAGGAAGGGGCCTCTGCACCTTCAGGGCGAAGCCAACAGCCCCTTGACTGTCATCCCACAGCTCTTTACAAAATTAATATTAATAGCTAGCGTGAACTGAGGACCAACACAGACCAGGCGCTTCACGAATGCTGCAGAACAGGCTCACAGCAACACTTCACGGAAGGAAGGTGGCATGCTGCGTATTTTTTTTTTTTATTATTGTGGTAAAAGACACACAACATAAAATTTAATCCTTTTAATCATTTTTAGGTGTACAGTTCAGAGGCATTACTATATCCATATTGTTGTGCATCCCTTATCACTATCTCCAGAACTTTCTCATCCCAGATTGAAATCTGTCCCCATTAAACAGTAACTCCCCATTACCTCCTCCCCAGCCCCTGGTAACCGCTGATATGTTGTTTCTCCAGTGAGGAAACCGTGGCTCAGGGAGGCGAGTGCTTTGCACAAGGTCTCATGGCTGGGACGCGGCACAACCAGGGTTGGCGCCGGGCTCCTCACTGGACGCTGAAGCTAGTGTGCTTCCCACTCCGCAGCACTGCACGCGACACCTCTGCTGCAGTGCAGAGCCGCCAGGTGGTTACAGCTCCACCCCTCACCACCCATCTCGATTCCACAGTCTAGAATAGCGCCTGGCATGCTGAAGGGGCTGAACATAGTTATGGAACAAATTTCAGGATGAATCTACAAAAACAGACGCTGTGTCACCCTGACACAGAGGTTGGGAATGGAGCTCCAGTTGCAGCCTCTGCTTTCTAAAAAGCATTTATTAGATGCCGACTGTGTTCCTGGCCTGCTGGCCTCTCTCAGCAGGAGAGGCCTGCGGGCTGGCTCCGCCTCATGGCTCCAAGGAGGAAGATTTGTGTTTACATTACCCAGTCAATTCTGTATTTATTTTAGATATTAAGCAGTGACATAAAAGCTGCTGACATTAACCTTCAGGGGCAGAAATTGTCTTTAATGGACCCCATAAAAGTTATTATTGATGGCAGCTGCATGCAGCATCACCGTGACCTCAGCAGAAGCCTCTGCCGCCATCAATACTGTTGACAATTACTATTGACTAATGCAAGGCCGAGTGTGGAGGCAGAGTCGATGTTCCTGCGGCTGGAGGTTGCTGGGGTGGTGCTTTACACATTGCATTTATCTGCTAAGAATCTCTGAGCACTCAGTGGCACATTTTTGATGGCCTCGATGGAGAGTCCAACATTCTCGCTGACTCCAGTGGAGGCAGGCAAAGGGCTCAGACTAGAGAGAGGACTCAGACCACCAGGGAGACCTGAGTTCAAATCCAGGCTTTGCCAACTGGATGACTTACCAGTTGTCATAGCTCTGTTTGGAGCCTCAGTTTTCCCATCTGGCAAACGGGAATGCTACTGAGTCGTCATGAGGACTAAAGGCAATTGCACAGGTGCAGAGATGAGCCCACAGCATGAGGTTGCTGGCTTCCCTCTGTGCCTGAAAAGGGGCCACACTGTGCTGTACTGGGTAACATGTCCAGTGGGGCTGAGCCCTGTTCTGATGGTGAGGTCCGAGTTCTTATCATAGGAAAAGGGGTAGAGCTGGGGCCAGGGGGATGGATGGGAGAGAAGGACAGGAGGGACCAGAGAGAGATGGAAGAACCAGAAAGGAACAGAGACTCTCTGTGACAGAGCCTGGCTCCTGCTCAACTAGACATGCGGCCCTGTGCACACCTTCATCTCTCTGTGCCTCGGTTTCCTCAGCTCGAAGGTGGGGAGATAACAATGTGAACCAAAGGGATGTGAATCTAATGGGTGGATAAAAGCAAGCCATTCCTAAGATCACTGCCATTATTTACACTCAGAACTGTATAACAAAGCTGTTAATGTAACTCCCCAACTGGGAGCCAGTGCATGAGCTCTTAAGGCACCTGTGGGGTGTCTGGGTTTGGGGAATCCGGGCCCCTGGAGGGGATGTGGAGGCCAGGGGCCCTTTGTTAGAGTCACCTGGCCACGTCCTCTGCCTGCCCACCTCCTCTGAACACAGTGAGGCCTTGTGTTCTGTGGCCAGCGTGGAAATGGATGATCAGAAAGAGAGGGTGGCATGGCCCGGGGAGCTGATGGCCATTCTCTGTCTCCACGAGCAAAGGCTGAAACTCTTCAGGCTAGCTGAATGTGCCAGGATCACCCAATAGAGGCTTAATTCAGCTGTAATTCAGCTCTCAGGGAATATACAATAATGTGGGCGGTGTATACCTCACTCTGTCATGACTTTATGGAAAATGATCATTTGTCACCGTGGCAAGAAGCCTTCAGAAGAACAAATGACCTAAGTATTTTGCTACAGAGGCAATTCACTATAACCAGGGCTATAAGAGTAAAGATTTTAGAGTCATACAGGCCTGAGTTCTAATCCCATCTCCTGGCTGTGCGACCCATGTAGGTTTCTTAACCTCTCTGAGCTACAGTTTATTTACTCTGTGCAATGGGAAAATGAAACTTTCTTCAGATGGTTGTAGGGGAAGTAAATGAGGTCACATAAATTTGGTAACTTATCCATTAGCATATACGTTAACAACTTAAAGGCTCTGAGAAGTCCTGTAGTAAAGATATTGGTTCCAATTTGTTTAACCCAGTGATTCCTACATTATTTAAACATGAAACACTCCCTCTTCCATCTAAGAACTATTAATATTTGCATAACATAGGAAATGCTAATTTCATTTAAACTATTATTTTATAGATGAGGAAACTGAAGTCCAGAGAAAGGATGCAGCTCACCCAATGCCACACCCCAGGCCACTGATGGACCTGGGGCTCCCTGCCCCCTGTGGTGTGGTGGCACAGACCCCATTTCCTCTGCGCCAGGCCTTGCACTGTCCTTCAATTTGGTGCTCTGGTTGTGTGCATGGCGGGGTGGGAGGCGGGGCTGCGGGCTCAGCATGGGCCGTGGAGGGATGGTGGGTGAGGGAGTGTGGATGGTTCCCATGTAGAGAGGGAAACTCCTCAGGTGCTGAGGTCATGGCCCCCTCATAAGGCTGGCTGGGGGCTGGGGGAGTGTGATACTGCCACGCCAGTGCCTAAGCCACTGCCACCCCTAGACAAGAGCACGGGCTCCCTAGGAAAACATGTGTGTCCTCTGGGAGGGGTGGCGGAATGGATGTCTGGAACTCTGCTGCACCTGACTCTTTAAGGGATACATTTCCCCTGCTGACCCTGACCTTACCTGGTTCTCCTGCCTGGTCCCCAATCTGGGAATCAATCCCGGTCTTGCACAACTCAGCTGGAGCCTCGTTTTGAGAGACTAACCCGTCCAAGCCCTCCTCTCTGACGTGCTCCGGGCCCTGCCTCAGGGGATCCTGGGCCGGAGTCACGGGGACCCTGCGTGTGCAGATGGGGGCCAGTAGGGGGCACTGGCATCCAGCTCCGCTGGATGGGAGTGCCAGCCACACTCCTCCCTGGCTTTCCCAGAAAAAAAGGACCAGGTGGTGGGGCTGTCCCTGGGTTCTGCCCTGCTCTGTCTTGTCTTCTCTTCTTCGAGCAGGCCCCTCCTTGGCGCTGACCCGGCTCAGCAAAGCTGCCCAGGGTTGGCGGGGCAAAGGGGCCACAGGACAGAGTCCCCTGAGCAGCCAGGTGCCACGCAGGACTGCGCTGGACTCAGAGCCCCTCAGGGATCCATCTGCCAACACCGTCCCGAGAGTAAGGGGTGACATTCTGCAACGGGGCTCCCTGTCCTCCACCGTAAAAAGGAAACGCGTGATCTAGACGTCATCTCTGTCTCCCACAGCACCGCTCGGGGCTTGGGAGGAGCCGCAGGGATGAGAGTGGGACGAGGGACTGCAGCCAGCGCTCCACGAGATCATGCAGAAGCTGGCGCAAAGCCTCAAGTTCTAATTTTTTAACATTTACTTTTTGTCTTTTTCACTATTTTAAATTGTCAAATAATAATTATATATTTATTGGGTGCAATGTGATGTTTTGATACATGTATACACTGTGGAACGACTAAATCAAGCTAATTAGCATACCTATCACTTCACATACTTATTTTTTTGTGTTGGGAATATTTAAAATCTACTCTTTTAGCAATTTTGAAATATACATTATTAACATGCTGTGCAACAGCCCTCGAAAACTTATGCCTCCTAACTGAAACTTTGTACCCTTTGACCAAAACCTACCATAGACCTCAAGTTTTTTTAAGTTATCGCCAAAGGACAGTTTTGTTTGGAGGCCATCCTCTGATCCGAGTAAGATACCGGGGCCGGACAGCGT
Source organism: Mirza zaza (assembly GCA_008750895.1). Taxonomy (NCBI): domain Eukaryota; kingdom Metazoa; phylum Chordata; class Mammalia; order Primates; family Cheirogaleidae; genus Mirza; species Mirza zaza. The sequence continues at coordinate 111,028 of VSMD01088673.1, read as the reverse complement.
CCCTGGAGGTTGCCTGGGACTGCTGAGCACCTGGAGGCTAGAGATGGCACGGGCAGCTTCAGGCAGGACTGGGGCCGCTGATTTGATACATGACAGCTGTGGGGATCTGTTACCGCCGTCCTGTGCTACTTCTGCTCACACACATGTAGGCACCTTGTAAGCAATGCCCCGGTCCCTTACCCGCCTCCGTATACTGGAAGGAAAGAGCAGCAACCCACTCTCTGGCATGTCACCGACGGGTGGGGACATCATGTCACTGTGCAAGAGGCTCTGGCTTTTGAGCACTGAGAACAAGGCAATTTTTCACCAACTTCACTGGACCCCCGAGCCGTGGAGCAGAAAATCAACACTGTAATTAAAACCCCGGCCCCACAACCCAGGCACCGGCACAGGCCAAGCCGGCCACTCACCGGTCTCAGTGTTCTCGTGTTCGGTGTCCGTGAGTGTGAGGTTGGAGTTGGCCCGGCTGGACAGGCAGGAGCTGCGCCCTGACCGTGTGCTCCGGCCCCACAGCCGCACGGGGTGCTCGGGGGACAGCACGGTGTCAGCCTCCATGTCGGCGTCAGAGCCGGCCCCCATGGAGTAGCCGCAGTGGGGGAGGCCGATGTCAGTCCGGTACAGGGTCCCATGAGGGGGTGTCACTTCTCCTAGCCCCAGCTCCCGCAGGGTGAAGTTGGCGCCTGGGAGGAAACACAGGTGGGCTCGGTTAGGGTGCTGAGGAAAGGCATGCCCACCAGAAGCCCGGCCCCTTTCCCAGCATTCACCGTTGCTCTTTGAACTGGCCGTGGCCTCCACAGCCATGCCTTTACCCAAGCCATTGCCTCTGCCTGCCTGTATCCTCCATATCCTTTAATGCTCAACTCAAATGGCGCCACCTGTGTGAAGTCTCGCCCAGTACCTACACCTGTGCAGAATCCATGGCTTCCTCCTGCAAACCCCCTCCCAGGGCCCCGGACCGCAGTTACACTGCACAGTAGAGCTGTTCCAGGGTCTGTCTCCTCTGCAGGAGATCACCTCGACGAGGGCAGGCACCATGTCCTGGTTGTTCCTAAATCCCTGTGCCTAGAGCAGAATCCAGAACTCAGAGGGGCTCATGTCTGCTTAATTGAATTGTGACCTTCAGGTCCCGTCTTCCAGGGAGGACTTGTGAGCAAGTCCAGAGCAGAGCAGGAGCCCTGTCCATGAGACCTAAACAGCTCCCCTGGGACCAGAAGATCCTTTCTGGCCGGGTTACGAAAGCCTGGAGCCTGGCAGGAAGAAGATGGTACCGGCAGAGAAGAGTCAGCCTCTCACAGGAAGTAGGCTCTGCTGGCTATTTTCTCACTCCTGGTGGGGGACAGGCAGTGGCTCAGGAAACCCTGGCGGTGCCCAGGACTGAGGTTGGGGAAGACGTGGGTGAGGGGAGTTCACCCAGGGATTAATATTTGAGTGACAAAGTGAATGCTACCTTAAGGGGAAACCAGCCTCCCTGTCACTCCTGAATGTTAATTCAGTGTCTATTTAGGGACAGCTTCTCCCACATTTCTAATATTTCCAGGAGTGTCTTGGGGTTGGGGGAAGAGGAAGTAGACAAAGGCACTGAGGGTCCCATCCCAATTACATTAATGATCTGGGGGGTTGGGGTTACGCTCAGGCAGCAACCGCATTTAAACCAACCCCAGCTGGCCCTGCGCCTTTACTAGATACAGCAGTGAGGAGGGCGTGGAGCCTGACTCCACAGAGCTCACAGCCACGTGGGGGAACCACAGTCAAACACAGGATTAAAGGTGAAAGGCTGAAGTGGAAAGCCGCATGGAGAGTGTTCTGGGAGTGCAGCGGCAGGTGAAATACCTGGGTGGGAGCGCAGAGGAGAGGTTTGAGGTGTAGGAGAGTGAACACAGAGAACAGTGAGAAGACAGAGGGGTAGAGGCCCAGGCTTTAAAGCAGGTGTCCTCAAACTGCGGCTCGAGGGCCACATGCGGGTGTTTTGGCCTGTTTGTCTTTTTACTTCAAAGTAAGATATGTGCAGTGTGCATAGGAATTTGTTCATAGTTTATTTTCAAACAATAGTCCGGGCCTCCAATGGTCTGAGGGACAGTGAACTGGCCCTCTGTTTAAAAACTTTGAGGACCCCTGCTTTAAAGGCATCCTGAAACCAGGGCCACGGCCAAATAGGACAAGCCCACAAAGGACAGTGAGAAGTACTGCCCTACAGGGAGGTGGGGAGGAAGCCAGCAGAGATGGCAGCCTATTAATAATTGGTGCCTTACTCTTACCAAATAACCCCCTTGTGCTCCCGAGTGTCCTGGTCATCTCTGTATCCAACACCTATCACACCTGCTGCAGAGTGAGCTCTGAGAAAGTTAAACGCACACCCCCTGCAGTGCTGTGGGCCATGGGTAAGGGGAGAGGGAAGAGGAGGGGCGAGACCAGTTGGACGCTGCTGAGCCAGGCCGTGGCAGTGGGAGGAGGTGTGCCCCCAGACCGCCACCCGGCTGGCGTATGCTGCACAGCTGTGTGTGAAGTTACAGTTGTGAAGTACTTCCATTCTGGTTGGTAAACAGCTGGCGCCCGAGCCACCTCTGCGCCTCCCTCCACATCTAGTGCCTTCCAGCCTCTGCTCTGGCTCCGGCCCCTTTGCTAACCACCTCCTTTCCGTCTCCCCATAATCCGGGTACTAAACAAACAGTTAATGTCAGCAGGCCTGGCACAGCAAGGGCCTCTGGGCTCTGCTCAGTGGCCAGGCAGACTGTTCCCATTGGTTAGGGGCTGGGCCAGACCAGATGGTAAACATTTTGCATATCACTCCTGTGCACCATGCTCCAATCTGCCCTCCTCTTTTTCCTCTTTCTAAGAAAAAGAAAACTCGGCATCAGAGCCTAAATCCTTTAGTCTGCTTCCCACCCTCCCCGCACATCACACTCCCTGGCGGCTCCCTGATCAACACGCCCCACTCCAGCCCTATCTGTGCTCTGCTGGGCCAGCCCTCTCGAGAGAGAGGCCACTCACATGTTATGAAGAATGACTGCTACATTAAGTGAAAAATCAAATTTAGTTGCAATAAACAGCCTGGGCTGCATTGATTTCCATATGGCTTGCCCTGCAGACCCTTTTAAGCAGCCAGGCTCACCGTCAATCTGAGTGAGCCGAGACATCTCGGGGCTGGAGAAATGCATGGTGAGAGGCAATGCCAAGGGCTCAGCAATCCTGTTGGACCAGCCCGCCCCTCTGATGTGTCCAGAAGATTTATTTCATCATATGTGGGAAGTCCTCATGGTTTGTTTGCCTTATGTCCTTTTGGCCTTTTTCCTGCAGACAGGGCACGGTTGACAACCCACCTTACTCAACCTCTAGCTGTGCAATCTTGGGCTGGTGATCGCCTGAGCTTCAACGTTCTTGTCTTTAAAATGGGGTGATAATCTGTGACCTGCATCCCTCAAAAAGGATTTTTGAGGATGCAGGGTGATAATTTGAGGGAGAGTATTTTGTAAACTGCTACACACATGCCTGCCTATGGGATGAGAATGGTTCTTACTTGCTACATGCAAAGATAAGAAGGGGCTCCTTGTTCGGAGACACGTGTGCTAGGTTAGCATCTAGGCGAAGCAGGGTTTGCTGAGCCTTGTCACACGTGGGTAGGACAGAGCAGGAGGAGAGCTTTGAGACCATTCTTTCTCCTCCCCCAGTAAGACCCAGAGACAATAATAGTAGGCAGCGTTTCTGAAGCACCTGCTCATGTCAGCCACTGTCACCAAGTGCTGTCTTTGCAGTCTCCATGCCCTTCCTATTCAGGACTGTTATCCCTCTGCACAGGTGAAGAAGCTGAGCGTAGTAAGAATGGCAGAGCCAGAATTCAAATCCAGATCTGTCTGATGCCAAAGTTTGAGCCTTAATCATAAGCTGGGACAGGGATTCCCCATTTCTCCTGCCTGAGAGGTAGCCCTGCTAACAGGTCAGCTTGCATGGGCGCCTGTCCTGTGGGAGACAGTGGAAATGAAGAGGTCACAGGTGGGCTGTGTGTGAGCAGCTCCTTTTATCTTTGTGATCTGGGGCAAATGATTCAGCCTGGGGTGGTTGTAAGGATTAAGTAACATCCTCAAAATATGTATAAATTACCTAGCCGGTGTTCCGCTGACTCTGTGTGTGGGGAGGAGGGCAGGGAAGAATCAGGCATTGGCCAGGACCCACCAGGTGCTCAGAGGGCTCAAGTCCCTGTGAGCACAAAAGCAGGAAGCCCTGAGGCAGCAGGGCAGGAAACAAACTCCATGGCAGGTGCCGGGACAATGAGCAGTTCAGCAGGCTGGACTATGAGTGGCAGGGTGTGGAGAGGCAGGGGACACGGAGGCTAGGAAGGCAGGAAGGGATTGGGGGAAGCCCTGTGTGCTGGGTTAGGGAGCTCAGTTTAATGCACAGTCCCGAGCTTCTCTCTGGCTGCAGGGCAGAGAATGGCTCAAGGTGGGCAGCTCTGGGTGGATGGGGGTGGTTGTGGCTAATCCTCCAAGAGAGAATATGGTGGTTGGAAGTAGAAACTGGCAGAGGGAGCGCAGAAGAGGGATGGATCTGAAAGGGATTTCGGGATAGGATGGATAGGCTTTGGTGACTACTGTATACTGGAAGTGAAGGAGGGGGAGCCAGAGGCCAGGATATCCTCCAAATGGCTGTTTTCAGGTCAAGAATGTCTCCCTTCCAAGATCTCACAGGGCTTGACGCAAAGAGGCTGCTAAAATGTTTGTTGAATGAATCAGAAACAAAAGTAAGAACTATCATTGACCCAGCACTTATTTGGTGTTATCATGTGACATCTCTGTAAAGTCCTCACAATTCACTGTAGTAGGGAGACTTCTCACGCCAGCTAGTCTGTCTGATGAGGCCCAGAGGGGAGCCTACCTCAACTATAGGCAGTCGGACACTGGAGCTGAACTCCTAACCACCTCACCATGCCAGGGCAGTGGGTGAGCAAGAACAGAAATGAGCTAAGAATGAACTACAGGGCAGACTTTCAGAGGCGTAGGTGCCAAAACAGCAGAGACTTGGCATTGACCAGGCGCCTGGCTCGCATTCCCGCCCACCTGCGCCCACCTGCGCTCACCTGCGCCCACCTGCGCCCAGGCCCCGCCCCCGGCCCCGCCCTCACCTGCGCGGCAGAACTCCTCGGCCTCCTGCGGCACCATGTCCTTGACGCGGCTGCCGTAGGCCAGGCGGGCGTCCTGGTCGTAGGCCTTCAGGGTCTCGCTGGAGCTGTAGGACTTCTGCGGGGCTTTGCCCTCCTCGCTGTCGGCCGACGAGCTGGTGTAGCGGCGCTCGGCGTCGCGGCGCCGCGTCAGCGAGCGGTAGGGCTTCCTCTCCTTCACGTCCATGGCCTCGGGCCCGCGCTCCTCCACATCCACGAACAGCGTCCGCGCCGCGCTCAGGGCCGAGTGATCTGCAGCCCGGAAAGGCAAGGCAAGGGCGTGAGCTCCGCTCTCAGGAGGCAAAGGCAACACCCCTGTCCATCCTGAATCTCGATTCACTCGTGGCCACGCCGACCGAGAATCTCAGGCTGGGAAGGTGAGGGCGCCGCTCCACCACCACCACCCAGCGTGCACGGGGCAGAGGACACTTGCACCCGAGACCCCTGATCATGACTCCTGTCTCTTTCTGCTACTTAGCCTGTCCAACGTGAAGATGCCTCAGCCTCCTCCAGCGATGGGTGCCACGGAAGCTGACAACACACGCAGAGGGCACTGGTACTTAGTACTGCCCCTAGATCAAAATCCACCTATGTTGTTCCCCTTACATTAGGGGCTCCTTAAGAATGTGTGAAATGAATGCCTGTGTTCAGGCACTAGGGTAAGCGCTTTGTATATATTATCTTATTAAATCATCTCAAGATGTTATTACTCTCACCAACCCTTTTTGAAAAGGAGCCAAGGTATAAACAACCAACCCACACTCACCACCACCAGATTATTACATAATTATTTGCTTATTGTCCGTTCCTTTCCACTAGCATGTAAGCTCCCTGAGAGCAGAAGCCTTACCTGTTTTGCTCACCCTTGATCTATAGCACCTAGAGCAAGGCCTGGTGCATAGTAGACACCTAATAAACATTTGTTTAATTAGCCAGTTAACCAACCCCCATTCAACAGATGAGAAAACTGAAGTTTAGAACCTCCAACAAAGTCACGAAGGCAGCAAGTAACAAAGGTAGGATTGGAACCCAGGTCTGTTTGGCTCTGAAGCCTGAGCGTTTTCCATTATACCTCCCTGAAGCCCCTCCCTCCCGTTCTTCCAGCTCCTCGGAGACTGTCTCACCTCCAGACTCGTCCGTCTCATCAGCGCCACCGCTGGCACCTGGGCAGCACCTGCCCGTACATCTGGGTGTGGCCAGGGCGTCTGACTGATGGGCAGCTCATATCGCCCTTTCCCCTCCTTTCCCGGTCTTAACACTTTTGCCTGACACTGACGCCGGGGGTTTTTAGTTGTGATAGCACCTTCTTTCTCCCTCCAAATGTCTTCCTTTAGCTCTGGGGTAGCAAGCATCACCCCCTACAGGGCCATGGGGTCAGAACGGAAGGAAAGCAGAATATCTTCCACAAAGATATAGGAAATCTCTTATTTTTTTTGTTGGAACATACAGGCTTCTCAGTTCTGGCTTTCCATGGCTCCATTTTTCAGAGCAATGTGGGTACACAAAACATCCCCCTGCTTTGCTGTCCTGTTAGAGATAAATGGTGCCAGCATCGGGTCTCAGTGTCTAGGTGGAGCCCCTGGCAGCTGGGAGGAGGGGTCTGTCCTCAGGGCAAGGGTGCTCCCTGCCTGTGCAGCCTGTGTGCACTGTGCCAGTGCGCGGGGCGAGGGGTCTCATGAATTTTTAAGACAAGCTGGAAATTTAGATGTGAAATGTATGATTTTAAAATGTTATCCGTTGCATATGTTTTATTTCAAAAATTTCAATACTTGGAAGGCTAAACCAAACACATAAGTGACTCAGAGCTGGTCTGAGGCTAGTTCTGCCTTTGATCATGGACATCAGAGGCAGCTCTTTGGCTTGAAGATCCACATTTTTCAAAAAGTGAAAAATTTGTGATTTTATTGGTGCCCCATTATAACTGCGAAGCATATACGGTAACTATTTTATCCCCATTTTATAGATGCAGCAGCAGTGACCCAGGGCCATATGGCCTCCTGCCAAAGGCCACACGGTGAGTTAGTGGCAAAGCTGTCACTACTAGATAGACTGCCATGCCTTGGGGTTGTACCTAGAGCCAATTAAGGTGGATGAGTGACACTTTTTGGATCCTGATTCTGACAATATCCCTGGAAAGCAATGGTAGGGCAAGGGGCATGACCTAAGATACACAGATATCAAATCGTACTACTGGGGCCCAAACCCAGGGCTCCGAGCTTTGCCATCTTGCTGCTCAACCTCCTAACACCAGCTGGCAAGATAACGGTCCCCTGAGCATCTGAGAGGCAGGACCACGAGGAAGACTAGTGACAGTACCTTCTACTCTAGGTTCTTTAACACTTTCTTGACTACAAATACAGAACTAGAAAGACATCTTACATTGTGACCCAATACACACGTCGATGTATGTAAGTGTGTGTTTATTTGTACGAAATGGAAACAAAAGCTTCACAAAAGTCATTGCACAATGAGCAATGCACTCTGATAGTTCCCACCTCCTTCTCTTTCCATTTTTAAAAGGCCGATTATAACTCTCTAAATTGATATCATGACCCAATACTGGCTTTTGACCCAAAGCACCGTTCTGGTATAATTTAGATGAGGATTTATGGCAATTGCTGCCTCTGGCCCTTTACTTCCAACCCCTGAGGGACAATAATAATGGTGATACTAATAAGAGGATCCACTCAATAAATGTTAGCCATTATTAATACTAGCCACTAATCATCATAATAATAGTTTTAACAATAATAGCTAATATACTGCTATTAGTAGCTAATACTTATTGAGTGCTTTTGCTATTATTATCTATGGTAACACTTTTAATCCTCACACCAATCCTGTGATATAGATCTTATGATTATCTGCAAATTACAGATTGGTGTGTGGTTAAGTGTGCTGCCCAAGGTTACACAGCTCCTGGGTGGTGGAGCCAGAACGGTGACCCAGGGGTTGAACATGGCGCATGGATGTAACTGTGCTGCCTGTGTAGGCTGTGCCAGGGGGATTTTCTAAAGCCCAGGTCGTGCCAATGCCCTGCTGATGCCTTTTAGCAGCCCTGCCGAGGCTTTAGGATCCATTCTAGTTTCTTGATCAAAACGAAGGCTCTTGTGGATCTGGCCCATCTCACTTCCATCTTGCTGGGCCCCTTGCACTTTCCTGGAAGTCACTTCTGTGTCCTCTCCATCTTTGAGTATGCGGCGCCATCATGGCCCATGTTCACATCCGCCTCTCTCCTTGACGGTTCCCGAGGGGGCTCACCTGGCTTCCAGTGCTCACAGAACGTCTTTTGAGTCGATGCATGAAAGTGAATGAATGAAATTGCTTGGCGGCTGCCTTATTCTTTCTTACCAATCTTCAGTAACATAAAATATTGGTGGTTTACTACCAAGTAAGTATGAAGTAAATCTAAGACGGAATTAGAGGCATTGCTTCGATGTATTCTTTTTAAATTTCAAAGGTACCCTGGGCTTGAAGCATGTGTCCCCCACTGAGCAGCTGTGTGACCTTGGGCAAGTTACTTAACCTCTCTGTGCTTCAGTTTCCTCATCTGTTAAATACCCTCAGTGCTGTTCTGAGGATTAAATGAGTCAATATATGACCCTGGCACATATGGTCCCTGGTACATAATGAGTTCTCAATATATGTTAGCTATTATCATCAGAAAATAAAAACACATTTTCTTTTTAAAAGGCACAATTTAGAAGGCTCCAGCTAGGTGTCGGTTATAATTGAAAGAGGAACATCCCCTCAGAAGCCTATGTTAATAAGGCTCAGAAACATTTTAGGCTGTGACATTGGTGGGTGACCATTTCTTCTTACCAGTGTTTGCCTGTTGAGTGAAGACATTGGCTTCAAGGCGAAGGCTCAGTAACTACAAAGTATTAAGAACACGGTCACCAAACTCATAGCTTCCCGTCACAAAGCAGAGGCAGGGAGAACATTTGCCTGGTTTTCATTCCCTTTGATTTTTTTTTAACATTTTAGGCTTAATATATTATTATGATTCAGTAAATATGTACTTTCTTTGAACAGATGGGAGGTCGGTCATGGTTCACACTCACATTGGCATTTAACAGAGCAAGCAAGAAGAGGTTGGGCTGGGAGAGGAGTGACAGTGGAGAAACTCTCCCCTCGGAGCAGTGACCTCGAGCCCCTGGCAGGAGGATGGGAAGAACTCTGGGGAGGGGGCCCACCTCGGACCCTGCAACCCCATCCACGGGACAGAAACACGGGGCACATGTTTGCTCCCTCCTTACCCACCAACCTCTGGGTTCCCCACTGCCCATAAAACCCATGCGCACGACAGCCAAGGCTTCTCAAGACCTGACAGCCCCTAACTTTCCCTCTACTTCTTCTCACTGCTACAGAACAGCCTGCTTCCCCTAGGCCACCCCTCTACTGCAGTCCCACAGAGCCGCCGCCATTTCTCAGACACCTGCGCTCTGTGATGCTGCTGGGTCTCTGTGTGCATTGTCGGTAGGCTCACCGTATGGAGGCACCAGAAGGAAATGGGAGACAGGAAGGTGGGGGATGAGAGGTCAGAGTGTGGCCTACCTGCCCTGTCCCTGCTCTGTAGTCCTCTGTCCACTCCATGTCCCACCAGGTGCCCCCATACTGGGCTCTGCTCACATTCTTCCCTGCCTTCACCTGTCCCTGCCCACACCTGTCCCAGCACACACCTGTCCCAGCCCATGCTGTGCTAGTTTCCTGCCGTTGCTAGACCCTGGATGTCTGTCTCACCATCATGGGTGGCTCCCTGAGGCTGTTACACCTCTGTCTCTTCACGACAGTCTGCTCATCTAAATCATCTGGGTGAATTCTGTTTCCTGTCAGGATCCTGACTGATGATACAACTTCACCCCTTACTATTGGGTTGATTTTCACAATCATCATCATCATCAAACTAGGAATAGCACAGCCACCACTTATTCAGGGTTTACTGTAGGCCAGGCATGGATTGAGCACTTTAGTTAGATGATTTCATTTAGTTCTCACCTTTCCTACTGTGTTTCCTGATAATAAGACAGGGTCTTATATTTATTTTTCCTCAACAAGACACCCTAGGGCTTATTTTTCAGGGGATGTGTTATTTTCCCCTCAAAGCCTCAGCTTGCAGCACACAGGGTGGCCGGAACCTGACAGGGGGAGCCGACCTTGTTGGTGGGGCTGCCTGCACCTTTCCGGTCACCTCTGGGATAGTAGCTGTCACGATGGGGCAGATGAGAAGGGCTGCTTGTCTTCTTTACTGCTCTGCAATGAAATGCATGGGTTGTGCAGATACGCTGTGTAGCCACGCCCATCACTAGGTCTTATTTTTGGGGTAGGGCTTATATTGCGCAAATGCTTAGAAATCCTGCTAGTGCTTATTTTATGGGTAGGTCTTATTTTTGGGGAAATAAGGTACCTCTGTGACTTGGTCCCATTCTTCTGATGAAGAATCTGAGCCTTGGAGAAGTTAAATAGCTGGTTTAAAATCACACAGGAAGAGAATCAAGAGCTGGATGTGCCCAACTCCACAGCTTCCTTCCCATAACCTTCTGCCGTGACAGTGACAGAACGAGCTCCAGGGTCAGTCCTGCCCTGGCCACCTGCTAGCTGTGTGGCCCGGGGCAAGCACCCCGCCCCAAGAGGCTGGGTTTGTTAGATGCTTTGTAAACAGTAACATACTAAATAGGTATAAGGGATCGGAAAATTATTACTATCAATGTCACTGTCATCATCATTATGTTGTTATTTATAAAAAACAAATTACGTACCTACTTTAAACAGATGGAATTAAACAGTCGAGTATGTTCTAGGAAGTAGCTCGAGTAGCACCTACAGGACAGAACTTGCAGCTTGGTCACTGCAGGCCTCAGCGGAGGCTCCAACTGTGGCTCCAGCTGAAGTTACCAACCAGGACAAAGAGCACGAGACCCCACATGAGAAGGATGCCGCTGACCACATCTGGGAGAGGTGTGAGACCCCAGCGAGGACAGGGCCGCCAGCCTGCCCCTGAGGCATCCCGAAGCTCTCCTCCAAGTTTCTAACCCGGTTGGTTGATCAAGTTCAGGCAGCCAGTAAAAGACAGGCTGGGACCTGAACTCAGCAGTCTCTGACTCTGAAATTCACGTGGTTTTTGTTTGTTTGTTTTTGTTTCCTTAATGTGGAGCTGGGCTCGGATGGGTGTGGAAGGTGTGGGCAGGGGTGTGCATGTGGGGAGCCCGGGAGCCACCTGGCGGTGCTGGTGGTCAGGGGGTCCCTGCACACAGGAAAAGAGCCTGTGACAGGGAAATAACCACTGTGGGTCGAATGCCTCCTGGGTTCTGTGTATGTTATTTCTATTCCCTACACAACTGTGCAACTTGCTTCCTATTTTGTCTTATTTACTCTTTTTTCACCAATCAGATAATGAGCCCAAAGAGATTAAGTGACTTGCTCTAGATCACATGGCTTCCAAGTGTCAGGGGCTAGATTTGAACCAGAAGACAATGTTTAAACCTCAAGAAAGGTATGGAGCACCTAGTACTGTAGGCTAATTCATTTGTTTTTGTTTGTTTGTTTCTGCTTCATTTATTTACTTATTAATTCATTTGTTAAATACTTGCTACGTCCATTTTCTGTCCCAGGTGCTGAAGAAGATGCAGGGAGGTAGCGCAGCTTCCCTCCCTTCTGCCCCTCCTCCCACACCTCCTCCACCCCGCTGTGTCACGCCTTGTCTGAAGCATCGAGGGACAAGACATACATGTTTCTGACTTGTAGAAGCTTCCATACAGTGAAGTCAGGGAGAGAGGAAGGGAAGGGCACCACAGGGGGCCCAAGCCCAGGACAAGGTGGGCCAAAGGTGGAGAAACACTAAGTGATCACTCCCCAGACACAGTAACACCTAAACCAACACCAAAGATGGTCGAGTAAAAAGTGAGCCACACCAGATGGTTTTGAAGTAAGCAGAGAAAAGCTACCTAGATCTGTGGCTTTCACATTTCTCTGACCTACAGTAAAAATATACTTATATCACAATCCAGGATACACATACAACTATAAATTTCTAACTAAAAAATTTTACAAAGCTAGACTTAACCTTACTTCAAGGGCTGAATCTGATATTTTCTATTCTGCTTAACTAGGGTTATGAACGGGGCCCCAACATACAGTTTGGAAAACACCGTTCTAGGTCACAGCATGGATGAATGAACCAGGAAGAGACAGAAGCCCAGTTATTCCTGGAGTTCAGACTTCAGGGAGGAAAAGATGTATAAGAGCCATCTTGTCCTTCTCTTAGGGGGCTTGTGAGAGGCTGGAGATAATCTTGAGAAATGAGGAGTAGCCTGGTAGAACACAGTCATTTCCATAAACAGTGATATAAGTGGACGGTAAAATGCAAAATGCATGTGGCAGAGAGAGCCTGCCCTGGATAGACCCTGGGAGGGAGGGTGCCCTCCAGCTGGTTTTGGGGGGCCCTAATACCTGAGGGGCTGGAGCTGGCCTGGAAGAATGGCAAGGGTGTGGGGTTCGGGGAGAGATGTGGGAAACAAAGATTTTGGTGTTTGGGGAGAAAAACAAACCGGGGCCCTTCACGTGGGCTCCAGCAATGCTTATGAAGGGGCAGGGGCCCGGAGCACGGGCAGGGAGACCTTTGCAGACAGTACAGCCTGGACAGGAACCTCCGCCCTGGCCAGAACCCGCAGGGAAACGGGGGCTGTCATCACCCCACGTTACCTCGCAACCTCAGACACAGCTAGAAATGAGCCAGGAAATTGACTGAATTCCTACTGGACTAAAGTTTTATAAGTTTTCCCTAACATAAGCACAGGGTGATATTTTTAGTTCTTTGTGTGTCAAAAAAAAGCCCATAAATATTTCAGAGCTAAAATGTGTTCCACAAAATATAAGTCCTGGGTAGTGTCTGTGTGTCTATATAAAATCATCATGAATTTTCCTTTCCTTTTGTCCTTCAGAGTTGGGGCTTGTAAGTCCTTTCTTTTAAACGGGGTGGGAGGCTGGGTGGCGGCGGCACCTATTCTTGTGCCGAGTACTGTGTCGGGCTAAGTGCAAACCAGAGACGGAGCCATTGTCATCCCCACTGCACAGATTGGGAAACCGAGGCTCAGAGTAGCAAAGTGACGCCCAAGTTCACACAATACGCCAGGCCTGGAATCGGGGAGATCTAGCTCCTGGGTCTGAGCTTTCTGGTGTAGCCCCCAGAGCACACCTCTCTGGCCCTGTCGCTTTGTGGGGATCCTTTGCCTTTTAAAATAGTGAGATAGTGGTTATGATGATGGTGGCTAAGGGCTAAGTCTTTACATGCATTACCTGGTTTAATCCTCACCACACCCTACGCCACCCCCCTTTTACAGACAAAGAAGCCAGGACTGAGAGAGGTTAAGTTCCTTGTAAGACAGCGGCAGAGCCAGGGTTCAAAACAGGGTCTGGGCCACCTCAAAGCTCAAGCTTTTAGTTATAACCTACACCACTTTCCATGTAGGTCATCCTTTATTCTAATTGGTATAAATGTTCTGTTCTTTCACTTTTTAAGAAAATGGGATTAATTCTTCTGATGAACCGAGGTAGCACCTGGCCTGGGCCCCTGGGAGAAGTGCTTGTACAGCGGCTCCTCCACGCGTGCCCTGCACAGAAAGAGCACACTCGGGACGGGGAGAGGGCTTTCCTGGGGACACGGTGGAGTGTGGCTGCTTGCCCAGCCTGGCTGTGGGGACATCCCTAACCAGCGGCTGGCAGGCAGGTGACAGGTGGCACCGCAGTCTACAGGAGCCACCCTGCCCTTCTGTTAGAGGGCTTGTCGGAGGCCAGGTGTCAAGGGGTGGTGGCCGCCGTGTGGGCACTCTTCTCCCATCGCAAGCTGCCGGGCTGGGAGGGCTCCCACCAGAGCTGCCTGACGCCTCCAGGGCTGCGTGCCAGTAGGACCCGGGACACAGGGCCCTCCATCAACAGGAAGCACTATGATGGCTGCTTTCCAGATTCCTCCATCTGCACCCTTACTGCCCCCCAAAACCACTGACCAGCCCATGAGTCCCCTTTACAAAGGGTGGCATGTTAGAGTCAGGAAATGTCGGGTAAGGACTGAAAGCGTCACAGGTCAGCTGACTCATGCCCCATCATGCACTGGAACACTCCTCGGTCTCCTCCCCACCAAGTGGTCACACCAGCTCCAAAGGTGGTGACTTCACTACCCCTGCGGACAGCTCTGACCTCCGGACTGTGCCTCCTTTCAACTTCCTCCCCCAGGTTCAGCTCTCCTCCTCAGGGTCTCAAGAAATAAGTCCGACGTCTTTGCCCCGGCAATAGCCCCTCCAGGCTGAAGCTGGAGCCGGTCTGTGAGTCTGGGAGTCTTCTCGTCAGATTGAACATCCCGATTCCTGTGGTTTCCAAACCCTCGCCTTCCTGGTGGCCTTTCCTCTAGGTTTGTCCACCCTGGTCCCTCCTTCCCACCTAACATGGCTTTATAAGATCCTGGGCTAGATGTGGGGACAAGGAGGTAGAGCAGCCGCAGTCTCAGTCTGCAAGGAGCTGTCAGAAGGACAGACACGTCTGCAGCTGATTGCCGCACAAAGCACGCAAAAGAGTGATGGACGCAGACACTCTGGAGGCAGAGTGGGGTGACACCACTTTGTGTGGGGGCAGGCAGCAGAGGCTACCAGAAGGAGGTGACACCTGAGCTGGGTCTGGAAGTCTGAGCAGGAGTTGTCAGGGGACAGGGAAAGGAAGACACTCCTTTGGGGGCCGGCTTCTCCCGTCGTGTTGAGGAGAATCCACTGGGAACCTCTTGGTGCAGCCCAAGCGTCCTCCACACGTCCCGTCCCTGACGCCACGTTCTAACGTGGCAGCGCACCACGCGGGGCTCTCTCAGAAGCCACACCCAACGGGCCTGGGCGGCTGGAGCAGGCTGCTGGGACTCTGGGTTTCCTCAGGAATGACAGCTTGGGAAGTTTTCTGCCTCTTCTGCAATTCAGGCCCCACCGAAAGGGACTTCTTTTCTTCTCCCTACAAATCCCCTTTTCCTAGAAAATCCCTTCAGGGGTCAAGTTTATTGAGAGCCAATTCTCTGTAAAAACTTTTCTTTTTTCTGACTTATTCGGGGCCCACACTGTGAGCGAATCAGAGGGCGGGAGAGGCAGGCGGGTTAATCACACATCCCCACTGCGTGCGAGTCTGGACCTGAAATGACCCCGCTCCCCACTCGGCTTCTGCTCTGAGGTGGGAGACGGGGAGGCCGAGGGGAGACCAGTGCCCCGGAGGAGCACGAGTCAGCCTGAGGCTTCTGGAAACAGCGAGACCCTCAATTTTAGCACAAAGGATTCCTCAGCCTGAAGGGAGGTCTTGGGTGACCTCGGAAGCTGTAGAAGGGGCTGATCTCACTTTTCTTCTGTCTTTTCTCCAGACGCCAGGCCTGAGTCCTGGGCGAGCAGCTTTGGGTCTGTGGGCAGGCAAAGGTTTGGAGGCAGCCTCTCTGCTCTCCCGGCCCTGGTGAGAAGACGCTCTGCTGCCCAGGGAAGGAGTCGCAAGGCGGCTCCCCCTGGCGCTTTGGAACCTGGGCGTGGAGAGGTCTCTTCCTCGGATCCACTGATATTCCAGACTTTCTTACACCCTTCGGAGTCAGTAAAGCTCTAGAGTCTCCTGTCTTGGGTTCGAATCTCAGCTGTACTGTGTACCAGCCATGGGGCCAGACACATGTCTCCAAGCCCTAGTTTCCTTATCTGTCCTCAGGTGCAAAACTGTGATAAGCACTGGACATTCTTAGAAAGAGCTGGTGGAGGGCTTAAATGACATAATGTGCACAAAGAATTTAGCACAGAGACTGGCAGACGGTGGCACTTAAGGGAATTATCCCTTTTCAGAGGGCAGCCAGCGTGGAACAGTTGGAATATATGTGGAATCTAGAAAGAGACACACTTGGATTCAAATCCCTACTGTGACCCTTAGGGTGTGATGTGATCACAAATAATCACTTCTTCACTTAAGCCTCAGTTTCCTTATCTGAGAAATGGGGATGAGGACCCTGCAGTTCCTAGGGTTGCTATCTGGAATGTGGAGATACGTTGTGTGCACACCAGCTTCTTGTCTTATAAAATTCCAGGTCAGGGCATGTGCCAGCTATGCCCTGGGCACACCTGAAACTGATGGTATCACAGGCAGAAATGATAGAAATCAAGAGGCCATAGTTAGTTTCTCCAGTGGTCACTGCTGGGAAGACAGGATTAAGCAGGCTGCTGTTCTTGGGGTGGGGTATGTGTGTGCGTGTGTACACGTGCATGCATGCCAGTGCACATGCACTTGGTGGCTCCCAGCCACTGCTGTGATTGTGCAGAAAGGGAAGGCTCTAAGGGAACCGTATTCACCAGGCCTCTTGCTGTCAAGCCTGAGATGGAATTGGATCAGGCTCAGAACTGCTGCCTAGCGGGTGTGGGCTCAGAGCCCTTAGGGGCTGACACAGGTTCCAGCATTCCTGGTGGGGCAGGGGCAGGACAGACCCAGAGAGAGAAACTTCCCATTTCATCACACACACCCCCACCAGCATTTTCTCCTCAGTTACTATGACCCAGGCCGCCCCTCAGCTCTTGTAGACTGGATACCACATAATAGGGGTTTGAAAGAGACCTCAAAACAGGCCTTCCCTCCCTCATCTGGTGCTCACATGGCCTTTTAGGGAAGGAGGGGTGTCCTGGGGCAAGTCCCTTCTTCACTCTGTGCCTCGATTTCTTCATCTATTAGGAAAAATATCCCCAAACCTGGACCAATAACTTCTTTGGTGGGTCCTACGTTTTGATCCATCCCAATGCTGAGAACAGCCTAGAGGTGCATCCAGGATTTGCTGGATTGAATCAAAGTGAATAAAAATATACAGCTCTCCATATGCCACCTCCATGGTGCTTGTGGCTGCAAACTCTCTGATTTTCTCTTTGCCTGGTGAGGGCCCCAAAGCCGGAATCCCTTCTCTTTAAGGGCCCAGGCCTTCCCCTCGGCACCCTCTAAGTTGCTCTTTCTCTTTAGAGCAAATCACTTCCCTCGACCCCACAGAGTCACCCCTGATTGTGAAGGTGGCAATTGATTGTGTCCTCCTCGAGCTGCTCAGGACTTTGTATTTTTAAAGAAGAGGGAGTGAGGCTTGGGAGGCCGTGACCAGCTGTCAGCCTCATCCAAAAAAGTGAAGAGCCAGAAGCTGTCAGCCGCATCCTGTGTCCTTCCATGGCCTCAGTTTTCTCTTCTGCAAAATGGGGTGGTGTGGGGTGTCACACTTAATCTATGCCTGAGGACTGCCCTGATGTCCCAGAACACACACACACACACACACACACACACACACACACACACACACACACACACAGAGGAATTTAAGGTACTCTGTCTAGGGCCAGGAGTTCTGTAAGGTGCAAGGATTGCAAAGCCCCTTGGGGAGGTGCTAAGAGGGGTCCTCATAGCATACAAGGCTGGTTAGCAAAGGCATCTCAGAAAAAGATGTCACATAGAAAGCAAGGTAGAGAGAAGTGGCTTTGGCAGAATTTCACTGACAACTCTGGTTACCCAAGCCTCAAAGAGGTGGAGGAAAAGGCCCATAATGATAGGAAAACCCTAACTGCCTGAAGCTGCCTCCGTTTCTACTAATTAAAGGCTGATTTAATAGATATTAGGGCTCTCTTTCCAGTGGCTGGGTGGCCAGGCAACTTTTATTTCAATAATTAGCCATTGTAAGTCACACAGAACTGGAGAGAGATAAAGGCAGGGCCAGTCTCTCGTGGAGCTAATTGTGCCCAGAGTTCTACATGCCTAATCAAGCCTCGTGCGGCTCCCATTCCTTTCATCCCAGCCCTCAAATGACTTCACCGTGGGTAATTAAATCTCATAAGTGCCATAAAGAAAGGGATTCTCCGGGACAGTCAGAATGGAGAAGCTTCTGGGGCAGAGATGGGGTGGGCAGCATGCGGCAGCCTGCCAAGATGGGCTACTGGGATCCAGGAATGGGCCACAGCCCCGTGATGGGGCCCTCACAAGCCTTTGGCCTCTGTGTGTTCTACCCACGGACACGGTCACTGCAGACCTTGTGGCTTTAGCTGGCCATCTCCTGTTGAGTCCGGCTCAAGCTGTCACTCAAAGCCTTTATAAATTTCTCAGCCTGGACAGTATCTGGGGGATATGTTTGTTAGACACTCCGGTTCAGGCAGGGATAATTCAAAGACCACTCTCCTAAATTCTCGGAGTTAGAAGGGAACACAAAGGATATAGTTGCCCAAGCCCCATCTGATGCCTAGATCCCTTCTGTGAGTCCACAAGCACATGAGCCAGCCCTTGCTTGATCTCTGATGGCGGGGAGCTTACTCCTAACACATTTCATCCTCTAAGTTTGGCCTTAGGTGATTCACTTTGATAGTGAGCTGAAACTTGCTTCTTTCCGGAGCCTTCCCACTGGCCCTAACTCTATGCCTTAGAACTTACAAACAAACCTAAGTCCTCCTCCCCAGACTAAGACCTTTCTTCTCTAGGCTTCAGGAAGCAGAAGAGCACAGTGGTTAGAAACACAGGCTTTATAACAAAAACACAATCAAAAAAGGAAAAATCGATACATCGATCTCACCAAAACTGAAAACTTGTGGTCTGCAAAAGACTCTATTAAAAGGATAAAAAGACTAGCTACAGGTGGAAGAAAATTTTGTGAATCACATATCAACAAAGGAAGGCCCAGCCTCTGGAGTACATAAGGAACTCTCGAGACTCAACAGTGGAAAACAAAACAATATAATTAGAAAATGGCCAAAAGATATGATCAGATATTTCACCAAAGAGGATATACAGAGGGCAAATAAGCACATGAAAAGATGTTCAACATACTTAGCCATCAGGGAAATTCAAATTAAAACCACAATGAGCTATTACCACACACCTATTAGAATGGTTCAAATAAAAACATAGTGATAACTCTAAAGGCTGGCAAGGATACAGAGAAACTGGATTACCTATGCATTGCTAGTAAGAATATAAAATGGTAGAGTCCATCTAGAAAACTGTTTGGCAGTTTCTTAGAAAACTAAATATGCAATTACCGTCGAACCTAGCAATTGCACTACTGGGTATTTATCCCTGGAAATGAAAGTTTATGTTCATGTAAAAAGCTGTGCGATGATGTTGATAGAAGCTTTACCCATAACAGGTGAGAACTGGACACAACCCAGATGTCCTTCAACAGGTGAATAGTGAAATAAATGGTAGACTACCATGTAATACTACTCAGTGATAAAAAGGAATGAATAACAATACAACAAATCACCAAGGGATTTTTTTTTATGCTGAATGGGAAAAAAAACAATTGCAAATGGTTCCATACTATTTGATCCCATTTATAAAACAGTTTTGAAATAACAAAACTTTAGACATGGAGAACAGATTGGTGGTGGCCAAGGCTTAGGGCTGGGGCAAGGGTGAGAAGGAGATGGGTGTGGCTCTCCCAGGGCAAATGTGAGGGAAATTTACGGTGGGAAATGTTCATTGTCTTGATTGAATATATTAATATTAACCTACACATGTGAAAAAATAGTATAGAAGTAGACACACACATGTAGGCACACTCCCTCAAATACAAGTAAAATGGGAAGTCTGAATAAGATGAGTTGATTGTATCCATGTCAGTATCCTGGTTGTGATATCTGCTCTCTTACTATAGTTTTGTAAAACGTTATTATTAGGGGAAGCTGGGCAAAGGCTACACAGGATATCTCTGTATTATTTCTTATAATTGCATGGGAATTATAATTATCTAAAGCATTTCAATCAAAAAAACAGGTTTTTTTTTTTTAATCAGGCAGACCTGGATTTGAACCTTGAACCTATCACATACTTCCTGTGCAACTTTGGACAAATAAACTTCCTGAGCTTCAGTATCCTCATCTATAAATTGGAAACAGTGTCTACTGCCTCACAGGGCTGTATGGAGGCTTAACTGAGGCGATCCAAGGAAATGCTTAACTCTATGCCCCGCCCACAGTGAAGAATCAATAAACAGCAAGTATAAATATTGCATTATTATCCAAGAAAAATATTTTCATGCCTTCCTCTGATTAAGTTCTCATCCACCTCGCCCCATACTGGCCATCCTTCTCTGAAAAAGTTTCTTTTAGTCAATGTCGCTTTTTAAAATACCAGGGTTGAAAATTGAAGAGTCTGATGCAGTCTCATTATTAGAAACTGCTCTGGCATCTTATGATTTCCAGCTACAATCCCACACTTGACATTCTGTTTTGGCCAGTCACTTGCTACTTCTTTCCTGTGTCATGTCTTTTTTCCCCAATCACACAGCGAGTTGCTCAGATGCACATTAACCTACCGATTCTTAAGCATCTACTATGCGCAGGTACCTGCGTTAATACAAACACCACAAGTGCGGCATCCCGTATTTATTACTAAATCCTCAGGACACCTCTGGAAGTTGGGCACAGTGGTAGATTACTATAGCAACGGCTCCCGAGGAATCACACCTCCCTGTATCCAAACCCTCCTTGTGTAGTCCCCTACACTGGCTCTGGGGCCAGCCATGTGAATTGCATTGGCCCATGGGCTAAGGCGATATTAGCAAACTTGAATCAGAGGCATGAAAAACCCTTGAGCATTTTGGCTTGCCTTCTGCTGCTTTTTGGTAAACAGCCACCATGCAGAGAGGCCCAGGCTAGCCTGCTTGTTGCCGGAGACACAGGCTGAGCCCACCAGCCCCCAGTAGACTGCAGTCACAAGGTGAGCCCAGAGGACACTATCTGAACCACCTAGCTTCGCCCAGCCCAAATTACTGACTCTCAGAAACAGGAACCAACAAAGGATCATTTTAAGCCACTACATTTTGGGGTGGTATGTTACATAGCAAAGGTTAGCTGACACAGGTATTATTATAATCTCCATATTATGGAAACTGAGGCTCAAATCATTACAGTACTTTAAAAAATAAGAAGAAATGTTATGAAGACAATAAAGACAGTGCCTAATGTTTTAACAGTACTTCATGACTTATACATTTCTTCCATATTTTTACATGATTTAATCTGCCACCCTGAATCTCTCTTTTTGGGAACTTATCAACATAATATTTATATTTGTATTTACGTAGTTGCTTAATTATCAGCTTCAACCTCTGTGAAGGTGGGGACTGTGTCCATCTCATTGAACATGGAATCTCAAGCTTCCAGCCTATAAATAGTGGGCACTTAATAAATAGAGTCTAATTGAATAAATGAACAAACACCTATAAGTAGCTGTGTTACGGTCTTGTACTAGGTGCAGGACCTGAAGTTCAGAGAGGCAAAGTGTCTTGTTTCAAAGTCACACAGCTAGCAAGAGGCAGGGACCAGGACTCAGATGAAGCCCAGTTCTTTTGACTCTAAGTGCAAAGGTCTGCCCTTAAATTATCCATGCATCCCCAGGGTGAGGCAGACAAGGAAATGATTAACTATCCCACAGTTAGGAGGGAACGCTGGTGGATGAATTCCACATGTTCGAGGAATGCCAATCCCCGTGCTAAGAGGATTCTGATCAAACCAAGCTCCTAGCTGGAGCAGAAACATGCTGCAGTGTGAACCCCATTGCTAGGATCAGAGATCCCTGTTAGCACGAGTCCCACATGAACTTGTACCATCCAGCCCCAAATCCCTACGGGGTTTCCAAATCAAACACAAAACCACCCAGAAAACACAGGCACGCTGAGGGGGTCTGCCCTGGGGCCTGGGGCCGGCCGTGTGTTCCTTAGCAGGAAATCAGTGGATGTGAGCTCTAAGCTCTGCATTCTCCTGTTTCGGATGCCCCCTCCTCCTGACTGGGACCTTCCCGCTGCTCAGAGGTGACATTCTCAGAATGTCCTTAATCACTCTGCATGGGGGGAGCCCCCGACTCTAGCTGAGGAGGCTCTGTTTACCTTCCCAGCAGCCACCTGGAGCAGAGGACAGGCACCACACTCCCCCGCAGACCCCAGGGGCCCAGCACTGCAGCTGGCGCTGGTGGGCTGAGCAGAGCCTCCTTGGGGGCCGCCTCTCTGCTTTCCGGGAGGACACTGAGCCTGTCCTCTCCATGGGGAAGCACTGGCCCTTGGCCCCTCAGCTGGCTAATGTTACACCTGGGTCACTGCAGTCTGGCTTCCCCAGGCCAGATCCTCACTTTGTTCTCTTGACTGTGGCCCTGCATTTGTTTTCATTAAGGAAGTCTGCCTGTCACTCCAATGGTTCCGCTTCGTGGGTTGTTAATCTCAGGTGTTAGCGGTACCAGGCGTGCAGGCTACTCCAGGCAGCACAGGGGGCAGAGTGAGGCTGTGTGCTCTCCGCAGGGCTGGAGCCCAGAGGGTCACGGTGTCTAGGGCCCAGCACGGCCCCTGCCAGCCAGCAGCAACCCAGGTTTGTCTAGCACAGGGCTTCTGATGGAAGCCCCTTCACGTCTCAGGCATCACTGGGACACCACAGTGCAGTGAGCCAGGTGGGGTGAAGAGCATCACCAGCACCACCCGACAGAGGAGGACATTCCCTGTTAGTTGGCTGGGCGAGGTGGCTCACGCCTGCAATCCCAGCACTTTGGGAGGCTGAGGCTTGAGGCCAAAAGTTCAAGAGAAAGAAGTGCATGGAGGCCAAGAGCATCCCTCTCTAGTCAGACAGCTAGGGTTCAGCTCCTAGCTCTGGCCATCCCAGCTGTGTGCCAGGAGGGAGTCGCCTCTCCGTGCTGCCACCTCCTCTCTAACGTGGAGATAATATTCTACCGACCTGATAGGGTTGGTGGGAGGACCGCATGAGTTATTAGGTGCAAAGCTCAGAGAACAAGCTTAGCACTCCATTATTTATTATCATGCCTATTGTCACTATTGTTATTAGCAGGTATTTCACTCTGGCCCAGATGCAGTTCTGGAACTCTCCAGTCCATTCGTACTATTGCATTAAGACGAATGTCCCTGTTCAGCATTATTTATTAATTCATTTAATCACTGAACAAATATTTATATGCCCCATTTGTGCTGGGATTCAAGGTGACAGAGGTTTGCTTCTTGTCTTGGAAAGAGAGAAAGGGCACCAGTTTTGAGCTGGCATATTCCACTTTGAATCTCAGCCCTGCATTTACTAGGTGTGCGCCATGGGCGAGTTATCCCAGGCCTCCCTTTTCTCATCTGTAAGACGGGAAGTGATTTATATCCCTGCCACCCTGCCTCTTCTGAGGACCCACACTGTCATCTTGGGGCCTGGAGAGGGAGAATGTGACACAACCCTGGTCCTCCTCCAGCTCTGGCCGGCAGGGAGGAGAGGAGGGCAGTGCCTGAAGCAATTGCCTGGGGTCACCGGGCAGATCTGTGCTCTCTGGGAAACCTGAACCACCTTCAAAGAGAGGCTTTTAATTGGCTTAGGCTCTGAGCCTGCTCCAAGGGAGCAGCACAAAACAGGATTAGCCCCCAAGAGGGCCAGGTCCCACATCACAGGCTGGAGGGCTGGACACCAGCCCACTGTGCCCCCAACCTTCCCAAGGTGTGCCCACCTTTGGCCCGACAGGGCAGGAAGGGGCCTGCTAGCTTTCCTTCTCTTCCTGTTCCACGAGTGCAGGAAAAGGGCATTTAAGTCAGAGCCTTGAGCGAAGAAGAACATGGGTAGGGCCTGGAGAATGACTTTTAGCATGATCTAAAAAGGGTCCAGCCTTAAAATGCACAGTCTATGATAAGCAATTGGATTTATGTCACCAGAGGGAGAGGTCTGGGGCCTTACCTGGAGCTTTGCAGTTCACACAGCACTGTCAACCATGCTACCCCAGCTGACCCTGGGAAAGAGGTTTCACATCCCCCTGCAGCAGGGAAGCAGGGAAGCAGGCCGCAGCCTGGCGTCTGGCTCAGCAGTGCTGACTTTCGCTTTGTGATCCTAGGCAAAGGTCAATAATATACAAATGATGAATCCAAACAGCAGGTTTCTTTCACTGGGCACCTGTAGGTGCCTGGCAATATACTTGCTTGCCATATTGTTGCCATTTTATATAAACTAAGGATCAGAGAGGGCAAAGATTTGCCCAAAGTCACACCATTTTTAAAGGGAACAGGGATTCAAAGCCCTACTTAGAGAGCCACAAGTTTTTGAGCTATTCCATGGAGGTGATAAAGATCAGCTGCCTACAGAGAGCTTGAGACCGCCACATGAGCAGGTGGAGGTGGGTTTGAAGCTGTTAAGCACTAATACATAGATATTTGTTATTCTTATTGAGGAAATGAAGCCTCTACGAGGTGAAGCGACTTGCCCAAGGTCCCCCAGCTGGCAAGGAGCAGAGCTGGACTTGATCCCAGTAACCTGGTGCCCAGTGTCCCTGCCACCAGGCTGCAGCCGCCACCCGTGACACCTGCCTGCGAGAGGATTTCCCTGGTGCAGGACAAGGGCTACAGATCTGCAGGAGAAATCAGGCTGGCGATATTTAAATACTTGGCTATTTGAAAAGTACAACAACAAGCAGTTGAGAATAAATGCCAAACCTCTAACTGGTTAGGAACACCCCCTGGGGACACAGAGATTTGTCAGCGTGACTGATGCTTCCTGCTTAAATGTGACACACAGACACTCACACAGAAGCCAGGCAGGCTGTGAGCCGGCGACAGCAGCGTGTGAAGAGGGCTGCTTAGAAAGCACAGCTCGCATCTGGTAACTCCCTTGGTTTGCACTGCATCCCTCCGAAGGGAGGGTTTGTTGTATTTCTTTTATTGATGAGAAGCCAAGGCTTTTCTTTTATTGATGAGAGGCACTCAGGACTTACCCAAAGTTGCACGGTCAGTAAGTGGGTGAGCTGGGATATGAACCCCAAATTGTTGTACTCTAAAGATCTCAACTCCATCTCCTGCATGCCTCTGCCGCCCACACTACCCTTGCTGCTTGGGAGAGAAGGGCTAACGTGTCTGGGGTTCTGGGAACTCATGCCTGTCCTTGGGACTTGCTTGTCCATCATTCTTCCGTAACTGCCTCATTAGACCCAGGTCCTGTGCTGGGCATAAGGGTACCAAGATGGGTCTCTCATGGCCCTATCTTGTAGGACTTCACTGTCTAGTGGGGGAAATTGAGTCAGAAACAGAAAAGGCCCACCCAAGATCCTGCAGAAGGGCTGCCTCAGCCAGCCTGGGGGCAGGGAGGGGGCATGGCTGGCTTTTGGGGGCAAATGACGCTTGTGACAGTCTGGAGGCTGCAGTGGGGATCTGCCTTTGGCACTGGGGAAAAAGGGGGATGATTGAGCTGTCAAGTTCCAGAGCTTCTACTCTGGGCCAACCTGGGCACTTAACTATTTTTTATGTGACTCACATATTGGAGCTCCATTTAGAATTTCATGGAAGCAATCAGATCTTTGTCTAAAACCAAGTTAGAAAAGCATTGCCTCAAGACATATTCTCAATTTGGCCTGGCCCGACTGAGTGATTTATATAATATTGGCTTACCAGTTTGGGATAACTTGACTCATTCATTCTTCCTGCTTGCTCATTTAAAAAGTCTATCACAGATGACTCATTTATTCCTTTTACATATATCTATTGATTATCTGTTATGATCCAGACATCATTCTAGGTGTTGGAGATATAGAAAAAATAAATCTCTCATCCTGCCTGTATTCTTCTACCCTGCTGAAGCTTCTTCACAGCCTTTGGAATAATTTTTCTAAAAAGCAAATCAGACTACATGCGTGTTCCTGCTTAAAACCTTCGATGGCTCCCTCCTTGAAGTCTTGTTACTCAAAGTGTGGTCCACAGATTAGTGGCATCAGCATCACCTAGCAGCTTGTTCAAAATTCAGAATCTCAGGTTGCACCTGAGATCTACTTAATCAAAACCTGCGATTAGACCCCTAGGTGACTTCTATGACATTGGGGTCTGAAAAGCACAGACTGGAGGATGCAGACACAGCCCTTCACCCCCTGACACCATGGTGATCTAGGCTTCCTCACCTCCATTCTCTATTATCAAATACATTATACTCAGTGCCACTGTGACCTGCACACCTGCCGTCTGCTGCCTCCAAACCTTTGTGCACACGCTGCCTTCTACCTATGAACCCTTCCCCTCACGGCTGCTGGCTATCATTCCTTCCTTCCTTGGAAGTCAGACTCAAACCCTCTGGAAGCTTCCCCATATCCCTCTCCTTCCCACCGCCCTGATTCCATTGCTTTCTCATCCTGTCATTTGGTCACTTGCTCCTGTAACAGCTCGGTGGTCTGTTATTTAGGAGGATGTCTGTGTTCACTATCAAAACATAGCGAGCCTTGGTGGCAAGGGACAGGCCTTCTTTTGACATCCTTCCTTCCCAGCTCTTCCCAATCCCTGTGCTGCCAGGCACCGGAGGCAGGTGGGGTTCAGAGCCTGCCTTGGAGAGCGCCCACTCTGGGGAGCAGACTGACTTCCAAAGTGATGAGCGCAAGTGGGTGCTCTTGGCACAGGTCTGTGGCAATGAATGGAGTGTGTACTGAGCTGAACTCCTTTCAAGGCTGAAGGAGCCAAGTGAATGGTCAGGGTCACTCATCTTTCCCAGTAGACCTTTCACTGTCCCCCGAGGGAGTGCTCCTGGCTCCTGGGCTGAGTTCTCAGGAGACTGGGTCATATGCATAGACCCAGCTCTGCCCACCATTTCATGGCCATCAGGGGCCTCTCTGTACTTGGACTCTATCTGCTTGCATGGCTAGTAGGGTGCACATGAGAGCTAGGAAATGAGATGCCCACAGGCAGCCAGGCCCAGTAAGGGCTCATGCTTCCTTATTTTGAAGAAAGAGTAGGTGGCCAACCCCCATCATTCTTACCCCATGATCCATGGATGGAGTTAATAAATTAATCAAGTAATGCATTCACTGATAGATGCACCAAACATTTACTGAACACCTACTTTGTGCCTGGCTGTTGAGGTAGCAATTAGGATAAAAAGATAAATGACTCCCGGTTGCTACGTTTAGCTGAGGTCCTTCTCCCGGCTCACAGGAGGCAGCTCAAGAGTCTGGAGAACAAGGTCCTAGCCTGGCTCCCTTGCTTCCTGGAGTAAGTTACTCTACCTTTCTGAGCCTCGTTTTCCTACTTGTCAATGTGAGGATTATAATCCCTGATCTGTCTCACACCCCTGAGATGTGCATGCAGAATTACAAATCAAAAGTAAGTACTTGGTAAATTACAAAGTGCTCTGCTAATTGTGCAGTGGTTACCCAGGCAGGGAGTGCTAGTAACCAACCCTGTAGCCATCCTCTACAAGGCCAATTTTTGTTTGGGACAACACCATGCTCAGCCCTAGGCAATAAATCCTGATTTGGGTGAGGCCGTCAAGACTAGCCTATTTCTTCTTTGCCAGGTACTCAACTTCCCAGCCTTCCTTGCAGCTAATGGTAATCATGTGACCCAATTCTGGACATTAAGATGAAAAAGGAAGTTCATTGGCAGTGGGAGGCTAGGAGGGCTGTGGCTGATACCACTCCTGTCCTTATCATAAAGGGGCACTCTGGTGGCCATCTTGCGACCATAAAGTGACAGGTACAAGGACTATAATCAGCTTAAGGATGGTGGAGTGGATTGTCCACCGCCCCCATTCCTGCAGTACCTGTCCCTCTCAAGGCACTGTCCTCCTCTGGGTAGAGGCTGCAGCCTCTAACCGATGCCGTCTGCTGACAAACTCTGAGGGCTGAGCTGCTAAGATGGAAATGGAGGCGGGGGTGGGGCAGATGCTGATCCTGCAAATGGTTACTTACCGTCCTGTGTGGAAAGTCCCTGGGGCAAAGAAAGTACTAGACCCTGTGGGAACAAAGAAGAGGCAGGCCCATGCCAGAGTGGGGATGGCTTAGAGGCCAACAATGCTGGGAAGGGGTCAGAGCCACGGCTCCTCCTGCCTGTCTCACAGGTGCAAACCTCATCTGTACAATCAGATGATCGTCCCAAAGCCAGGCCTCTCTGCCTTCTCCTCCCAGAGCCACCACTGCCCTCAACTCGATAAACGCTAAATAATCATAATGAACATGTGTGTCTGCACATGTGCACCGAACGAGGCACACATGCCTTTACTTTACAGATGAGAAGGCTGGAAGTGCAGAGAGGTGCAGAGACCCGCCCAAGGCCATATACATGCACTTGAGCCAGTGCCAAGCCAAGTCTTCACGCCAGGTCATCTTCTTCAAGGTCTAGGCCTGTGCTGTCTAGTATGGCAGCCACCAGGCACATGGAGCTAAATTTACATTTCTAATTAAAATGAAATAAAGTTAAAACTCCAGCAGCTTAGTTAGACTGTCTACATTTTAAAAATGCAATAGGCACACGTGGAGAGTGGCCACTGCATTAAGGGGTGCAGAGGTGGCCTGTCTCCACCGTGGCAGAGGTTTTCCTCGGACAGTGTTGGTCCAGAAGCTTGGGGTAATCAGAGACTAGCTCACAGATTCCTGCCTGGAGAGTACAGGCCTGCACAGTGGCCCACGCATGGGCCTGGGGGGCAGACAGGGTAAGCATTTGGATGGAGTAAGGAGAGAGGAGGGGAGAGAACATTCCCTGAGTGCCTATGACGTGCTGGTCCCTGTGCAGTGTGCCTGACATGTGCCAGCCCAGCTATCCCCCATGCCGGCTCTGTGCCATATTAAATTCTACGTGACAGATGAAGACGTGGACACTCAAGAATGTGAAAGGACTTGCCCAAGACCACACGCCTAGGAAAGGCAGAGCTGGGGTATGGACCCAGATCTGACTGTGAACTCAGGTTCGTCTCCCAGGCCTCTTTTCCAGCGTGGCAACTTTGGAGGCATTTCCTCTCCCCACTCCTCTTTGAAAGGAGGAGATGAATATTTCAGGGAGGAGTGCTGAATTCCAGTAGGGGACAGGGGTGGGGGATGTTGTCCACCCAGGCTCAGAGGGAGTGGCCCTCCCTCCAGGGCAGCTCCTACTGTCTCCCCAGCCTGGGAGGCCAGGTCATAGGGCATACTCATTCTTTCCTGGGCCTCCCCTCCCAGGCTGGGCTGTTGCTATTAGAAGCCTCCTAAATCAAGCCCCACTCACCCCTGGAGACTCCAGACCGGGGGGGAGGAGCTCCTACTGCAAGAAGAGCATGCTGCTCAGCTCTCCCAGGGAGTCTGCACAAGCTTCAAAGGCTGGGGCCTGATTTACGAGGCTGCCAGTGGCTCCAGCCTGTCCCAGATAAGTGCCTGTACCAGCCTCAAGCTGTGTATTAGTCCAGAGATGGGTCAAAGGATCTGAGGCCAGACCCAGGACAGGGCCAGATCTGTCCCTTCTCCCCTGCAAGAGGGCCTGGAGTCAGCCACACCTGGCAGGAGATGTGCCATTCAATCTCTTGGACCAGCCTGAGTGTTTCTGGCCCTGCCTGATAGGGGATGGGGAGGAGGGGAAGGGGCAGGGCCAGGCCACTCTTGGAACTGGGGTTCAGGCTGCAGTCAGGAAGCTGTGCCCACAGAAGCAGCCCGAGAGCTGGCCTCCAATCCTCATAGCAAGAGGCAGGACTCTCCTTTTTTCATATGAGGAAATGGAAGCCCAGAGAGGGCAAGTGACATGCCCAGGTGGGAAGGAGCAGGGCAAGACTGAACCCAGGTCTGACGCTCAAACCCCTGCTCCTTGCTTTCTGCCTACTCATGCAGTACCCCATACTCAGCAAGTCCTTCTTGACCAACAAAGGCAAAACTTATAACCCGTGTCATTTATAGCCAGTACACATCCCTTTATGCTCTTCCAAGCTCTTCCATAAGCTCGAATGAGTGATGAGGAGAGGCTGCTGTGCCCAGCACTGGGCAGTTTATCAAATGAGACTGACTCCCTGGCCAGGGCTGACATCTGGGCCTATAGGCTTCCAGGACAGCCAGGGACCTGGTGACTCGTTAAGGCCCTTTCCAGCCTGAGGCCCTCTGGTGACTAACCTGGTCCTTCTCCTGGGAGGGAAGCAAGGTGCCCAGTGCTCACTGAAGCCATAACTCTTGGTTTTCAGCAACTGCAGTACTGATTGCCATTTAGAGGCACTTGCCCAGGAGGTGCCAGGTCACTCAGTTATCACTCTTTCTTTCAATAATGTGTCCAAGTGAGTATTTTTGTCTGATTTGCAGAAGCACATGTGGGTTGATGCCCCACCTCTTATAAGCAGCAGAGATAAGGCTAAGACTGGCTCCATTTGGCTCCAACCTTGCTATACTCCCATTGCAGCACCGAACCTTTTAAGACAGGCCGGCTGGGGTGAACCCTGCAAAGGTCTACGATGTGCCACTCGATTGTCATCTGTTTCTCTGCCCGGATGGTGGCTCACCACCAGGCAACAATGCACACAGTAGAGGTTACAAGTGTGGATGCCAGAGTCAGAGCCTGGGTCTGGGTCCTAACACTGCTTCTTACCAGCTGTGTGACTTTCCACAAGTACCTTAACCTCTCTGGGTCTCTGTTTCTCGTTCTGTAAAATGGGGATACTGCCTACCTACCTTAGGGGCCAGCTGTGAGAAGGATCATTCCCAGGAAGCACCAAGCACCAAGCACCAAGAGGCACTCTGGTCTCTGGTATGCAATCAACAAACGTTCACTGTCATGATGGCCCCAGTGCTTCCCCCGGTGCCCAGTGCGGGGCTGACCCTGAGTCCACAGGCAAAGAAACAAGGAGATTCAACAAGGAGATGAATTAGGATGACGCGCTGACAAAGTGTCGGGTAAAACTGCTGGTGCCATTGCTGGGGGGATGATTTCCAGATGGAGCTCGTCAGCACGGACCTTCGATCCAGTCAACTCCGGTCCCTAGATCACCTCCCCCCCAACCCCGCCCCCCAATAAGGCCCACCCAAACCAGGAAAGCGCCAGTTCCCTCCTTCCCTTGGCTTGCCTCAGACCTCCCCCACAGTCTGTTCTTTTGGGGCAGGAAAGCAGCTGTCTGGAAAGCACCCAGGGAAGCCATTCCTTGGGACATGTCCTCCCCACCCCCAGCCGAGCAAGGCTGGGATGCCAGAAGAACTAATCTAGCCCAACATACGGACCCACAGCCCGGGGGTGGGTCAACAGCTGGACCACTGGCTGACTTTTCTTCTGTTCCTTGGAATATTCTGGCAATGAGAAGGCATAGTCTCAGCAACTTATAGAAAATTTCCCAGGATATCCCAGCCTCGAAGGGAACAATTTGTTCCTTTCTCACACATTTAAATCCCTTTTCTTGGAAGACCAATTTTTGCGTGGGTGTGCGTGCACATATGCACGCCTGTGCGCACACACATACACATGCAATTTGGTCCTGTTTATAATTAAATAAGATTTCAGTGACAAATCTAATAATAGCAATCACTACTATTAATATTTAGTGCATGCAAAATAAAAAGTAGCTATTATATTCATCCTCTCATGTAGTCCTAACAGCTCTTGAGACAGAGGCTCTATTACACCCATTTCACAGATGTGGACACAGAGGTGGGCTGACTTGCAGAGGGCAGGCTGCTGGTGTCGTGGGGCTGGCGCCCTGGTGCCCGGGAGTCCACTCCCTTCCCTGTGCTGCCTCCTCCAACCCTGCTCACGGAGTTAGTCTGTTGGAGAGTTTTTCTTTCCTTGGGTATGTTTCCTTTTCTTTGGGTAAGTGAGTTTGACAGAGAGGGGTTCTTGTTCTCCACTGGAGCTGATGACTGTGTAGGCTCAGGAAGGAGCCCCAAGCTGCCCCTGCTCTTTCTAATACCAGTCGCCTGCTGACTTTCCAAGGCAGCTCAGCCCCTGCCCGCGTCCCCTCCCTCCCCTGGGCCGGGGGCCCTGGGAACCCAACCTCCGAAGTTCAGCTCGCTTCCTCCAGGACACACATTTGGAAACTGAAATTTCCCACATTTCCACCACACAAAAGCCAGGTTGTATTTTTGTCCTCTTCAAAATATGCCAAAGGAATTCTTTTTCTCCCCCTTGAACTTTCTCCAAAAAAATAAATAGAAAAAGTGAACACCATTCTGCCCAACAAGCTGAGAATAGAAAACTCCACACGCAGGGTGGCATTTCCAGGACGTTACAAAACAGCGAACATGCGAATCTGTCTCAACAGCGTTTGGCAACCTTGGGGATACAGTAGATGCTGGTTCCCACCCACGGGCTCCCCGCTGGGCTTATGTTAACATTCTGGTTTTTCTCTTAAAACCAGAATCTGAAACAGGTAAGAAGCTTTGATAAATTCGCACCACCTGGGTTGGAATTTGGAGTCAACAGAACCACCATGAGCAACTACACAAATATACAGATAATTTAGTAAAACAAAACAGTGGCCCAAGATACACTAAACTAGCAGCAGCTCGAAGGTTGAACCCACAGAGAGGAAGGGAGGCGTTTAATCCGGTAACTGGTGAAGGCTGCAAAGAACTAAGCATAATTAATTGCAAAGGTGTGCGGATTATTCTCAACTCACCGAATCGTCTGTCCCAGCGGGGACCGTCTGCCCTCCTGGTCTGGGCTGCCCAGGCCCCGGTATCTGCTGCTTTCAAAAGCCTTCCTGTGGGTCTCCTGTGTCTCCCCCACCCCATCGCTGGGCTCAGTGAGAATCATCTTTCACAAACAGCTTGATCACATCACTCCTGGCTCTGCTTATCTCCCCGGCTTCCCTTCTCCTCAGAGCCAACACCTAGCTCTGCCCCCAGGACCCTTCTGCCCGCCCCTGGCTCCTGGCAGCCTCCTCCCCAACCCCTGCCCTGCACTTCCCAGGAATGCGCTTCAAGCAAGGCACCTGCCTGAGCACTCCTCTCACTCAGCAGGCCTCGGAGAGACTGCAGGTAGGAAGCAGGGGCCAGGGCTACCATCCACTCCCAACCATTCACCTGGGGAGCACGCTCCCTAAAGGTAAGCGGGCTGAGAGGCTGTAGGAACTTACTCCCAGCCCTCCAGTAACCAGGAGCTCGCGCACTCCCACAAGGAAGAGGCGCAGAAAGAGGGCGAGGATTGCAGACTCAAGTCTGCGTTCAAATCCATCCCTCCCAGCTGCCAGCTGTGCCATGCTGGGCAAGGGACGGGCCCCCTCTGGGGCTCAGACCTTCCATCTGTAAAACAGGACTAATGTGTCCTACCTCCTAGCCACCCACAACATCATGAACATCATCATCTTCCGCTCTGGACAATTTCAGTGTGGAAACAATGTGACATTGCAGGTAGAAAGACCGAATTCTGATGCCAACTCCAGAACTTGGGGAAATGAGTGAGCTTCTCTGACCTTCATTTTTCCCCATCTGTAAAGTAGGGATGAAAAAAGCTCCCTCAAAAGGTGACGATCCAGATTGAATGAGATGAGACATATAAAAATGGCTTTGTAAACTGTTTCATGGGTATAAATGTAAGCATTTATCCCACTGAGCCGAAACCTGCCTTCTGGTAACTCACCCTGTGTTCCGAGCGCCTGGGACATCACATAGACATCCTAATGTGGCCATCAGGACCTCTGAACCTGTCTGAGCTGCCCAGTCCCTCAGCCATTCCCAGGGGTCTCTGGTTTGCTTTAGGTACCACTTGGGTCCCCTCCTGGGAGGCGTTGAGACTGAGGGGTGCTGCTGGGGTTTTCTACAGTGGGGACCTGGCCCCAGTGCCTTTGCACCAGCCCCTCTCTCCTTTTCAGGGCCTCCCTGCAGTCCTTTGTGGAGCATCCCACATCATGGGTCATGTCTTTTGCCCTGTCATGCCTCAGGCTGTGAACTGACCTTGAACTCTCCCCCACTTTCCCCTTTGATTTTTCAGCAGAACTTCTCAGGGGCTGTTTAGGAAGGAACTGGACTAGAGCTCTTCACTGCTGACACTCTGTGCATCTATATGCTCTTTAAGACAGGTCTCTGGAGACGTTTTTGTAATCTTCATGTCAAGCCCAAGCTGGCAACTGCCGTGATTGCTTCCAACATACCTGACAGAGAACACAGACAGCCCTGCTGCCACCACTTGGCTCTTGTCCACCTGCACCCTTCTGTCTGCCTAGTGAACACCTGTACTGCAACTCATTGGCATGCGCATGAGGGTGTTAATGGTTGTGGAACTTGTTGGTTCCCAAGTATTTGTGCAGCCATTTGCTGCGCCAAGTAGGGGGAGATGCTGTGCATAGCAGTTCAGCAGCAGCAAAGAGCTGCAGGGTTGAACACTTCCATACAGGCGCTGTTTGTAGCCTCTTTAGCAATCTTTGTCTGGGGCTCTCAGATGGAGGAGGGGAGACAGCCACTTATATCCCTTCCCTCTCTGAGCACCAGTTTCCCTGACTGTAATATGGAGGTAAGGATATGCAAATCATAAGGTTTCTGTGAGCATCAAATGCCATAATAAATATACCACACTTAGAACAAACAACATTTAGCGCACAGTAAGCAGTTATTTTGCACTTTTTGCAACTTGGTAAAAAGCTCATCACCCTTAGCTCCCTGCCCCCTTCTACACATCACTGACATCTAGTGGCAGACGAGAGTAACTACAGGTGTGAGTACCCAAAGCTCCAGAGCCTAGACCCTTCCTGTGCCCCGCGGACCCCACTTCAGGGACCCTCGTGTGTCTTACAAGCCATGTCAGCCAGAATCTGCCTCAGCTTTGCCAAGCATTTCCATTTTTATTGTACAATTTTGTCCCCGCCCCAACCTTTAGTAGGGAGGAAGGGAGGATCACAGCCAGTGTGGGCAGGGAAAAGACCTGCCCTGGACAGTAAATTCCTTGAGGTCAGGGAACTTGTCTCATTTCTCGCCACATCATCCCCTGTTCCTGTGACACCACTTGGCACACAGTCATTGCTCAGGAAATATCCGGAGAAGAACTGACAATTTTAGGAAACCCCAGTCTGCATAAGTTCTCTTCCAGTTCAGACGTCCACATGGCGAAAGGACTTGTTCCAGATGACGAGCGGCAGTGCTGCTCCTGGAATAAGTTTAAAAGGAAGCCCCTACCCATTTCCTTCCAATGTGCGTGTGACTGGATGAGAAGTACATAGCACAAGTGTCCCTACCATTCCACTCCCCTCACCTGGCAAAGGAGTCTGCCTGGGTCCTCATCCCTTTTCTCCAGCCCCTTTCTTGGCCTCTAGAAAAGGCCACACCAGACTGGTGTAGGGCAAGGGCAAGATCCAAAGCCCCAGAGGTGTGTGGGCTGGGGAGAGTTGCAGAGCCATCCACGACTGTGAAGAAAAGCAAGAGGATAATGGTAGAGGAGCAGCTACCTGGGATGAGGGCCTGGGATCGAGGGGCATCCACAGGGCTCTGAAGGCGGTACCATGCTCTGTTTCTTAAGCTAGCTGGTAGGGCCATGAGAGCTTATTGTTATTTTTCAAACTGCATACATTCATAATAAATATCTCCATAATATATGAAAAAAATTTCATAATAAAAATTTCAAAAGAGCTATTAGGAGAAGCTGGTGTCTGTAAATGCAGAAGAGGGGACAGAGATAAGGCAGATTTTACATTTTCCTGTGGATTTGGTGTCTCTTGATAACGACTGGGAAATGTGGAGTGGGAGTCTCGAGTTATTCTGAGGTTATTTTTGATGATCGAACTGTGCCTTGACCCTGGCATGCCCCAGGGCTGGCACACAGGGTCACGGCTTTAGAATCCCTACATTACTGAAACCCACGGACAAGGCAGAGAAGCTCTTGAGGCTGAGTGATCCGGGACAGGTGCCGTCGTTTCTCTGGGCTCCTTGCATTCTGCGGAGAAACCTGTGCTCTTCTTCTCCCTTTGCTCTCAGGGCTGGTGTGAGGATTTAATGAGGACATGCAAATGAAGGTGCTCTGTATACCAGAAAACACGGTGTAACCGTAGGATGATGATTACCATAAGTACTCCTGGCAGAAAAATACTCTCAAAATGACATAAAGTGCTCCCAAAATGTGAGGCATTTATGTTATGACTGGGCATAACTTTCAGCCAAGGTTTTCTGGAACAGAATCAAGTTCTCATACCACTCCAGCCAAAACAGGTGGAAAGTGCACTTAGCAGCTGTCTTCTACTTCCAGAAGATTTATGACGAGAGGCTGCATAGCGCCGTGGCTAGGAACCAGACTTCAGGGCCAGATCGAGTGAGTTCGAATCCTCAACACCACCTACTGGCTTGAGTGCAGTGTGACCTTGGGAATTTTCTTAACCTCCCCATGCCTCGATTCCCTGGTGTGTAAAACGGGCAAAATAATAGTCACTGCATTGTGCTATTCTTACCAAGATTAAATGAGTTAGAATGTAAAGTGCTTGGAGTAGTGCCTGGCACAGAGTGAGCCGCACATAAGTGCAGCAGTTATTAACATCAGAACAATATAGCTTCCATTTTCTGAGGGGAAAAATAAATAGAAGGAATAGGTGTCAGTTGCGGTCACCCGTTGGAAAGCTGGGCTAGACACCTGGCGGGGCTTCCTGGCGAGGTGTCACACACAGTGCACACCACGGCATGTGGGGAGCCCCAGGGAGCCCCTTCTTGGCCAACCATGGCTGGTGCGATGGCCAGGTTGTCAGCAAGGCTGAAGCTCCAACGCTCCTTGGCATTCCCACCAAAATTATGTCTCTACCCTGGGTCCTGGAGAAGCCAGAGCTGAGCTATGTGAAGGATCAGAAAATGCTGGGAAAGTGACCCACAGCCTTGTGTCTGCTCCCAAGGCTCCTGCTACCCGGTGGACCCGTGCATGTGTCCATGGGGCGTCGTGAGAGCTCAAGGAGCAGCCCACGTGGGGCCCCTGGACCGGTGCCTGGTACACAGTGAGCACCACGGTCATTGCCATTTCTTTTGCCCATTCGTCCATCCACCCATCCTCAAGGGGTCATTCTAAAGCAGCCCTGTCCGAAAAGGAACTTCCGTCACAATGTACGTGTTCTGTATCTGTCCACATGGCCAACAGCCCATATGTGGCTGCTGAACACTTGAAATGGGACTAGTGTGACTGAAGAACTGAGTTTTTCATTTCATGTAACTTTTTTCCCAGGTGTTCTTATGAATTTTTAAAAAGTTATATTTAAGGAATTTAAACAAATGTTTAATTAATTTAAATAGCTGCCTGTGGCTAGTGGCTACCATAGTAGGCCGCATAGTTCTAAATCTGAAATGTAGCCACGTCACCCCTTGGCTTCAAGTCTTTCCGAATCTCCAATCCCTTTGATATGCATCCAAGGCCCAGCACAATCTCCAGATGAGGGGCGTTCTCTGCGCCCACCCTGCCCTGTTTCCTGAATACACCGACCCCATCTCTGTCCCTCTGTTTCTAACATCCTTTCTGCCTTGTCTGCTGGTCGCTTCTTCTGGAAGTTTCTTAGGCTTGCCCCACCCATCCAAGCAGGGTTAGGGGAGCACCACCTCTGGCTCCCTTGGCCTTCAGGGCTCCCCCACCTGGCATTTACCCAGCAGGGTTGTACTTAGCTGGCTCCTGGCCTGGCTCCCTTTCTGGTTCTCCCCGAGAGTTGACCAGGGCCACATGATAAGCATTTCTATGGCAGCTGCTCTGGGCTGCGCAGAGATCTAGAAGAACTAGTCCGTTCTTGTGGGCTCCCAATGCTCCTCTTATGAGGAACCACTGACTTCCACCAAGGCCCTTCCATTTCCCAAGGCCAGTCCTCTTAGCGCCACTCGCATACATCACTGCATTTCATCAGTCCTAAGACACCAGCACCACCGATTCAGACATTGCCTTTTTGAGAAAAGAAAACAAAGCACTACCTTAAATGTAAACACTGATTGTAAGACACTTTGTGCTTTCAGAAATGCCAAGGTTGTAAAGAAAAAAAAAATTGTGGAAAATCTAGGAAAGCAAGGCAAACCCTGGGCTGGCCTCTTGGCAGGTGACCGCTCTAGAGAATCATGCCACAGCGGATGCACGAGGGGCACCTTCCTCCACTCCTCTCCCTCTGACTGTGCCCACTGCTATCTGACTGGACCTCCGGGACAGGAGGATTCGGACAAGTCTTGTAGTCTTTTGAATGCATCGAAAGGATATTTGAATAAAATGATTTCTTCTGATTATAGACATGATGCATCGTTATCGTACATGATTCTCTTTCATCCAGGGCCTTTGCATTAGCTGCTCCTTCTTCCTAGAACACTCCTATCCAGGATTTCATCAGGATGCCCCTTC
The DNA here is from genome assembly GCA_008750895.1 of Mirza zaza. Lineage (NCBI taxonomy): Eukaryota > Metazoa > Chordata > Mammalia > Primates > Cheirogaleidae > Mirza > Mirza zaza. The sequence continues at coordinate 72,911 of VSMD01088673.1, read as the reverse complement.
CTTATTTCTCTCAAGTAAGTGTCCCCCTACAGAGTGGCCTTTCCTTGCCACCCCAGCTGAAGTGGTCTTACCTCCCCCTGCTCTGTCAGTCTTTCTCAAACTAACCATCTCATTTTCTTCCCAGCACTTACTAGCATTTGGAATTAACTGTCTAATTATTTATTCTCTTTTTCCAACAGGACTGTAAATGACTCAGAGGTAAGGATTTTGTCTAGTAGGTATTTAAGAAATTTTTGTAACTAAAGCTACAGGAGAGAATAAAGAAAATAATAAAGGTTCCCTGGTCCCCACTACTCTGAGAGAATCACAGTGAATATCTGAGTGCCTAGCTGTCCTTTTGGACATTTTCGGCATGTGTGTGTGCTTATACCATCACTTGTTTTTTTAAATTAAAGATGTGACCTTTTCATTTATGTTGCTTTCTAATCTGTTCCCCCACCCCATTTACTATATTAGAAGTATCTTTCACATCCATATGCACGCCTGGACACCACTGTTTTTAAGGGAGGCACACCATTTCCCTGCATGGAGTAACCCCAACTGATTTACCGGCCCCTACAGGTGGACACTTGGGTTATTCCAGTCCTCCTGTTATAATAAGCAGCGCTGCTAATGAGCATCTTGGTGCAAATGCCTTTGCATGACCGTCTTCTTGTTTTCATTAGAGTGTTTTTACCAGGTGTAAGGGCTTTGGTAAGTAGTGAGAATGGGGCCACCTACTATGCAAAAGGACTTCGCAAGTTTCAGAGAGGGCGGAGAAGGAGATGGGACATGGGCCTCAACTCTATCCCTTGGGCAATTACTGTTGAGTTGGGGAGATTTATACAATCTCCTAGGGTCCCAGGACTCAGGCCAAGCACCCCTGTGAAGGTTCTAAGCCCCACTTGATAGCTGCTTGGAACTAGTGGCTTAGCCATTAGAGGCTTTAGTTGTATATGTTATTTTTAAAAGGCTTTAAAAAAATCCTGAAAAGTTTTCTGATACATAGATACATGCATGTACATGCCAGTAAGGAACGATTTGTAATTAAATTCTGTAATTATACCTGACTGAACCCACAACTTAATATAGCACAGGTGTGAGCCCCCAACTAACCTCAATTTCAGTTCAAAAGGGTGAAATCACTATTTTCCCTTCTCAACATATTTAATGGCTGATGTAAAACCAATGAATATAATTTGGCTTCATTTGGAACTCTGTTCTGTTATTGCTTTCTTGCAATTCTGGTTGAGCTGAAATTTACAACAAATTCATGTCACCCATGTCTCCAAACTGATCCAGCTTGGCATTAGGTAAAGCCTCCAGTTTGGAAACCCAGGAACAAAGCATGTGTAAAAACACTAACTTGACTATGCTCTAGGGCAGGGGTCCTCAAACTTTTTAAATAGGAGGCCAGTTCACTGTCCCTCAGACCGTTGGAGGGCCGGACTATAGTTTTAAAAAAAACTATGAACAAATTCCTATGCACACTGCACATATTCTTATTTTGAATTAAAAAAACAAACGGGCAGTTTGAGGGCACCTGCTCTAGGGTTTACACCATCAAAATCCTACTCTTGTCTCTCTCAGCTCTGTTCCCAATTGGCTTCACTGAGGTCAGAGATCATGGTGGTGCTGGTCCTTCATATGTCAACAGCACATCACAGACTGTGATACAAGCTTTATCCTTTGTTTCTCCTGATCCTCACAACAACCGTTGGAGGTTGGCCCAGAATCCTCATTAGTCTCATTTTACAGATGAGCCAACTGAAGCTTGGGGCAGGAAAGGGACTTTCAGGGTAGAGCTGGAGGGGCCAGGTTGATCAGTACCTATTTCTTTCCCTCTTCCTTTGGCCAGTTTCAGCCCCATAGTCTGACCTAAAGGAGTCCCCAAACTTCCATTTGGCAACTATTGCTCTGAACCAGAAAAGTAAAGGGCTGGCTCTGAGCAGCAGTTTGCAAGGGCAAGGTAATCACGTAGCAAGTGGTTGAGAGAACCGGCTCAGTGCTGGGCAGACGCTACTTACTATTATGAGTTAATGGTGCTAGATGTTAATTATGTTCTAAAGGCATATTTAGCAAAACACAAAGGTGGCGACTTTTATTTTGATATTTTACTTTTCCATGAAATCTCAAAATCTGAGAACCGCTGATTCATACAACCACAAACAAAGAGTTATATTATTTTTTTTTAATAACCTAGATTCTAGTCACTATGCTAATGTTTCACACGTGCTCTCTGCAAGCCTCGAAATAATCATATGAAGTAGGAACTATTATCTCCCTGTTATAGACAGGAAACTGAGGTGCATAAACGTTAAATAATGTGCCCCAAGTCACAGAGTAAGTGGCAAAGGCAGGATCCTAATTCAGGTCTGGCTCCGGGCAAAGCGACCTGGAGGAGCAGAGGGGGGAATCTCCCCACAGAGCTGAGCAGCGATGCTTTTGTTCACACATTCCCTCACTCTTGCATTAAACCTTTGCTGAATACCTTCTGGGGAGGAAGCCCAGACTAATAGGAAGCAGGTGCAGAGGGGCAGGCACTCCCTGGCTAGAGTCCTGGCTGTGCCCGCTACCAGAGGACAGTGAAGTGACCAGCTACCATCTAACCTCAGAGTCTCCAACTGTAATGTGAGAATTTAATATCTCCCTGGCAGGGTTGCTGTGAGAACTACATGAAGTAGCATATGAGGAGAGGCCCTAGCAGTGCCTGGGATGTAGTAGGTAACTGATGGACATCGGTCTTCCTGCCTGTACCTGAAGCAAAGCCACTTAGCAGGTCACCTGGGGCTTGGGGTTAGATGTGCCCTTTGATATCAGCTAGCTCAACCCTCCCACTTTACAGATTGGAAAATTGAGGTTCAGAGGGGGAGATCTTGTCCCAGGTCACAGTGCAGGGTAATGGCAGAGATAGGACAGGAACTCATATCTCCCGACCCCCGTCTTCTCTTTCTACAACAGCAGGTTAGTGACTTTACCTCTTTAGAGCTAGTGCCAAGTAAGCTGTAAAGTAAGTGGATTGGAGATGCATAATTCCATTAATAACATTTTGTTGGGTAGTTGAAAGGCAAACAATAACACTTTGTTCAAAGAGTAAATGTGTAGAATCTACTTTCTCATTTATCAAACAAGTATCTAGCACTTACTCTGTTCCTGCCAGGAACTGTTGTTCTAAGGCCTTCAGAAACATGAACTTGTTTAATCAACGTTACAGTCCCATGAGAAAGTTACTATTACTGTCGCTTCCATTTTACAGATGGGGAGACAGGCACTGGGAGTTAATTAACTTGCTTAGGGTCCTACTTGCAGGAAACTGGCAGAGCTGGGATTTGAACCCAGGCAGTCTAGCTACAGGGTCCATACCATAATCACTGTGCCTTGCTGCTTCTCATGAGGCATAATGACTTTCTTTTTACGGTGTGCACATTACTTGAGAATACTAGTGATAATCATAGTCATAACAGCAATAATAGGAGAAACGCCAAATCGACAATTCCCTCTGTGATTCCCTCTGTGATACCTGGCATTGTTACGCATTACTGCATTTAAGGGACATTCCAAGCTTTGGGGAAAATACTGTCCTCCCTATTTGAGCCCGGAGGACCCTGGATCGGGAACATCTGGTAACTTGTCCAAGGCCAGTGGGTGGTAAAGCTGGGACCTGAAGCCAGCTCCCCAAACCCTTTCTCCAAGGGAAAGCTCTTTGTGTGAGTAGCACAGTAAAAACTGATTGAGGCAAGAATCAACAAGAGATGCTAATTCAAAGGGGAAAGTTTTGATGAGGAGCAGAATATTTACATGGTCTCGAAGTATCTCCCAACAAAATTTGTACTTACTACAAAAGGAAAAATGGCAACAGGAGGAACGGAAAACTGTCTGTGATGGTTAGTTTGACGTCAACGTGGCTCGGCCAGGTGGCAGCACCCCGTTAGTGCCTCGAACACTGACCCAGGTGTCGCTGTGAAGGTGGTCTTACTGTGGCTAACATCTACAGCCAACTGGCTTTAAGTAAGGGAGAGAGGGCCCTTGTAAAATGGGCGGGCCTCATCCAATCAGTTGAGAGGCCCTGGAAGCAAACACTGAGGTTTCTCAGAGAGAAAGACATTCTGCCTCGGGACAGCAGCGTCACCTCCTGCCTGAGCTTCCAGCCTGCCAGCCTGGCCTGCAGACCTCAGACTTGCCACCCCCAAAAATATAGGCCAATTCCTTACAATAAATATATCCGTATGTATTAAGAGATTGCACATATATATGTAGTACATATATGTATATGTGTGTATATAAGTATAAAATACTCTAGTGGTTCTGTTTTCTTGGAGAATGCTGATGCATATACCATCTTAACGAACTGATCAATATTAACATCACCAATAACAGACCAAAGGGCATCCTGTACCTCCAAATGTTGTACCCTGAGAAGGACACAACACCATTTCCATGGTATTACTTTTATAGTTGGAAAAAGATAAATATAAGGCCGGGCGCGGTGGCTCACGCCTGTAATCCTAGCACTCTGGGAGGTGGAGGCGGGCAGATAGCTCAAGGTTAGGAGTTAGAAACCAGCCTGAGCGAGACCCTGTCTCTACCAAAAATAGAAAGAAATTAATTGACCAACTAAAAACATATATACAAAAAATTATCCAGGCATGGTGGCGCATGCCTGTAGTCCCAGCTACTTGGAAGGCTGAGCCAGGAGGATCGCTTGAGCCCAGGAAATTGAGGTTGCTGTGAGCTAGGCTGATGCCATGGCACTCACTCTAGCCTGGGCAAAAAAGTGAGACTCTGTCTCAAAAAAAAAAAAAAAAGAAGAAAAGAAAAGAAAAGAAAAGAAAAGAAAAGGATAAAAATGCTAATTGAAAAAATTTTTAAGGAGGCCATCTTCTTTTCTCAGTGGCTCCCAGGCCAGCAGTGACACTGGCCACTGAACCAAGTGACCACAAGGCACCTGGCACAAAAACGGGTCACGTTTGGTGACTGTTCAGCTGAGGATCTCTTGGGCTTTTGCTCTGTCCTGTCTGTCCTTCCTTCTCACCTCCCTCCTTCCCTCCCTCTCCCCACCCCCGCCCCACCCAGACACACAGAATCACAAACACCCATGGCTTGAAATTTTCTCTCTGCCATCCGGCAGGCCTGGGATAATTCCATCTCCTCGATTTTATGACGGCAGCATGTGCGGTGAGTCACTTCGCACACATCTGCGGGTCCCCGTCAGAGCTGGTTATCTGCCTACGGAGGGACGTTAACGTTTACGGCCTCGAGCAGGGACGTGTGGCACTTCCAGGGAGTGAGGTGCCAGCTACCTTTCCGAGCTGCAGGTGGTTTTTATGGAAGCAGAATATTGCCTCTTATTATTTATTTCCCTTCTTATTTTTAAAATGTGATTAATTTAGCTAGCCCATAAATGTGGCCGAGTACGAGGCGAACCCTTGGCAGGCGTGGTGTGACGAGGCCTGATTGCCATGAAGGCGGAGGCGGTCACGGGAGGGGATCTTCCTCCCGCGTGAAAACGAGCCGCCCTCTCCTTTGTGGGCTTCAGAAGCAGCAGTTCTCCCTGTGAGGTGCCCCAGGGATGGCCAAGGAGGGCTTCTAGAAGGAGGGGGGTGCAGAAGGCGGAGGAGACTGAGAGGCTGGTTGTACTGTCGCCATGCGGAGAGGGGGCCACGGGAGCCGGGCAAGCTGGCGAACCCCTCCGAGCTTCTCTCTCCCCACAGCTAACCAGGGAATGAAGGGTTTCAAAGGATGGCTGGGAGGGTTTAGTACACACACATTTGAACCGTTCCTAACCCAGGGCCTTCCAAATCATAGGCACTCAGGTATCTTTAGTGTTTGTAAAGGTAGTGGTCTATGGAACAAGAACAGTTTGGGTTTGGGATCCTAGTTCTGCCACTTGCTAGCTATGTGACTCCAGAAAATTCGGAACCTCTCTGTGCCTCAGTTCCCTCTGCTGTAAAATGGAGCTGCCCACAGGGCTGTCGTAAGCATTAAATGAGATAATCCGTACCTGGCACTCTGGTAATACTAATGCAGCTATTGTTGCTTTTGTTACTTCCTTTCTTACTTCCTGCCCACTTCCTTCCGCAGTCTGTCCCAAATGACATTTCCTGCTGGTGCATTCCTGCTTATTCTCACAGAATAGCCTAGTTTAAGTATCACCTCTTCTATAAAGTATTCCCCAATCCTCTGCAGTAGAAATCATAACCTCATCCCTCTCTGCTGCCAGGGTACCTCCATCAGCATCACTTACACAGCCTGAAAGCCACCCCCCCACACACATACTGTATAGGAGACCCTCTCCCCTGCATCACCTCCAGGAGGGGGCCAGGTTTTACCCATTGTCGCAAACCTGCTAGGGAGCCCAACCCTTCTCAACTCACAGCACACGGAGAAGATGGTACACTGGTCCGGCCCTGCAGCCCCCACCCTAACCAGCCCGGAGCAGAGGAGATCAAAAGCTGTGCTCCCCTGTAACCCATTCCCAGCACCCTGGGAGGCAGTGTGGCCTGGTGCCTAGAGTCTATAGCCCAACAGGTGCCAGGGGGATGTGTGCTGGTGACAGAAACGCATATTGGGGGGATTCTCTTAACAGCTGCCTGCTCTCCCCATCAGCATTTTGACAGGTGACATGCTGGCCTAGGAGAGGAAAGAACTGTCTCTTTGGGGCTTCTGGATCCACAAGTTGAAGCAGAGACTATAGACCAAGCCAGGCCCATGGAGATGTGCATTTCAGGTGAGTTCCAAAGCTCAGGGCAAAAAAGAGGTCAGCTTGCTGCACGGGCTCCCACCTGGGAGGGTGGATGGGACGTGCCTGTTTTGGAAATGGTGACACTGGAATCTGGGGCATGGCCCTTTGTCAGTAAAGCACCTGCCCTTGCTGTCCCTGGCGATGAAACTGTGGCCTGTTTCCTGGGCCTGTGCTGGGAAGGGCCTCCTTCTGTCTCAGAGCTAACTCGTTCACAAAAAGGATATCAGCTCCACCCAACAACCAGCACTCTTGGACACTCTTGGAGCCTCCTGCGTGGACCAGAGCCTGCGCTAGGCACAGGGGACAGACACGGATGAGGCCATGGGTCTGCCCCCAGGAGCCTACACTCTAGCAGGAGAGACTGCCATAGATACCCCAATACAACAGATCACCACGCAAGCAGTAGACGCCATCTATACAGGGAGCATGGGTCACAGAGAGAAAGGGGTCCAGGAAGGCCTCAGAGAGGAGATGTGGGTGAATCCTGGCTTAAAGGGATTTGTTAGACAGAAAATGGTGCTAGAAACACACCCTGGGGCAGAGGGATCAACACAAAGATATAAAGTTATAAAAAAATACTGTCCATGTGGGGAACTCTAGGTTCACCGCAGAAGGACAAGGTACGAGCCGAGAGAGGTGGGGTGGGTGACGTGGCTGCAGGCATCAGCTGGAACCTGCCTGGGCCCTTGTGTGGGGTGCAGAGGAGGTGGTCTTTTCTGCCCAGCCGTGACCATGTCCTGCCATCGGCAGTACCATCTTTGAATACCTAAAGGGGACCCGTGCACACACCCACACGTGAACATCCCTGTGCCTGTGTGTAAATAATATGAACAGTCAAACTCTAAAGCATGGGTTAAGCTCTGAGATGTAAGGATTCTTAAAAACTCAGAGTTCAGCACAGTGCAGCATATGGTATGGTAGGGGACACAGAGAGAGCATAAATGGAGAAAAAGAGAGACCTGGTTTAGGCTCTCTTCCAGGGCTGCTGTATATGGTGGGGCAGGTTGTTCACTGCTCAAGGACATACAGCTGAGGAGGGTAATTCAGGCCTGTGCTCACAGGAAGTGGGGGGCTCGGAGGTGGAGTAAGAGGTTGAGGGACAGGAGGTGGGTGGGAAGGTTGGGGGAACCATTGGCAGGTTCAGGCTGGGTCAGGGTCAGGCTGGCTGTGGTGGAGTAGAGGCGGTTCTTTTACATAGAAGCACTGGCTCAAATGACTTCCCAAGTCGGTTCCAGCACTGATATCACACACCCGTACCCTCAAGTAAGTTGATGTGGTTTCTTCACTGGTCAGGGAGGCTCATACCTAGGAGATCATTTTCCAGTGTAGCCAGGCTGGACTCCCTGCTGCTCTGCTGTTCTTCTCCAGGGATCCCACTGGGATCCTCTACTTTCTTCAAGGCAGAGCTCCACCTCCTCCAGGAAGCCTTCCAGCCATCCCTCCCCATACCCCACTTCTGGGTCACTTAGTCTTTAAACGCCCCCCCGGCACCTACCAGCCATTCCTGATTCAGACTAAGGTGGAGATCAGATCTCGCTTTTATCAAGCACCAACTTGTCCCAGGAGAAGAGACACCAAAATGGAGATTCTTATATCCTCACGGATTTCAGCCATTTTGGGGCCTCTATTCTCAGATGGGAGCTCGGGCTGACTGTGGCGATAATGAAAACGCACTTAACAGCGGCACAAAAGCAAGGATGAAAATCTGCTCTTGTTTTATCATCCCTTGAGGTGAGAAGGCAGCCAGCCCTGGGGGTCACAGTTAGCTGGGGTCAGGGATAGAGCTGGACTCCATGCAGGAAAGGGCGGAGGAGGAGGAGAGGGAGGAGAGGAAGGGGGAGAAAGTTGGATCCGATCCAAGACCCAGGGAGGAAAAGCATGAAGAAAATTCATGTCCTTTCCATCCTGCTTCTCTGAACTTCATGGGATTCTGTCTGAGTCACTCCCCCACCTACTGGGCTGGGGTGTGTGTGTGTGTGTGTGTGTGTGTGTGTGTGTGTGTGTGTGTGTGTGTGTGTGTGTGTGTGTGTGTGTGTGTGTGTGTGTGTGTGTGTGTGTGTGTGTGTAAGAGAGGGGGATGCTTCAGATTTCACAAAATCCATTTTAATCACCCTCTGCAATCCACAACACTCTGTAATTACAAGTCTCTTGCGCTCAAGGACAAAAAAACTCACTAAGAAAGCAACATTAAGCTTGCAAGCGGAAACATGAAAATTCATGAAACGCACAATTAAGGATCCAATGACAATGTTAACTCTCCCCTCTGCCAGCCCAGGCACGGAGGATTACCAACAAAACGGGCGATTCTAACCCCTGAGGTGTCTGCCACGGACACTGGGAACCCGGACCATGTCACGCCTGCTCTCTCCGTGGCTTCCTGTTTGCTGCTGTCCTGGAGCCTGGCCTTCAGTGTCTGGGCTCCAGCGGAGAGGGGTAGGACAGGCCCAGCCTTAAGAGGCAGGAGACCAAGAGTTGTATTTGAGGAATGATGCCCAGTGCTTGCTGTCACCTGCGGAACCCCCCTAAAACATGGCCAGACCTTGAGGTTTTTCCCGTGAGTCAAGGGAATTCCAGAAGCTTGTGGTCGTGGTCACTCTCCCATCACAGTGGCTTCAGTTTCCACACAGCCCCTCCTCCCCCACTTCCAACTCCTGACCCCAGGGTGTCCTCGGTTCTCTGTTCCAGGGCCTCAACTCTGCCTTCATCTCAGTCGCTTGCTGCCAACCCTGTACCCCCCGTCCACTCTGTAAACTTGCTTCCAGGCCAGCCTCCCCAAACGTGCATTTAAAAAGTCCCTCTTCAATCCACGTGAATAAAGCAGGATGTGAAGTTGTAGCTGAGGCACCGTCTTAACTACGTTACGTAGCAAGAAACCTCAGAAAGATAGAAAGAAATTCACCAAATGCTCACTGGCTACTTTTGGACTTGGTGTCGGCAGGGCAAGAGGTAGGAGGAGGATGAACAGGACTCTATACCTTTCTACGCTTGTGCAAATTTTTCACAATGAGTCTGAGTTACAGTATGGGAAACAATGAAATAAACTTTAAGCATCACTGCTGTTCAAAATCCTTCTGCAATTCTTTATTTTCTACATTACAAAATACAAATCTGGAGCCTGGTATTGTATTCACGGCCTTGTAAGTTCAGGTCCTCACCGGCAAGGCTGGCTTCACGGGCGTGCCACCTGGGCAGCTGCTCGGAAGCAACCACGCTTGGCCGCATGCTCTGCTATGCCCACCCTGGCATTCTTAGCTTTTTGAACAAGGGACCCCACATTTTTATTGTGCACTGTACCCCACAGTTTATGTCTCTGGTCCTGTTCACCAGAGTGTCTTCAACCAACAGAAACGACAGTCCAGTGACTCGAAAGAGAATAATGCAGATGGCCTTTGGATTCCTGCGTCCAGGCAAGGGTCTCCAGGGCAGTGGCCAGGATAGGCAAGAAACCATGCCACGTGGGCAGAGTTGGAATTAGGTCTAATCAGCCTGGGGATGTGACGGGTGAGAGGATATTTAGCAAATGTTTATTAAGCGTGTTGAGCGCTCTCCTAGGCTCCGGGAATACAGCTGTGAGAAAGCACACCAAGGGCAGCCCTGCTCTGTCGAGCTTAAATGCTTGTCAGGGAGACAGGTAAGGAACAATGATCTAAGCCGGGTGGTTCTGGGAAGTAAAATAAAGCACGATAAGGGAGGTGGTGAGGGCTGGAGTAGGGGTACACTATTTGATTTAGGACCTTTTTACGCTTGTGCAAAGTTTTCACAATGAGTATTCACTTCCATGCAAGGAAGCAAATAAGCTCTTGGATGGCAGAAATGTGGAAGATGTTGACACACACACAGACGATTACAATACACTGTGGGGTCCGCCATGGCAGAGACTTGGTGGGAACGTAAATAAGAAGTGACCTGCCCAGCCTCAGGTAGGGAGGGCGTGGGATTTCATCAACTTTGAATCATCTCTATTTATTTCTTTTCCCCAACTCTCAAATCAGCAGAAACCACATCCTGTCGACTATACCTTAGTCATTTTCCTTCCATTCCCACTATCATGGACTGGCTCACACCTTTATTTCCCCTAAGTTATTGTAATAAACTTTACCTCTTTTTTTTTTTCTCATGGTTCATCCTCTTCTGGGTGATCACATCTACTCTTGGGGTTGCATCCTAAATCTTATTCTCCAGTCCCGACTTCTTTCTTGAACTCCGGACCTAAAAATCCAACTGCCTTTGTTATTGAGGATTCCAAGCATCTGAAAGAGGGTGAGGCTTTCTAACTCCCCACCCTGGCCCCGGATCCTGTTCCTATTTGGGCATTCCAAGGTGCTTGCCTGAGACATCAGGCCCTGTGTGCAAGGTAAGGAAACTGAAGGGTGGGTGCAGGGGGCTGCCCAAGGCCCTCAAGTAACGAAGCAGGGTTCTACTCCTTTTGTCACACCAGCCGCCTCACCTGACCCCAGAGGCCAAGCTGCCTGCCTGCTAAGTCCTGCTATGTAATCTCCAAGGTCTGCTCTGACTCTAAGATTCTAGATTTTTCTCTACTGTGAGGAGGCCCTGTATTGGCAGACAGGAGAGGCGGAATCTGGGGAAATTTTCTCCACCCTGGGGTCAGGACAATAACTTGGCTTTTCCGGAAACCCAAATTTATCAGTAGCCCAGTGTGAATATGACCTGAAGACACTCGGAAAGGTCACATGAGACTAATGCACAAGGCAGAACGTCAATATATTTGTCGACACTGAGAAACAAAACTGTCCACATTAGTCTACCCACAGGTTTCTACATAGAAAGCCAAATTACCCTCCAAAGGTTGTTGGGTGGGCATAGTAAATTACAAATGACATTCCTCACTTATTCTATGACATGCTGGAATAAGGGCTTAACATTCATTACGTATAAATACCCAGTTTTTATGCCTACTTCACAGAGGAAGAAACTGAGGCTCAGAAATGCTAAAGAGCTTGCTCGATCCCACATAGCTAGGGAGGGGTAGAGCTGGGATTCAAATGCAGTACATTGCCATGGAAGCCTACTATTTAACCACTGGCAGGTACCAAAGAGATGCTGCTTCCATAGAAAAAAGAGTGATAAAGCTTTTGTCTAAGGTGAGTTGATGTTTAACTCAATACCCAGCACAGTGCTGTGAAATGGTATTGCAGCCACACAGATGGGAAGGATTAGTTTTGAAAATGCTTTTACCCAGATGAATCTTTATAATCAGGGTTTTATGTTAAATGAACTAGGTGAGAGTTACTTTTTAAAGGACTCCTCCTGTAAAGCAAGTAAATGATTTTGTTTCCGAAAATGAATAATCAGCCCCGATTTACTTATACATATTAACCCTTTGCACTTGGATGTCGAGTGTGACTCGACACAGTTAGCAAAAATTATAGAGACTAAAATTACTCTTTGAATGCATCAATAATTTGAAGTATAAAAAAATCCAAATAAACAAGTTTGTATGAAAAGAAACTCCAGTTTTTCATTCTACTGCCGCACTTTGTAAAATCTGGGGTATTTAAAAAATTAAATCCCAAGTAGAACAAAGGAATTGAGAAAAAAGCAAGCGAGTGCAAAGGGTTAAATCTGCTGGAGGCAGAAACTTACTGTCCAGGGCCAGGTAGACCTCAGGTCTCAATTCTGGATCAACATCAGCCACGTTGCCTTGGACACATAAGTCGCCTGACTTCAGTCTTTCTTGTCTGCAAAGCAGATGATGCTATCTACCTCACAGGACTTTTAAAGGAAAAAGGGAGGGAATGTGCATGCTGTGCTTAGCACAGGCCCTGCATATGGTAAGTATAAGTTTCATTTTTTATTTTTCGGGGTAATCCAATTCGCTCTCCAGTTCAAGTTGCCTACATCATTCTTACCACCACCACTATCGTCCTCCTCTTCGTTTTCACTCAGCTATCCAACGTGACTATTCCATTGGCTATGATGGCGACGTGGATCCTGCAGCTATTGAATTTGCTGCCCACGTATCTCATGCATTTGCCGCAAAACCCTGACCCTGCTGTTGACTTTGGCAGCGACCACACCCCTAGGGCCCTGGCCACACTGTGCCCACATGGTTTCCTCCTGTCATCTCTCTCTGTCTCAGAGCCAGGCACGTACAGGACATGCTGTAAGGGAAATCAGGATTCTTTTGTACTCGAGGGCCACAGTATTTTCCGGGTGGCCTAAGTAGACAGATGGCTATTTTCAAGGCTGATTTGGAGCCCGTCTGGTGTGAAACAACCCCAGTCACTAGAAGGGGCTGTCACTTAGATGCCGTGAGCATGGCTGGACCTTGCCTGATAGCGGCTGGGACTGCAGGGGCTGCTGGGGGCTTGGCTCTGAGCTCCTCCCAGGTGATGAGGGGCCCAAATATGACTGCGGCTCAATCAAGTCTCCAAGTCCCCTAAGGATTCCAGAGAAAACTCTCGACCAAACTTCCCACTGCCTCAAATGACGTTCACGTCAAGCAGCAAGTGTGGCTCTTGGCACAGTCTCCGGAGAGCACCAGCCACTGTCCTCAGCCATCCAAAGGCCAAAAGCTGTGTCAAAGCTTGGTGTGGTGAGCCTAGCCTAGCTCTGCCTCGTCTTAGTGCTGTGATCTTATGTACAGCATTTAACCTTTCTAAACCTCAGTTCCTTCATCCGTAAAATGAGAACACACACCTCCCAAGGGTAAATAAGGGTTACATGGGCTAACTCATAATTGGCCATCAACGAACATTAGTTCCCTGCTCCCTTTCCTTCAGACACATCTGTGCAGGGAACAGTAAGAAGCCCCAGGTAAGATAATGTCTGTGGAGGGACTTGGCAAGTGATAAAGGGAAGAGGAAGAAACACCTTTGGGGCATGTACCGTGCGTGAGTTGGGCACCGTGTTAGGCCCTTTACGGATCCTACAATATTTTATGCCATTCGCAGAATAACTTTGGAAGGAAGATATTACCTAAGCCACTTTTTAAAAAAATTAAGGTAAAATACACATAACATAAAATTTACCATTCGTAACCCGTGTCTAGTGCATAGTCCAGTGGCATTCAGTACATTCACACTGTGCTACCATCCTCTGCAGAATTCCTCTCATCTTGCCAAACTGAAACTCTGTACCCCCTAGACAATAAAGCCCTATTTCCCCTTCCCCCAACCCCTGGCCACCACCATCCACTTTCTGTCTCTGTGAGTCCGACTACTCTAGGTACTTTATATAAGTAGAATCACACAGTATTTGCTTTTTATGTGACTGACTTATTTCGATTACATAATATCCTTAGGGTTCATCCATGTCGTAAAAATGTGTCAAAATTTCCTTCCTTTTGTAAGGCTGAATAATATTCCATTGTATTATATATTCCATTGTATTCATCCACTCATCTGTGGATGGATGGATGGATACTTGGGAGGCTTCCACCTTTTTTGGCAATTGTAAATAATATTGCTATATCTGTGGATGTGTGACATTTCTTCAAGGCCCTGCTTTCAATTCTTTTGGGTATATACTCAGAAATGGAATTGCTAGATTATATGGAAATTTTATTTTTAATTTTTTTGAGGAATTGCCATACTGTTTTCCATTGCACCTATACCATTTTACCTAATTCTGTTTTAAAATATTATTTGCCACGTGAGTTGTATTTAACTCACGCTAGTTTTGAGCCCAGGGCCTCATGAAGCATATGTAGCTCACACATCTCTTTATTTTGGGAGACACGTGAACTATTTTTCAAGTTGCATATAATTCACACACAGAAAACAATAACAAATAAATTTTTCATTAAATTAAACAGGATCATTTTGTTTTCAAAGTTTTTATTCTATTTTTCATAATAAAACACTATGGCCCCAAGGAAAAATTTGTTTTCTAGTGTGTTAAAGATGATAAAATTAAGGCTCAGAGGCTAAGCAACAGGAATGAGAGCACACCTTCTGGAAGGGGCCGTCAGATACCAGTCTGGGTCCCATGTTCCCTCACTGAGTAGCAGCTCCCCAAGCCGGGGCTCCGCCAGGTACATGAGCATCACCCAGCACACTTGTTAAGCGTGTAGATTCCCAGGCTTCTAGGTCTACATGAGAAACAGAATCGCCAGGAGTCTTTATTTTCAAAATGACAAAAAACAATAAGCGAACCAACCAACCAACCCCTGGGTGTTTCTGGTGAGTATCCAGGTGTGATAACCGCCATTTATTACTGTGATTGATAATCATCATCATTGTTGTCCTTCTTGTTATCACGATTGTTGCCATAACCACTCCACACCCAGATCAGCGCACCGATTTGTAAGCATATGGAAATAGTGGGGAGGTAAGGGTTATCAAGGAAGTCTCGACACTGGGTATGCTCTCCAGCAACCGCTGGCTTTCAAAGGGCGACACACTTAGTATTCTAACCAACGAGGCATCAGCCAGGCGCCTGCCCAGACCTTTCTTAGACTCCTGACTAACACTCATTAAGCAGCTCAAAGCAATGTGTTCCTAAGTGTGTGTAGAGGCAGGCTGTTGGCATTTTAATCTCATTAGGGAATTGAAGGCCTATGAGGAAGTAGCCACAGCAGCCTCCTTCCCCTTTGGGGCGAGATTCTTCACACCCTGAGGCCGGCTGCTTGCCCCTCTGTGATCACCCACTCATCCTCTCCTGGGCCTGAGCACAAGGCTCTGGGAAACCAGAGCTCAGTGTCTTCCGGGGTGGTGGCTGCACATAGCTGGACAACCAGCTCAGGTAACTGGGCTGCCTCCATCCCAGAGCAGACACTGAATTATTTAGCCCAGCCTGATATGTTCAGTTGGCACCAGGCTACCAGCACTGCTTCCCGAATCCAACCGTCTGGGTCCCCTCCCCTTCCTGTACCCTTGATGGAAGCCAGACGAGGCTTGGGGGCCTTGGGAAAGAAGCATCCATAGGCGATCTTCCCAGCACAAAGCCCTCATTGTTGGAGGAGGAAGGCATGGGAGAGGCAGAGGGAGTGCTTATCTATTGTCAACGTGGGACAGCTGAAAGGACTCCAGTGAAAAATGACCTTATGAACTAACAGATGGGGGAACATGCAAAATATGTAACTATGACCCTCCACTTCCCTAGGACAGAAATAGCTGGGGCGTTCTCTGCAAATGCTCATGGACACACGCTTTAATACCTGCACACACTTATTATTCTGCTCAAACTAAATCAAGAGGCAAATGTCAAATAGACTCATCCATCCATTTATCCAACCCATACATCCACCCATCCATTTATCCATCCATCCATCCAGTCACTTGTTTTGTTTATTAAAACATTAGCTTAGTGCCTACGATGGGCATGAACTAGGCCAGAAGAAATAATAATCTAAATTAGAGGTTTCTAACTGGGGACACATTGTTACCGGCAGGATTTGGGCACCTGTATTTTTGTTTTACCAAGACTGTCTATAACTGAGTCAATGTCTTATATGACATACGCAGGAGCTGTGATGGTGATACACATGAAGTTAAAACATTGCTGAATCCATATCAGCTTCCCATTGTATATTTTCTCAACCTATAAAAGTGAAAAGTATAAATACAAAGCACTGGGAGATTTTGGACATGCTCTAGGCAAACAAAAGTGCAGAATCACAAAGTATGGTTTCATGAATGGAAATAATCACAACTACGCCACCACCATAATGACTAACTAAATAACTTACTATGATATCAGGAAGTATTCTAATCACTTTTTAATCCCCACAACACATCTATGAGATTGACATTACTATTACATCCTTTTGCAGGAGGGATTCAGTGAAGCATGGTGACCTTCTATACCTTGCCCAAGGTCATGCACTGGTAATGGCAGAGCTGGGATTCCAAGTCAGGAAGCACAGCTCCAGCGTCAGCGCTTTCAGCTATCCTTGCAATGGTGGGTGTGATCCCGCTGCCCAAAACACTCTCAGATGGGAGACTGAGACTTAGAGAGGCCACGTGACATGCCAAAGTCACACAGTGAGTTCTTGAGAGAGCAAGGGCAAGAACGTAGCATGCCTGTCTTCCTTTCTAGTTTCACTGTTGTTCAAATAAGCAGGACTTCACCCCAAAGTGAAAGTAGAAATACCCTGGGCTTGGAGACAAAGGAAAGGCAAGAGAGACCATGAAGCTGAAGGTAAAACAAATGCTGCCTTCTGTACAGTCTGGAACTCGGCGTTCTTCTCTTGAGTTGCTACTTTGTCCAGGATTTCCTTGGGAGAAATTCCTGGCACATGGGAAGGAAGACCCAGGCTGTGCTGAAGGTGTTGGGGCTCCCAGCCAGGCAGCTCTATTTTAGGCATGAGCGACCATTTGGCGGAGCAGCCCGGCTCTTCCCTGGCCCACACAGACTTCATGTCTCCCTAATTAGCATCTCAGTTGCACAGCCAGGAAACCCACGGAAAGAAGGCCCTGTCCCTCTGAGCAAGTGCTGCCCAATTACATCCCAGTGATCCGACTCTGGCCACCGCAGTCACGCCAGACTGCAAGGCTGGCTCAGGACCCCATTGTCTGCAGGAGGACGGGTCTTCGGGAGGCAGCAGGTGGCAGTGGGAAGAGTTTGGAATCTGACAATCCTGGATAGGAATCTGGACCCTCTGGACACTAGGTGTGTGACCAGGGAAAAACAATCTCCTAACTATTCTAGGACCAGTTTCTGAATCTATAAAATGTGGAGAATACCTTTCTTGTTTACGAGTGAACACATGCCAAGCACTTGGCATATTTTGTTCTGAAAAATTAGACCATAAGAACAGATTGGTGTTGTCCAAAACTTTTATCATAGAAGAAATGCTTTTTATTTTTTATAAAAATAAATCCAAAGTGAAATTCCAATGGCTAAGAGAGACGTAGGGCTGCTGCTGGATTGGTGAGGGCCTCCAGGAGGGGGTGCTGAGGATCCCGTCCTGCCTCAGTGGGCCTCGGGTTTCCTCTGAGGAACACAATTTGACCAGGTGATTGCAATCACATTTCAATTGTAATTAAGAAAAAGTAAGGGAGGGAAGAAGGAGGGAAGAGGGGAGGAGAGAAGGTGGGAAGGAGGGAGGAAGGGAGAAGGGGGGAAGGGAGGAAGGGAGGGAAGGAAGGAAGGAGGGAAGGAAGAAGGGAGGGAGGAAGGAAGGAAGGACGGACGGACGGACGGATGGACGGACATATCCCTGTGTTTGTTATTCCTGGGAGATTTATGTTTGTTGGTCACCATTGCTAATGGGCACCCTCCTTAGCTTATAGTTCAGTAGCAAAGTCAGAGCTCAAACAACTAATTTAAAGGCTGAAAGGTGATTTTCAAAAGAGGGGTTCTATGGGAACACAAGCAGGGGGTCTGATTTAGTTTAACAATCAGGAAAGTTGGGACTTGGAAGGTAAGATGAGAGAGGAAGGCCACTTGGACTGGCTTTGTCATGGTAGTACAGAATAGGGACTGGATTCATGACATTTTGGAGACAGCATCTCTAGGCCTTGGTGCCTCTCTGGCTGTGGAGCCAGGGACAGTGAAGCGTGTCAAGAATGATACCCAGGTTTCTGGCCTGTACACCAGGTTCGAAGCTGAAAGAACAAGATTCCTCCAGCTTCGATATCAAGGTGGATCCAGCAAGATCCACATTGCACCCCATGTCCTCTGCTCACACAGCTGTCCGTCCTTTCCCCCCGGATGGGGGGGTACAAAGGCAGGAGGAGCCGACTCCCACCACATTCCACGAAAAGCACTGAGGTCAGAACTCTGCATGGCCTACAAAAACATCTGCAGGCAGCAGCATTTCTGGAAAATACAGGAACTGCTTGCAGTAAATTAATAATAGATGTACTGGATTCCCTCAGAAATATTTACCCAGCCGGCGTGGTTGGGCACTAATAACTGGGAAGGGAACCTGAGCCTTACCTCAAACAGCCCTGACTATTGAAAATAAAGAAACGTCGTCCTGGCCCTTCCTGATGCTGGAGGGGAAAGCAAATTTGCAGATGGCCTCGCACAGGAATACGAGCCCCTTCAGTCTGATGGGCCTGGAAAAGGGACCCAAAGGCCCTGGGAGGCAAGCACTGCATGAACCCAGCAGATGAGGATGAGCGCACGTATCTTGTGCTTAAATAGTGCTCACCATGTACCAGGCCCCATTCTAAGGACCAGACCTATATTAACACATTGCATGCTGGGCACTAGGAGCTGGGCACTATTGTTAGGTCCATTTTACAGATGAAAGTACTGAGACATAGGAAGGTTAAGACAACTCATCCAAGGAACTCGCTAGGACATGATGGAGCTGAGATTCAAACCGAGGCAGTCTGGCCCCATAATATATGCCCTTCAACTACTTTGCTTTTGCAGCGTCTTGTTGCTTTTCCCCAAATAGTCAAGAAGGGGGTGTAAGTAAGAGGAAAGAGATGAACACTAAACTGCCAAAGTTCCACTTGTACAGCACCCTTGCTACACGTACCTTCTCTGTCCCCAGCTTCTGCTGAGAACTCTGGACTCTTCTTACCAGGCAAATGCAATAGCCATATCTTCATTTAATAACTATATACTGAGCACTTAGAGGGCCAGACCTGTGCCAGGCTTAGACTTGTATACTGCACACAAAATGTCCTTCTTGGGGAAGCCCCATATTCTTTCCTTCCTTAGAGCCTCAGACTGGCCCTTCTCTAGGATGAAGTTTCCCAACTGAAGAATGGAGAGATTTGAATAGACATGAAAAAGGGATTCTTGGGTAAATAAGTTTGGGAAACATTAGGTTAGCATCCTCACTGCAGGCCTTCTCAGAGCCTTTAGTATGCTAGTAGTCCTGAGATTCACCAGGAGAGATTCAGTGTATAATCCTTCTCAAATCATTCAACAAGGAACCCCTTCTATTAAAACAATAAGAACAAGACTAAGAAAGACACATTTTGTAGGGCTGATGTATGACAGAACACAGTCTGGGACAATTTGTCCTAGAATAATAATTACTTTGTCAAATTTGAGTTGGGTTTTGACTGTCAGTCCTCTGGCAGGACTGTGAGGCTAGGGACTCTGCCTTACTCATGTCTCCAGCTCCTGCCTTCAGCCAGCCCAGATCAGAATAGTTCTTTGAAAATTTTCTTCAGAGATGGTACAAGCAAGCGCCGTAAAACAAAATTCCAGGACTGTACCGACACTCCTAGCATCTGCCTGCATCTCTTATTCTGTCTCCAAGGCGACAGGCGTTTATTTCTTGCCTATATGAACCTCAAGCCATGGTTTCCTATTCACCCTGGCACTCCTTTGCCATCTGCCCTGTGCACGTCTTCTGGGTCCTTTCCCACTTCTCCCTACACTCCCCGTCAGCGACTTCAACTCTACGGAACCGCAGGCAGTTTCCAGAATGCAGCATGGCTTCTTTCAGACGAGGCTCGCACCTGCTGGCCAGTCCTCAGCAACCTTACCTGTATGGTTTCCCATTCTTTAATCCTCAGCTAAAGTTCTTGAGGTTTGAACCCTTCTCTGAAGCCCTCTCTGCCTCCATACCTCCCAGGATTGGACTAGATGTTTCTCCTCTGGTGAAACTGGGCTGCCACAACCCGAACTGCACCCAAACTGGGTGAGGATGTGTTCCGAGTTAAGATATCTCATGTACTCTGTACTGTGGGTCAGAGTTCAAAGAGCTGGTAAACCACCGATGTCACCTACTCTCCTATTTAAGATGGTTCCAGGCCCTGAGTGAGGCACACAACATCCCCCCTTCTGGGCAGCTCTGCCTGTCAGGGATGGGTGCATCTCGCTCTTCTCGTACCTTCGGAGCCTGGGAGACCCCCTGATCTCTACAGAGGCCGTCTGCTGAACGGGCTCATAATTCTGTAACAAAATAAAAGCACAAAGCCAGAACTGAAGCACGCCTTGTCGGATCTCATTCTCCCAATGTATTTTCTTCACAGTTTTCCAACTTCTACAACCATCAAACAGCTTTGGCATGACAGTCATCTTCCACAAATGAAAACAAGATTGCATGCAGTGGTGTTTCCAGCACTCTGCGGGAAGCAGATTTCCACAGAAGAGGCAGGAAGGAGGAGGGAGGCGATCAGGGGAGCTGGAGCTGGAAGCGGGCCCCTGCAGAGGTGGCTGGGCCTCCCGCTCTACCATCCGTGGGTGGAAAGACAATTGTTCCCCTTGGCCTGAAAGTGCAAGGCTGCCTCCCAGAGCTGGACAATCGCTCCCCTTGGACTGAAAGTGCAAGGCTGCCTCCCAGAGCTGAAGGCGCCAGACGGGGCCTACTAATCCGCACGCGCCACTCTGCCCAGGCGGCACAGAACCTGCGGCAGCAGGAGACCTAGAGACTTCTCCCCAGCTCTGTCTTCCCCTGGCTCTGCTCCACATTCCCCTGTTCTCTGGGTCTCTGATTCCTCGCCTGGACATGGGAGGGTTAGACTGGATCAGCGGCTCCCATCTCCTGACTGTGATCGCAGTAAGAAATGCACCTGACACCTCAACTTGGCCCAAATACGCATATTTAGAGGGACACGAAGCTGAAGTTCTACCTAACAATGCTTAACGTTTATGGCCTGCTATATCTTTCTCCTCTGTTATGCTCATTGTATAAACTTTTATTGAAGTATGACGTAAGAACGGTAGAGGGTACAGATCGTAAACGAACAGCTTGGCAGATTTTCACAAATTGAAAACACCCATGTAACCTGCACTTGGATCAAAAGACAGAACAGCGCTAGGACCTGGAGCGCCCTCTGCACTCCCCACCCCCAAGTGCCCACCCTCCCTGAGGGCATGCGCTACCCAGACTCCCAACAGACATCAGCTTTGCCTGGTTTTGTGCTTTATTAAATGCAGTCATAAAGCCTCTTTGTGCCTGCTTCCTCCTTTCAATTTTGTGTTTCTCAGGCTCGTCGCTATTGCTGTGTGCAATGTTCCACTGTGTGACCATACAGCGCTTTCTCTGTGCCACTGCTGGTGGCCACATGTTTTGGTGGACATACGTGTGCATATCTCGGGGGGACATATCAAGGAGTGAGAGTGCCAGTACGCACACGTTCAGCTTTAGTGGATGCTGCTAAACAGTTTTCCAAAGTCATCAGACCAATCGCACCTCACCCAGCAGTGTAGCAGAGCTGCAGTGGCTTCACATCTGTGCCAGCACTAGGTAGAGTGTTTTTCATTTTAACCGTTCTGATGGGCACGTAGTAGTATTTCATCGTGGTTTTAAGTTTTGATTCCCTAAAGAGTAATAAATGTTTTCATATGCTTTTTGGCTATTTGGATACCTTCTGTGAAGTATCTGTTTGAGTCTTTTGCCTGTTTTTCTATTAGATTGTCTACGTTTTCTTTACTGACTTTAGGAGTCTCTTCTTTTTTTTCTACCATATATAGTTTGGAGATGAGACCTTTGTTGAAAACATACAATGCAAATATCTTTACCTACTTCATGGGTTACTGGCTTACTCTGTTTTATTTTAACAAATGATGATCTTGAACCACCCAATTCATTACCTGCTAATGGACTACAACCCACAGTTTGAAAACACCACAACATGTGACCCTGCAGTCTTCCCTGGGCCTGGACACCTGAGAGGGGCACCTCTGGCCAGTGGCATCCACACCTTGGAGCAGCACCTCTGTGTCCACAGGCAGCAGCTATCTGGAGACCAAAGGCTGCCATATTCACTATATTTAATTTCCAAATTAAAAAAAAAATCCTTATCCCACATCTTAAATGACAATAGTTTCCATTTCTGGAAGGATGGCTGAGGTGTGGGAACACCCCTGGAATTAGCCCTTCCTCGGGGCCAGAGGGTGCGTTTGCTCACACAGGCTCTCCAGCCACCAAGCTGCCAGGATCTCAAGGGAATGGTCTTATGGAACCAAAGATATCGCCAGAGGTTCCTTTTATCCGCTAGGCTAAGATAACATCCCCTAAATTCTGGTGGCAGACGTTAACCATGGGAGTGATGCCATTCCATACCCTGAGCATTCTCTCAGTGTGAAGGGTACGTCTTATACATTATCCTCTCAGCTGCTCAGAGTAGCCCTATCCACAGACTTTAAGCTCCAGGAAGGCAAGGACTGTGTGTCACTCTTGTCAAATAATGTGATCAAGGTCACACAGCTAGTTAGCTATAGAGCTAGGTGGACTGACTCCATACGCTGTGCTTTGATGCCTGTGTTATACCCCTTAGAGGCAGCCCTGCACTGTGTGAAGAGTGGAGACCACATCCAAACAGCTAGAGATTCACATGCCACACACGTGTGCATGCATATACATGCACAGACACATGTGTGCACACGGATCTGTCCACACACTCACATACATGCTGTTTCATTCGGAAATCTGTGGGCTGGACTCCATTGGTGCATTACACACTCAGCTTGTCTGAGTTTTACCCTTTCTCTTGATTTCCAAAGTATTGAAACAATCTGCAACACATGAGTAATGCAAAAGTGCATATACGTGTAGGGTACTTTACAGTTTATGAATCTCTTTCGCACTCAGTCTCCCGTGTGACACTCGCAACCAGCCTTCTGAACGTGCACGAGTGGCGGCTGATTCGCAAGGCCTCCCAGGCTGTGGGTGTGAGAACCCTCATTCTAGGGGCACCAGGCCTCACTGGCCGGGGCTGGGGCCGTGGCAGCAGCCAGAGGTTGGCAGGATTTGTGCAGCTTCCCAGACCCACTCTAAGAGTTTCCCTTTTAGCTGGATGTTTCCACAGCGACCCACCGTCCTTGTCTGACTCTGAGAAGTTGTCTGACTCTGAGGGTTTTAAACTCACAAACTTTCTGGGGTTGGGCTTATGTTTGCAAGCGAGTTGATGGGATGTGGACAACCTCTCCCCTATCCCTAATTAGTACGCCCACACTCCTCCTTTCTCTTCTTATTAGTGTCTCCAGCACCTTCTGTCTTTTTCTCCAGCTACTGTTAAGTAGCCCCATTACGACTTATAATAATACCAGGGACTGCCGCTTATGGAACATTTCCTCTGTACCAGGCACTATGTGCTTTGTGTACATTATCTAAGTATACCCTCACACAAACCCTCTGCAACACGTATTGACATCCTTATTTCACAAGTGAGGAAATACACGCTTAGAGATGAGAAGTGACAGTCTATGGCCACACCAGCAGCAGGTGACAGGGCTGGGACTGGACCCGAAGCCCACTCATCTCGACGTCCTGCCCCACTTGAGGCAGTGACTTCTTCACCGTGAGTCAGCAACACCCTCCACGTGGAGGCGGGAGGCCCCTCAGGCCTGTCCGGTCCTCCCTTCCTTCTTTCCTCTGAGCTCAGAACCAGGAAGAAACTCTGCTGAACATGCAGGGGGGCATGGCTGGGCCTGCAGCCCGGGCCCCCTCACTAGGGTCATGCTGCCCTAGTTCTCAGCCGTCTGCCGGGGCAAAGGACACTGGCAAGGCCCTGTCTGGATTCCAGGCTGGTGCCTCATTGTAAGGAGACACTTCCTGGGTGGAAAAGAAAGTGCCCAGGGCAGGAGCCGCTCTTGAAATCGAATTGTGAGAAGTTTTTGGAGGAACAAAGAATAAGGAAAGATGTCAGGGAGGAACAACCTTTATGTTCAACCATTTTTAGGACTGTCGAGGAGACACGAGAGAAGCCTGGCAAGATGTGAGGAAGAGTGGGTTTCAAATCCAGATTATGGAAGAAGTCTAGAAAAATCCTAAATGTGGGGAGATACTAAATTCCCCAGCAGTCCTTGGAGGGTTCAAGCACAGGCCAGGGACACAGGGATGCTGCTGTGGCCTCCAGCACTCATGGGGAATGGTCCATGCCTCCAAACCTGTTCACCTCCAAGACCCCACATGCCTTTGGAACGTATAGAAACCTCACAGAGAAGGCAAGCAGCAATTCCATATTCCTTGCTCATTTTTATTAGGGGGAAAAAAAACTATTATAAAATAAATGGAGATAAAGTCTACCTATTAACGCATATTTAAGAGGTAGAGAAAAAAGCACCCGTAACATTAACTTAAATCATGAATAGTCTCTGAAGTGTAAAAAAAAAAAAAAAAAAAACCAACTCACTTTTCTTTAAATCTTCTTAAAAGGGTCTAAGAATAGTCCTTCAAATAATCCTTGAAGTATGCAATTTTAATTTGGACACATGGTAATTTCAGTCTACCTGTTGAAAGAGACAAGAGAGACATCAGTCATTTTTGACGAGGATGCTGTTCTGACAAGCGGCAGAGAAGATTCTGGCAGCTTGGGGGGTGGGGGTGGGCATTGGTAGGAGCAGCTTTGTGCCCAGGCTGAAGGCTAGTTATTGAACACTCAGAGGAAAGGGGCAACTAAGGTAGCTGCTAGCACAGTGCCTGGCACGTAGCACATGCTCAATAAATAGTTAAGGCATGAACAAGTAAAAGGACAGATGGGTGAGATTTGTCATCAACTTTTCACGCGGGGAGGTACACTGTAGGCTCATCTCTTCACCTCTTAGGGAGAGAATTTCTAGGCATTGGGCATCTTATGGAAAATAGCACAGAGAAAGGCATATGGTGTAGTGAAGGGAGCAAGGGTGTTGGAGACAGTCATAGCTATCCCCAAATCCTGGCTCTATCACCTAGAATTACACAACTCTGGGCGGGCTTATTTATTTATGTTCGCTGTTGTTCTTAAATTGGATACTTAGCTCATTCATTAATTTTCAGCTCTTCTTTTTTAATACAAGCATTTAAGGCCATGCATTTCCCTCTAAGTGCTGTCTTGGCTATATTCCACAAGTTTTGATATTGAATATTTCTTTGATCATTCATTTATAAGCAGTTTATAATTTCTATTATCATTGCTTTTTGACCTATGAGTTAGTTGGGGGTATTTTTGTAAATATCTCTGAATATAGTTAAAAAAAAACAAACCATCTTTCTGTTATTGATTTCTAACTTAATTGACCTGTGCTGGATGAATATGGTCTGTAGGATACTGATTCCTTGAAATTTATTGGGACTTTTTTTTAATGGCCTAAGATGTAGTCAATTTCTGTGAACGTTCTATGTGTCCTTAGAAAGAATGTATATTCTCTAGTCCTTGGGTGTAATCTCGGGCTAGTTTTTTTTTTTTTAAACCTCTCTGCACCTTCATTCCCTAATCTGTAAAAAGGCACGTGAGCGACACACATTGGTTCCCTCCCACTATTTAAAACCATGCTCCCTGACACAGAGGCGGTGCAGAGAGAGTGCACGAGGAAGAAATAGAGGTGTGCTGCTTTTTTTGCTTATAACACTATTAATAACAATGCCCTACATTTATAAAGCATTTAAAAGTCTCCAAACAAGGACCACATCTGTCATTTGGTCTTAACAAATCCATGTAGTGTCACTGAGGCAGGTGGAGGTGAGGACCCACACAGAGAGGGAATGCACTAGTGGGTGTGGTGGCTCACTCAGTCCTCCACGCCGGAACCCCAGGATCTCTCCTAGACTGCCCCTCCCCTTCACGCCTCACCCCTGCTCAGTTCTCAGTTCAGTCTTCTGTTGTCTTTCAAATCCTTCCTCCTTTTCACCCACAATGTCTCTGTCATTTCTTCCCTGCTTTATTCCAATAGATTATTAAGTCTTTATTGTCTTAAAAATACAACTACAGGGAGCGAAGCCAGACAACATCGTCTCAGCAGGTGTGGTTCTCACACGGGGCTAAGGTTGGGTGTTGGATGCCAGAACATCGGTCTCGAAGGGGAGAGTGACATTTACATGTCGAAATGGGGCATGCTGGGCTTAGGAAGGTTGAGAAACACTGTGCCGAGTTCAAATACTTTTCATCCAGCAAATAGCCCTTCCCATGACCTTGTCCTCGATCCTACCCCAAGTTCTTTTTCTCCTTCTCAGCGAGATTTCCTGAAAGAGTCGTCTAGACCACCGTTTCCTCCACTCCCACACTCTTCACAAATCACCCCCGGAATGTTCTCTTTAAGATCATAAGGATGTTGTCACTGCAAATTCCAGACACCACTTCTCAATCTGCGGTGGCCTCTCTGGGTCGTCCGCCAGCGTGTGTGCCCCTCTCTGGAAACTCTTCTGCCTCAGCCTCCACAATACCAGTCTCCCCTGGTCCTCCTCCTCCCCCTCCAAGGACTTTCTCTGCCTCATTCTCAGATTCTGTGGTTTGAACCAGTACTTTCCTAATTGGAAGTGTTTCCACAAAATAATAAACGTAAACTACCGTGCATTAAGTGCATGCCAATCACTGTGCTAAACATCATTTTATTTTACTTAATCTTCACAATAACCGCCTGAGTTAGGTATTATTAATATTCCTATTTTATAGATGAGAAAGTAGCAGCTTATAAAAGTTATGCAACTTGCCCAGGATCACTCAGCTACTACACAGCAGAAGGGGGATTCAAACCGCAATCCATCTAATCATAGCCTGTGCTCTCAGCCACCATGCTTACTCATCCTACCCTCCTACGCCCTGGCTTCTGTGACTCGCCTTTCTTCTTCCATGCCATGCACTTCATGCTTCCATTTCGCTTCCCTCTGAATGGAAGGCCTTTACCCACTGTGTGCTGAGGAAATTCTATTCAATGTTCAAGGCTCAGCTCTTCCCATAAAGCTCTTTGCAAGCCCAGGCAGGTTAACTGCTCCCACCTCCTTGCTGTGGCAGCTCTACAGTGATGCCAAACCGTTCACTCATTCCACTGACCAAGCATCCATCTCTCTACGAATAGGGCAAAAGATTGTTTATCCCCAGTTTTCACACCAGAAGCACCCAGACAAAGGAATTGTCCCAAAGGATGTTTTTATGCTCACTCTTTGAAAAACTTCATCATGCTATTGTCAAAATAGAAGAAAATTTGCTAGAAGTCATGGTGACTGGGGGAGGGATGTGCTCTGCTTGGCATTTGTGAATGACTGCCTCGTCAGGATTAGCCACCTCTGTGATCTGGCCAACATGGTTTCCAAGGTCACTATAGTAGGTTTGTCCAGTTTCCCTCACTCAATCCCCACATTTTGAAATCCTATTTATGCATCAAGCCTGGTTCAAATACCTCTTCATCCTCGCAGCCCTCCCTGATTCTCCTCCCCCAACGGGCACAAACGAACCTGGACCCCCACCACACACCACAATGTATCTGTGATGTCCCTGCTGGCACTCACAGCTAATTCTGCATTTCAAAAAGCACTTCGACATATTCATTTCATGTTTTACCTCCCCTTCTGGTCTCCTTGGAGCTAGGAGCTGCATCCACTTCACCTTAGATGTCTTCAGAACCAAGCCCAGTGGCTGCGCAGATGTGATGAGTGACTGATTGATTGAAACTAGATGACATTGGCCTTGAATGGGGAGGCCACTCAAAACCCACTTAAGTGCAAGCACCCAGCAGTGTATTATGCAAATGGTAGGTGCTAAATAAATAAAAATCCTTCTATCCCCTCTCCACTTGCCAAAAAATGAGCATCAGAAAAGGGGGACAATGTGTTTACAGAGCCCGTGGTTTCTGAAAGCTCATGTTCCATGGTTCACAAACACGTGGGTATGGTGGCTTTTGACATTCTTGGGGATGAACTAGGCACTGAAAGCCCATGTTTGGACACATTCTACTGTCCACAGTTGGGAAATGAGAGTTACAGCTTTGAAGTAGACAAGTCCTTCAAGATGAGCTACGACAACCACCTCCTTTTACAGAGGAGAACCAGAGAGTTTCAATAGCCAAATGCCACAGGACAAGAAGGTTGTGCAGATGCGTTTTCCCTGTCCCCTCCTAGACTTAAAAATGAAGCCTCTAGGAAACCGAGTGCTCTCTAAATGGCTAAAAATAAACTCCCAGAAACTTCATCTAGATATTTCACGGCTGTAATTTACAGCGTCTAGAACTTCAGTGTGGTATAATTAGCAAATGGATTACAATAATTTATTTTTGGTTTAAAAGCTCGAATGAACACGACCTTCCAGTAGAATGGAAAATAAGAGGCTGGGAGCCAGCTATGTTCCTCCAGCCCCTTCCAATGCCATAATTTTAATGCTGGCTGGCATTTTTCTTCTGACGTCCGGTGGACAGGCCACAGGGAAGGACTGATTCTCTGAGCTCTGAGAGTTCTGGGGTAGAGCCGCCCACAGTGGCCAATGTTCATCCTGCTAGTGACCAGGAACATGTCCAAGCTCACCCTTTCAATCCACAGGAAAATCCAGAAGAATGCACCAGGGAGGAGAAAAGAGTCACCAGCCTTAAATTGACGCAGAAGAAGGGTACACATGGAACAAAACATACCGAAGACTAATTCTGTGGAAGGTTTTTCCCCCTACAAATTCTGGCCACCTTTTCAGAATGGCTTTCCCTCACTCTCCTTACTGCCAGGAAAAGTCTGTTGTGATGTCTCTGAGCAGGCAACAACAAAGGACGGTGCCACGAGAGACACTGTCATGCAGCTAAGCGAAGGCTAGACTGGGATCAGGGAGGACATGAGTTCAGGTTTGGGTTTGAGTTCTGTGCCATGAGTAACAACCAATGCAAGTCCCTTTTATACAATGTCAATAATCAGTAAGTATCTTACACGACTGTGACAGAGGCTAAATGACAAAAATGTATGAAAAGGGATTTGTAAATGAATGTGAGTGATTTTTCTTAAATGAATAAATTTCCAAAGTAGCTCTTTCTGATGAGGAGTTTTTCTAACTAATGCACTCTAGAATATCACAGTAGGGGCCGAGGTGGAGCGGCAGAAAACCTGGGAAGTTGTCTTCTTATTCTCCGGGCAGAGGCAAGCATCCCAGCAGTGCAGTCTGGAGGTAGGAAAGAGGGATCCTGACTTGGGTCAGAAGCACAAAAGCAACTTGCCTCTTCTCCCACATGTGTCTGCCAAACCAGCCAAACATCAGCCCAAATATCCATACACATCATAGAAGGTGGAATGACAGGGCCAGGTAGTGTGGAAAGCCAGAGCAATGCTTCTCCCAGCTAGGGGAAGGGAATGGCTGTTTTCTGATCATCTGCCATGTGCCAGGCACGGGCCCTTCCGCCCTGGGGCTCCTCCCCAAACCACGAGCAGCTCCCTGCCGCGGTATGCCTTTGCTCCTGCTGTGTGCGGCTGTGTAGCCTCCTCCCTCCTCTGCCTCTCCAGCCAGTCCCTGAGCAAGAAGACCCGGCCCTCATCCTCACTCTTTCAATTCTTAGCGATCTCAGGTAAGCTGCTCCTTTTGGAAGAACTTCGGTTTTCTGATCTATTAGATTGGGACAAGAACCCCAGACACGCCTGCCTCACCAGATGGCTTTCAGAGCCAAAAATGGTAGGCGTGAAAAGCTTTGGAAGCTGTGTGAAATCCTTCCAACATGGAAGGCTATGTCACCCTTGTTCAAGCTCCTTCTATTGCTCTTAAACAAAAATGTCTACTTGTCCTCTGCCCACCTTGCCGGCCTTATCTTCCCACCTATCCCCCTTGCTCCCCAGCTCCATCCAAACCAGTCATCTTTCAGGTCCTTATGCCCAGGAGCAAATGCTGTCCCCAATTCTGGGAGTCACCTCCTCCCCTTTAGGTCTCAGCTTAGAGTCACTTTCTGGGGTCAGCTTCCTGGGGCCTCTACTGTACATCCTCCAGAGCCCTTGTGATTACAACCTAGCTGAGTATTTATTTGATTAACGCCTTTGATTATCTGATCAACGTGCATCTCCCCAGAGAGAACGTAAGCCATCTGGGGCAGGCCCACAGTGTGTCTTGTTCACCAGGATGTCCTTGGGGGCCAGGCGTTCAGTGAACTCTCATCTATGTCTGTCTTGTTCGCTGCTCTGGAGTAGTGCATGGCACATAGTAGGTGCTCAGTAAGTACTTGTTGAATGAGGAGTACGTTTCAACACAGTTCAAACCCCTCCTCTTTTCTGCGCTGGTCCAGTGTAGCCCTTCCTCCCCTGGGCTCCCCGAGCTCTCACTGCCTTTTCCCTGCTCTTGGGGCCCTTCCATGGGTTATTTTCCACTGTGGCTTAGCCATTATCCAAGTGAGGAGCTCATCTCCCCTGAGACAGCACAGTTGCCCAGAGGGAGGCCGGAGAGGCAAACCAGGACCAGAGGTAACTGGAAAAGAGGAACAGCCCAGTGTCTGAGTAAATGGCAAGGGCACATGGGAGGGGCTTCTCAGGGAGCCTGCTTGTGGTCCACTTGGAACTTCTGGCCCAGAACCTGTGTGCGGGGGCAAAGCCTCTGGCCTCAAGTCCTTGCTTCATGGGCTAAAATATGCCTCTCTCTCTGTCTCTGTCTCTCTCTCTCTTTTTTTGGTGTGAAATAAATGGCTAGCCATTAAGATGTAAAATGCTGCTGTCACAGTCCATAGAACAACAGACAGGTTAATATGGGTTCTTAAGAATGCCATTTCCTCATATTAACCCCAGAGCAATGGCAACCTATCAAGAGAGACTCCGGAGTGCTACGGAAACCTGCTGTTTTTCTTCTTTAATAATATTTGATGTTTAAATAATAGTTGATGTTTGTCTCCAAGTAGAGTTTGATAGTTTATCTTACTTACTCTCCCTCCCTTTCCCCTCCCTCCCTCCCTTCCTTCCTTCCTCCTTCACTCTCTCCTTCCCTGCTCTTCTTCCTCTTTCCCACTTTAAGGATATCTTGGCCTTAGTTTTCTCCCTGAAATCTGGGATATAAACTTGCAGCCGTGTATCTGGGTCACATCTGGGGTTCTGAACTTGCCTCCTGACGGGGTTCCCTGACCCCCGCTTCCCCTCTCCACCCACCACCGCCCTCCCCTCCCAGCCAACCAGGCTACCAACACATTGCCTGCCAGAGAACTAATTTAACTTTTAAAATGTTTAAAACTTAAAAAATAGTTTTTAAGTTCTTCCCTTCAAGAGGTGAAGGGAAGTTAGACCTTTTCAGTTACGTAAACAGCATAAACGACTAGGACTGGCCTCGCCCGGGAGGAAGGCCAGGGCCTGGGTGTGCACTGTGGCTGCACCCAACTTACAGCCTGGGGAAGTGACTGCAGAGCCTGCCCTGCCCACGGGACTGTCCTGGCCCCTGCCCACGCCGGTACCACAGCACCACTGGCGGAGACGACCTGTGCAGGGGAGGGTGATTGGCCAGGTGACTGTGTGCAGGTGCGGCTTGATGCTCAGCTCCCCTCCAGCCGCTGTCTATGTTGTGTGTGCAACACGCACCCCACCAGCAGTCCGGGAGGAGAGAGTGGGAAGATGAGATTCTGGCATCGCCAGAAATTACTTGCAGATCCTCAAACGGGGCAGGCTCTCTCAGGCATCCCGCACTTTGTACATGCTGCTTCCTTTGTCCCTGTCATCCTCATCTTTCCCTGAGTAATTCCTCCTTGTCCTTGAAGACTCCGTAGAAAGTCACCGCCTCCTGAAAGCCTTCCTTACCCTCTGGCAGGATCGGGGACCCATCTTGACCTTCCATAGCCCCCCTTTTCTCTGCCTCCCCTGCTGGCATGATTCTCCCCTTTGTGAAGTGGTCTGAGTATTTATCTCCAGTGAACGTCTCCTGTGAGTCCCCACCAGGGCAAGGTGCTTGACACAAAGACAAAAATAATCAATACATTAATTAATCTATGTATTGACTCTCTGCCTTGCTTCCGAAAGAATTTAAGGAAACACAAAGATCCAATATGCCCCCCAAGGAGCTTAGAGTCTGGTTGAATAGCAGACACATAAGCATTTTTAACACATTAACTGTCATGTGAGTTGTATTTAGCTCATTCTAGTTTTGAACCTGGGGCCTCATGAAGCGTATGTAACTCACATGTATCTTCACCTTGGGAGCTACAAGAACTACTTTTCAAGTTGCAGGTAACTAACGCACATAAAACAATAAAAATTGACAATTTTTCATTAAAATAGAAAGGATCATTTTGTTTTTGAAGTTTTTATCCTATTTTTGTAATAAAACTTCATGGCCCCAAAGAAAACATTTTTTTCCTAGTGTTGCAGTGTGTTAAACTATATGATAAGGGCTGACATAATGTGATCTGGTTGAGGGCTCAGGTGGGAGGAGGACCTTCTCTCTGATCAGGACCAAGCATGACATGTGAGGAAGCTTAGTGAATGCTTCTTGAATGAATGAGAAGGGTTGGGAGGGGAGACCTAAGGGGACCTAGAGATCACTTATTCCAAGGAGGGAAACTGCAGTTGGAGAGGAAAAGGGACTACGTATGAGCCTCCCAGTTAGCAGCAGTGCAAGAAACAGCACCCAGGACTCTGTGCTGTTAACTGGTAATCCTAAATCCCATTCACCCAGTGCACAGTAAGACAGCAGCTTCTCTTCCCTGAGCCACAGTTTCCTCCACCATAAAGGACGGCGTTGCCGTAGCCCATCACTGAGGGCTCATCCCATGAGACTGAGGCTACAACCAAGGGCTAAGCAGTGCCCAGCTCGCGGTCATAGGACAGTCTTACCTGTCTTATTCTGATACAAATTCAAGGAGGTGTTCGCAGCAGCCCTGCATGTATTTATTCAAAACATGTACTGTATGCCAGGTGCAGGCAGATCTGGGCATAGCCACAGGATACGATCCAACACTTCCCCCTACACCTGCTCCCCTTGTACAGGTCTCCAAACCCTGGGCTGCCCCAACAATCTGCTCTACAGCTTGTAGCAAATCTCTGACCTCTTTTTATCAGACTTTGCATCTTTCTTCCTTCCTTTCCCTTGCTTTCTCTCTTTCTTTCATACTTTCATTCATTCACTCAGGCATTTGGCAACTGCTCATTGTGTCCCCACCCTGTGCCTGGCTCTGTGCTCAGTGTGCTGCAGCAACAGCAGTGAAGAAGACCCAGGATTTGCCTTCTGGAACTCAGTGGGACCCTCTCCTGGTTCTCAGCTTCGTGCTGTGTGGCTGCTTGGAACACCCTCTCTACTGCCACCAAACTTCTACCCCACGTCCAACGCCTTGCCTACAGGCTGCCTCCCCTGTAAAACTTTTCCTGACCTTCCCCGCTCTGGGGTCCCCCAGTCCCTGCTTTCTACAATAATCCCACTGTATTGTATGGATGGGTTTTGTCTGCTGGCCCCACTACTGTGAGCTCCAGAAGGCCCGGGACAGTGTATTTTCATTATTGTAACCACAGCAGCGGGAAATGCAGCAAGCGCTCGGGAAACCTTGGCTGAAACATGCCGCGACCCAAACTTCCTGACCAGCACGGTAGAACCAGTGCAGGCTCTGCGGAGAAGGCAGCGTGGTCCCTCTATCCCACCTGCAAAGCCATCACTATTCTACTCTGTAGCTTCTCTCTGCCTCAGACATTGATTCTAGCTCCCATGGGACCCAGGAACCCTGCTCCCTGCACCCTGGGTTATTTGTACCTGTACCCTTGCACACCCTGTCTAATCCTTGCTTAGGACTTTCTGCAGATTGCTGGAGAATGTGCATCATCCAAAGTAAGAAAATCTACCTTTGCAACATCTCCACAAATAAAAAATACCTATAGAGCCTTAAGGTTTTCTGGCTGAACCGAAAAATTTTGGTTAAGATTCTTTCAGGAAGAGAGAATGGGCTCCCCCTACAAGTTTATATTCACACTAGCCCAAGCACAAGAGGCCACGGATATGGGCAAGACCCTATGTTGGTGTAGGATGGCTGAGGTTTGAGCCCTGTCTCTGTCATGCCAGCTACAGGGCCTGAGCAACTTATTTCTTCTCCCTGAGGAGTCTCATCTGTAAATCAGGACGGATAACACCACCTTTACATTGAAGATTAAATTAAAAGGATGTAAGACTCTTGACACATTGACCGTGATACCGTCCTCACTCAGTAAGCGGTGACTATCAGTACTCTCATGGAGGAACTGGGAAGGTGAGAAGAATATCATTTCTCATTGTGGTTTAACACTTCTGAAATTGATTCCACACGCATTGTCTCATTTAAGCCTCAATCAATATTGCATATATGCATTTTATTATCCTTTTCTTAAGGAGAAGGTAACCAAGGCTCAGAGAAGTTGACTGATTTGTCCAAGATCACACAGTCAGGAGATGTGGATGTTGTCTTGGACTCACCAATTCTCTGACTCTAAATGTGGAGCTTTCATGGTCCCAGCCCACAGAGGAAGCTAGGTGCACATGTCCCCATCGGGGGGAGAAGTGCTCCTGCTCAGATGAACACCTCTGTTGGACGAGGATCACAAGCCCCCAATACCCCTAGTATGGAAGAGATGGCTAGTGCTCCCTGAACAGCCCCTGCTCTTTGCAGGGAAGTATAGAGAGGGTGAAGTGAGTGGCATGGACATGTGTCCCTTTGGGCCAAGGGAACAAGGAGCCCCTCTGTGCTGCTCTTCCTCTGTGCTGGTGACCCTGGAAGCCATGGTTTCTAGACTGCACAGCTACAAGGCAGGCATTCTGCACGATCCTTGCCTGTGACATGGGCAAGAAACAGGTCTGTGTTGTGTCCACACCACTGAGTTTGGGGGTCTCTGTTATTATATCTTATCCTAGTCTACCCTGCATCTATGTAGACTGAACACCAGAAAACACCACGTGCAATAATAGTTTGCATACGGTAATATGGGTATTTAATCTTACCCTAAGCATTAGGTATTATCAACTTTATTTTGCAGATAGGGAAATTGAGATTTGAAAAAAGTAAATACAAAAAACGTTTTAAAATAAAAAGAAATAACTTTCCCAAGATAACATAGCTCATTTGCTTTTGTGCTTTTTGTCACTCCTGTTGTCCTTAGTTTCCCCATCTGTAAAATGGGGAAATGGGGCTACACCAGACACTTCTAACAAGTACCCCTGCTCTGACAAGCTACAGTTGCCTGCCTGGCCTCCTGACACATGGCTGACCCTGCCGTTGAGCTTCCAGCGGGACCCAGCTCCAGCCCCGCCCTCCGACTTCAGTCTTGCTGCTGTCCCATCTGCCCAGAGAAGAGGAGGGAGTCGGCTGCTGGCTTGCTCACTCTTTCTCTCAGTCCCTTGTTGTATTACTTACTCATCTCCACTAAATTGCCAGTTCACTCATTCATTCACAATCATTCACTCACTCATTCATAGCCACTTCCCCAGATTTTCACTCATGCATTCACTCAGGTTCACATACTTCCATGCATTCTCTTATTAGCCTCTTCATTAATTTACCCATTCACTGAATCATTTATTCAGTCATTAACTCACTCATTCATTCACCCCTTTTGCTCATTCTTTTCTTCATTCACTCTCTCCTCCACTCATTCGCTCCCTCACTTGCTCCCCGTCTACACCCTTCCTGCCTGTTCCCAGCGCCCTACCAGCAAGCAGAGCCTCCATCTGGGCTGGGTCCATTAGTCCTCCCTCCCAGAACGTTCTCTTCCCTTTCGGCATCCAGCTTGCCGAACCGTGCAGGCATGTCTCCCGGCGTGCAGGGGATATGCTCTCCACTCAGAAACAGATGTTCTTGTAATTACTGTTTTGACTTTCACCCTCTAATGCCAGAAAATTCTTTCCACAAACTCCTCCAGCACACAGGAAGGCAACCAGGCAGAATGGGCAGGGTGTGTAACGCCTGCGGGTGCGGATTCCAGGACACAGGGTTTTCCTGGCACTCAGCTCTCAGGAGGCTTGGAGAACCCGCTCACTCCAGGGCTTTGCGACCTGGGGCCCAGGGCTGAGCTGGGGACAGGGGCAGCCCAGAGAGCAGCAGACCTTGTGAACCAGGTTAAAGAGCATCTCAGGACTAAGGAGTCATGATTAGCCTGGGTTTGGGTCACTGCAGTGACAGGCGACAAGGTCAGGGGAGAATGTAGAGGCTTACTGGCATGTGGCCAGTGAGAAGAAGTTGTTAGCAATGTCATGGTAGAAGATCAAAATCACAATTTACTGACCTCTTACCATGTGCCAGATATTTCCCATACTTTATGTTACCTGTTTCTCAATGATCAGTCTCCCCTTCTTTCATTTAGAAATAGAATCCCCTGAGTTTTAGCTGGTCCCGTGACCTCTTGGCCAAAGAATATTCCCAGATTCCCTTGCAGGGAGGTATGACCAGTGGGTATGAGCTCGGGCCTACATGTAACTTCTTAGCTATGTCTTTAGAAGGAAGCTGGTTGCCTCCACGTCCTCTTCTGCCGCCTGCTAGCTAAAGCACGACCATATTTAGTGAGCCATCTTTGTCTTTGGGCTTAAGGGTTATCGTAGGGTAGCAGAACAAGACAGAAGCAGCCCTGGTCCCTAAAGATCCTTGGGAAGCAGAACGTCTCAATCCCCCCAGCTGAAATTTTCTGTGCAAGAGAAACAAGCTTCAGTTGTGCTCTGGCTACTGCTGTGTTGAGCTCTGTTCTTAAAACAGCCCAGCCAGTATAACCCCAGGCAAAAAGTTCTTTGCTCTTGTGGAGAAATTTCCTTTAGGGAACACTCTTCCTTCTCTCACTCCCTTACTTATTTTTCTATTTTGTGGTGGAAAAGTACCCCCTCAACATTCATGTCCACTGGAAACCTCAGAATGTGACCTTATTTGGAAATATGTTTTTTGTGGATGTAATTAAAGTAAGGATTGAGATGAGAACATACTTGATTACAGTGGACCCTAGATCCGATGAGAATTATAGAAATTGTTTTTTATAAGACAGAGAAAGACACATGGGGACAAAGAAGAGAAAGCCCAGTGAAGGAGGAGGCACAGATTGGAGTGACACATCTACAAGCCAAGGGACACCAAGTATTGCTGGTGCCACCAGACGCTGGGAGAGAAACATGAGACGGATTCTCAAAGCCTCCAGAAGGAACCAAGCCTATTGGACATGTGGATGGTGGACTTTGCTCTCTAGAACTGTAAGACCATAAATTTCGATTGTTTTAAGTCACCAAGTTTGTGGTGATTTGTTACACCAGCACTATGAAACTCATACAGTCTCTGAAAGGAATGACAACTATTGAACTGGCAGGATTGGGAGAAGGACCTGGACCTGCCACACCCTTGAGGTGGCCTACAGAAAGCAAACTTCCTCTCCTCTGTACAGTGGGATTGCCAAGTCTGTCTAAAATTCTAGGGTAAAGTCTTAGCGAGGCCCTCTGGCCACAGAATGAAAGCCACGGGGTGGGCTTTCCCTTGTAACTGGTACAGTGTGATGCTCAAGACCATGGCCTTGGAAGCCAGACCACCCAGCATTAGGTCCTGGTCTGCAGTTACTAGCTGTGTGATGTGGGGCAAGTGAATTAAACTTGCAGTGCCTTGGTTTCTTCACCTGTAAAATGGGGATAATAATAGTACCTACCATATAGAATTGTTGTGAGAATTAAAGGGCTTAGAACAAATAGGAAGCGCTAAACAAGTGTTAATGCTTAACTAGTGGTGATGATGTCATGTAAATATTTGCCATTGTTGTCTGTCTGACTCCTCTATGTCTCAATTAATTTTGAATTTAGGCCAGGAAGATGGGTATTATTTTCTGGATCCCTGGAACCCCAATATTTATTTGATCTTTATTAGCCTCATGTTGCAGATTAGGAAACTGAGTCTGAGAGAGAGAGATGAAATGGCGAGCCTCTTCCATGTACCCCGGCTGCTCAGTCACTGGTCTGGTCGGGTGCTTGGGCTTCCACTCACTCCTCCCTGGCAGCAGCCGGCAGGCCCTGGAAGGTGTCCCTCCTGGCTCTCAGGCAGTGCTCCGGAGCCCAGTGGGAACGCTCACTCCAGCAGTTCCAGTCTGCCTGCAGCCTGGCCGAGTGGCCGTGGCTGGTGTGAGCACCTGCAGTCCATAGTCACACAAGACCGGCTGACCCCACAGCTCTGATAGAGCTGTGTCTACAGGCAAACAAGGTGCATACGCTTGCACAGATGTGGCCCCCCGGCCTCCAAGGCCCTGAGACCTCATCGCTGGGTAAAAGCAGAATATTAACCTAGAGCACACACCTGAGGGCCCCCTCCCCGTCACTGGGAAGACAGAGTCCCCTTCGCCCCACTGTACTGACAGGCTGACGTAAAGGGTGGGAAGGACGGCAAGGCAAGGAAAGGAAGGGACGTTTGCCAGGCTCTGTGCCAGGGGCTTCACGTTGGCTGTCACATTTAGTCTTCACAACAATCCAACACTGTAAACCCATTTTAACAGATGCAGAAACTGAGGCCCAAGGAGCTGAAGTCACTTATTCAGGCCCCACGGGCACGAGACATCACAGGCCTCTAGGCCTGCCGAACTTTCGCTTTGGCACCACGTTGGACTCACTTTCTTCACTCTGGATAGGGAGGGGCCTTAGGGTCCCGAGCAGACTGGGGCAGGTCCTACCACTCGTTTCAGCCCTCACTCACCAGCAGCAGCAGCAGCAGCAGCAGCAGTGTGGGCAGCACTGAATGGCATTTGATGCTTACGGAAGACTCTTACTTTCATTATCTCTGTTGACTTGACCATCAGTCCAGGTGTGCTCTCCTAGGGATCTCACTGAGAAGGTTCCAGAACAGGGAGCTGAGGCTATTTCCTCTTCTGGGCCCCACTGGCTCCATTTCTGGGAGCGCCAAGGGCACAGGCCGCAGCCACGCTCTGCTTTTTAAAAGGCTTTCGTCAGCCAACTGGGCCATCATTTCCCGGTGCCCACTCCGCGCCCGGCACTGTGCTGGCGGCAGGGGCTTCGCAGGTGAGGAGGGCAGTCCCTGACTTTGAGAGGTTTAGGCTTAAGTGGGGATTACAGACCTGGAGGATTGAGAATGATGACAACGATGATGATTGCTAACACTTATTGAGCAATTACCATTCTAAGTGATTGATGTTTATTATCGTATTTAATCTTATTTAATCTCAATTTGGTAGGCAGGCAGTGATTAATCTGCCCAGAATAGATGGAGAGGCCAGTTACATCTCCATAGAGAAGTGGATATCACAGCAGGGTTTTAAAGAATGAATAGGAGTTTGCCAGGCAGAAAACATGTGACAGTGGATCAGGAAGTTCCAGATAGAAGAAAAATGAGAAAAGCATGAACAATGATTGAGAGGCACAAAACTGTGGGGTGCAGAAGGAATTCCAGGTAGTTCAATATGGCCACAGCAAGAAGCTGGGGAGTGGAGGGTGAGGTATGATTTCAGAAATGAGGCCACAGCGGGAATAAGGAATAGCTCTTGGAGGCTCATGAATGCCAGGCAGAAAAGCTAGACTTTTTACTTATCCATTAAACGAACAGGGGTTTTATTTGTTTCCTAAAATAAATAGCTGGGGAAAAGCAGTTCAGGCTGGCACAGCGTATCAACAGAGTTATCCAAGTCCTGGGCCTCTTTTGCATCCAGCTCTGCTATCCTTAAGGCTTTCCTCGTGGTGGCAGGGTGGCTGCCACACCTCCAAGCCTTTGTGTTGCCAGTAGGAAGAAGGGTAAAGGGTAAAGGACAAAGATCTGCTCTTTGTGATAGGAGCTCAAACTTCACCTTGAGGCCGGTGGGGACTCACTGAAGGGTCTGAGACAGGGAGGAGATGGTGACAATAGAGACCAACATGTGTGGAGCCCTAACTCTGCACCAGGGAACGTTCTCAGTGTGCCCTTTATACACAAGACCTCAGCTAATCCTCAAAGCAACCTTAAGACACGGATACCTTCCTTATCCCCAGTTACAAATGAAAACGAGGAGACACAGAAATGTTAAGAAAATTGCCCAAGGCCAGGAGTGGTAGAAACTGGGTGGTTTGCCTCCTGAGTCTTGCTGTTAATCCCCACAGTCTCATGCATTTTAGAAAGTACATGCTGACTGTGAGAAGCCCCAGGTGAAGGGGACGGGCCTGAGCAAGGGTGGTGGCCACGGGTGGAGAAGGGGCCAGGGAAGTGGGGGAAGAGTCAGGACACAGAGAGAGACGGGTGTGGGGCGAGGGTGAGGGGCGAGGAGAGGAGAACCTCGGATCTGTGTGACTCTCCCTCTCTAGCCCAGCCTCCTGTGTCCACAGGGCCTGCAGGGCTGTCGGTGGGCCACCCGTGCTGGACACACACGGAGATTCTGAAAAAAATAGTCATACCACCGTGGCAGACACAGCCTGACTCAGGGCTGACTTCCTCACTGACACCCACATCATTACTGTCACTCTGTGTGCAGACTCTCACCCTGCACGGTGCCAGGGCCAAAAAAAGCATCAGCTGGTGTGCAGAGCTGGGGCCACGGTTAGATCATCGTCCCGTGCCTGGCGGATGGGAGCAGGGTGAGGCTGACGTCTGCTGCTGACAGGAGCCTGGATATAGGCTTAGGCCTGACTAGCGGGGACAGGACAAAGATTTTGTGGCTCCCTTTCCTGCTGGCCCTCAAGCCAGTCCTTGGCAATCTCCTGAGCACCTGCTATGTGTTGCATCCTCAGTGGGGTGCTGGGATATAGAAACAGATCTGCTTCTCCGAGGTCAAGGAGCTCCCAGGCCCCTGATGTTGGCACCCGGTGGTGGATACCATGACACAGCGAAGCACACAGGGTGGTGGGAGCATGGGGTGCTGGTCCAGGGGTATGTGTGTGGGGGTGTGAAGCGGGCCTGGAAGTCTGGGTGGGCCTCCTGGAGGAAGGGCCTGCCACCAGCTCTTCTCTTCCCAAAGAGCAGATTTGGCCAGGCAGAGTGGGGCTCCCTTTAGTGGGACCACATGGAGTGAGGGCAGAGGAGCAAAAACAAGGCATGCAGAGGACGGTCTTCCCACGCCTGCTGTGTTCCCTCCTCACACTACTGGCTCCTGGCATCCTGGTAGCTGGCAGACATGGCCTCTGTCTGTTGCCGAAAGCAAAGCTCTTAGTGCTTGAGGTAGATTGTAAAACTGACACAGCCCTTCCCTCCCTTGCATCCACACTCCTTTGCTGTGCGGCTCTGCAGCTCCTCCCATAAGAAGCGGAGTCTATTTCCCGGCCTGTTAAATCTGGGCTCACCTTCTGACTTGCTCTGACCAATAGAATGAGGCAAAGTGAGGCTGTGTGAGTTCTGGGCTTAGGCCTCAGGAGACCTTGCTCACGCCTGCCTGTTCTCTTGGAACTGCGCTCAGCTGCCAGGGGAACAAGCCCAGGCCAGCCTGCTGGATGACACTAGGCATATGGCCCAGGACCCCCTCATCCCACTTCTTTGCTGCAGATGACCATCAGTCCTCAGCTGACCCACCAGCTGACCAACTTGTCCCCCTTTGCCTAGGACCTTCCTAATTTTAAAACTGAAAGTCCAACATCCCCGGAACCCTTTGGGTTGAGTCCCAGGAAAATGGGGGTGGCTGTTCACCCAGGCTGCCTTCGGATGCTTGAGTGAGCCCAGCCAAGCTTCATCTAGGCCAGCAGGACTGCCCAGCTGACGCGCAGACCAGGGAGCAATAATAAATAGCTGTTGTTCTAAAGCACCAAGTTTTGGGTGGTTTGTTACCCAGCAACAGATAATGGATACACTGGCATACTTGGGCATCGAGCCCAGGCTCTTGGCCTCAGTAGCAGCTGGGAACTGACGAGATTCCTCTCCTCGAGCTGGGCATCGAGTGGGTCACGAGGAGGAGGGCACTGCAGCTCAGGGAGGTGAGTAACCTGCCTGGGTCTCAGAGCGGGGGCGTACCGGCAATGGAGTGCAGACACGGGTCTCCAAAGCCATCTTCCACCAGCGCATTTTTTAATCAGCACATTTGTGCTGCAGTAACTGAAGCTCCCCCAGAGACTGTTGATTTAACAAATCTCTGGTCATGCTCGGGCTTGCTGAGATGGTTTTCTTTACAAGATCCAGTGTCAGACCGTGTGGTGTGACCCCTCCTCCCAAAGGATGATGAGACCAATACTTAACCACAAGCCACTGTCAATTCCACTGTGGCCAGAGAGCAGGCCAAAGGCAAACGCTTACGCTTGTCAGTTGGTGAAAGGGATGTGTTTAGAACATCCTGAGGCAAAGGTTGGAAGCCACTCGGATTCTGGGCGGGAACAAGGAGCTAGCAGACAGGCACTTAGTTCTGACTCTGACACACGCCAGCTGCATGACCTTGGGCAAGTCACTGCCCTTCTCTGGCAGATTGGGTGTCAATCGATTATTGAAAACCTGGATGACTCCCTGGGAATTCTTTGGGGGCAGGAACTATGGGGTATTTAGCTTTGTATCCAGTACCTGATACGGTGCATTGTAGCTGATCGATAACAGGGCAGGGGACCCTGGCAGGTTACTCTGGAATAAACCTAAGTTGTTTCCCTATTCCAAGGAAGAATGGAACTGGACTTTGGGTTTCTAGTACTTGGGGATCTCTACCCTGAAAGAGAGGTGGCTAGCTCTATTTCATTCTTAGGAGCTCTCTCCTGTCCAGCTGTTCTACACACCTCCAAGACAGATTGTGAGAACTTGCAGTTTTTGGAGAGAATGGTACTAAGAGGCCTGGTGGTCTCAGGAGTCTAGTGGGGAAAACCAGGGGCAAAATATAGCACCAGAAGACTCCTCTCCTTCCAAGGGAGGCTTGGGTGGGAAGGTAAAACTTTGCCACCTCGGAGCCCAGCACTGGACAGACCGCCACGAGCCAGCAACCATCTGTGGGCAAAGCAGCGGTAGCTGCAGCAGTAGATCGGACAATAACAGAGCTTTTCCATACTTGAGAGGTGTTATGGGTTGAATTGTATCCCCCGCAAAAATTCCAGTGTTGAAGTCCTGACCATTAGTACCCCAGAATATGCCCTAATCTGGAAACAGGGTCATTGCAGATGTAATTAGTTAAGTTAGGCTGAGGTCACATGCAGGCAGGGTGGGCCCCTAATCCAATATGGCTGGTGTTCCGAAATAAAGGGAAAACTTGGGCACAGACATCACACAGGGAGAACACCATGTGAAGATGAAGGCAGACACTGGAGAGATTCTTCCTTGTGCCAAGGAATGCCAAGACCTCCCAAAGAACCCCTAGAAGCTAACGGAGAGGCGTGGAGCAAATTCTTCCTCCCAGCCCTCAGAAGGAGCCCACCCTGCCAACACCTGGCTCTCAGCCTTCGGGCCTCCAGACACGACTTTCTGTTGTTTAAGCCACCCAGCTGGTGGCACTTTGTGATGGCGGCCTGGCAAACAAATAGACCAGGGGGGTCTGAGAGGAGAGGGGCAGGGAGAGGACCACAGAGAACCTTCTGGGCTCTCCCCAATCTCTGTGTGAAGGCTACGCCAGTTCAAATTTGACTTGAGAATAAAGGACTGGGGTGTAACTCCCCGGCCCCACAAGTGCGACCATGAGGCGCTTTCCCCCGTTACACAACGGACAGTTAGCATCCAGGTGAAGCAGCCACAGAGCTCGGAGAGGCGCCTTCCCCTGCTTCACAGGGGAGAGACGGAGGTCAGGAGAAGGGCAGTATTTCTGTCAGCGTCCCACCTCAGGGAAGGGGTGGAGCTGGGACTAGAACTTGGGCATCTCCAAGTGTGTCTCTCCAAATACCCACATGCCTCACCCAACAGGCACGAAGGGCTGTGGCCTTTGTGTGAAATGCCGAAGCCTCTGTGGGCACAGCTGTGTATTTCGACAGTCTCGAGAAGGGAAGGCAACTGCAGAGTGGATCTTTCCATTCCACAGAGTATTTTGAGAGCCAGGAAGAATGTGGATTATCTCCCAAGACTGTGCCTTCCTAGAGGGAAACCTGGCCGTGACAAAGCTGGAGGAGAGGAGGAAGTAAGTGGTCAGTTCCTGAATAAAACCTTTGATCTACCAAAAGATTAACCACTGGGTTCCTTTAATAGAGAGTCTCCTAGGCCAATGAAGTACGGTGTTTTAGAAATCACTGACGACTGGGGGAAGGCCTGGAGAGAGGAGGAGGAGGAGGACTGGAAACCAGAGTCCCCTTCTAGGGGTGGGAGCCCCATGTCAAGGAAGACCATCAGACAGCAGCGGAATGTGACCTGAAATAATTGCATAAGTTAATGAGCAAAGAAGATCAGCTTTTGGACAAATCTTCATTAACATAGCTAATGCTGATTGACGTTTTACATTTATATAGTGTTTTTCACATTTCAAAGCACTTTTCCAACTATTCTCTACAAGCTCAAAATTGTCTCTAAGTCAGGGCGACCAAGTACTTTATCACCCAAAGAAGGCCGCTTTTGAGGGTGATAAGCAGCATCCATAACGATTATGCTGGGTCACAGGTGTAAACCAGGACTGTCCTAGGCAAACAGGGATGTATGACCAGCCCGCCACAGCCTCCAGAAGAGACCGGGTGACCAGGGACACCATCATTCATTCACTTACCCATTTATTCAACCAATCACCAAAACCTGTCTTTCCCTGTCTACTTTCTCTTTATCCATTCAGTTGTTCAAATAAATACAGGTCACTCTCAATTCTGCTCTTTCCCTCACTGCCCACCTGCAACTCCCATTCATCAGCAAATCCTGCCAACTCTGCCTGCAAGTTACATCCCACGTGTCCTTCTCCTTTTTGTACTTCTGCTCTGATTTCATCCTAGTCTTAGGAATCATCACTTCTTACCTGGACAGCAACAAGAGTGTTCTAATCTACCTCTCTGTTTTCATTCTTGTCCTTCTTGTAATCCATTATCCCA
The DNA here is from genome assembly GCA_008750895.1 of Mirza zaza. Classification (NCBI taxonomy): domain Eukaryota; kingdom Metazoa; phylum Chordata; class Mammalia; order Primates; family Cheirogaleidae; genus Mirza; species Mirza zaza. The sequence continues at coordinate 27,917 of VSMD01088673.1, read as the reverse complement.
AAAGCTACCAGAGTCATTTTTCCAAAGTGTAAATCTAATCACATTTTCTCCTTGCTTAGAATATTCTAGCAGCTCTCTACTGCACCAAGAATCAAAAGCTGAACTCCTTATTTGGCCCTATATCTTTGCTCGACAAGTATTTGTTAAACAAGTGAACACACGGTCAACAAGTATTTACTGAGTACATCTTTATAGACTAGGCTCATGCAAGGGATACTTTTAGCTTTTGTGTTAACCACATCACTGCTGGAAGGAAAACTTCATCCTATTTCCTGATATTTATTTCTACAGGGGAAGGGAGCCCCATTAGTGTCTATCCTAACCTCTCTCTGCACTTTTGGTCACAGGTAGTGGTGTGAGTTACATTAGTGGTAAACTGAGGAAGAAGAAGCCGGCCATGCTTGGTTGAGACTTGCCCTTCTTCCACTTGGCAACTGGCAGCATTTCTTTCTCAGTGCTCGTCTGGGGGCTGGCACGGCCCCTGCCTTACCCAGCACAGCCCATGACCAGGTGGCTCAGGCTGCCTCATTCTAGGTCCAATTATCAAGTCTGTTTGGCTCTCACATGAAGCTAAGTTATTCATTATCAATAATAAACATGGAATTTGGGCTTCCATCTGCCACCCTTTGTTCACTCATCCATGTGTTCAGAACTCAGGTGGAGAAGGGGATACTATTTGCTGGGCTGCCTCGAAGACCTCAAATACCCCCTGAGAAACAAGAGAATCCAGTTGCATAAAGCCTGGTGCAGAGCTGCTGGCAACCCAAGGGGACGGCAATCCGGGACTGGAGGGATGAAAGCTGTAATAGTGCAGTTGCCGCCTGAGCAAGGATCATGTGGGACTCGCAGTGAAAACTGAAGTACAAATTTAGCAGCCGCATTTAGCCCAGAAGAATGTCTTCGGGAATGAATCATGAAGGGAATGTTGTCATTTATGCAAAGAGACGGGGGTTATAAGGGAAAAGGTGGCTAGAGATTCTCATTTGCATTTATGAAAACAGATGGCCTTTTTTGGAAAACAGAAAGCCAAAACAAAAGCATCATTTATTCTAGGAGTTAAGAGACTTTTCTATTGACATCACATCAAAAACCCATCTCTTGTGCTTTTTAACCCCCTGGAGAATCCGTAAACAGCACTTAAAATAAAAGCAAACTCAGTTTTCATAAGGATGTAAGTTATATAAGATTACCTTGTCCTCCCCCTACCCTCGATTTATCCTCGCTAGGCCTGTTGTTTGCCCAGGTGCCTCTGAAAGCCTTCAGACCTCTCCTGGGAGTGGCTTGCGGGAGTCAGCAAGTGTGACACCCAGTGCATGAAGCTCTTGGGGGAGAGAGGTACTGACTCATACTTCCCTATGTCTCAGATATCCTACAGTAAGTGAAAGGCAGGATTAGAATTTTGATTTTGTTTCTTCACTATATTTAATTTCTTTTACTTCAACCCATTCTTCCCTCTGTCTTCAGACTCCGATTTAAAATTAAAAACCAACGCCCATGTCCACAGCCGGGGCTGTGCCTGCTGCGTGTCTTCCACGTGCTTGTCTAGATCCACTCCTGCCCTTTTCCAGCCTGTTCTGTGCCCTCTTTAACCTCTGGCTGCTCTTTAACCTCCGGGTCAACTGGCTCCCACCAGCTTCTGGTTGGGTTCAATGGGAGGCCCCAGCAGGAGGTCTGAGGAGGCTGGGGAGAGAATGAGGTTGGGGTGTCTATTCTCCTGATGGCCTCCCTGCTGGGCTGTGGGTTGGCAGTGGCTGCGTTCCTATGTAGGAGGGCACAGCTCCTTGGGGCAGCCCTTTGCTACAGCTACAGCTCTCTCCAGGTTCCAATAACTCTCCTCTGCCTTGCTCAGCAGGTCTCTGAGTGACAGCTCCCAGCTGTTGCTAGCCTCAGGGTGCCTCACCATCCTCAGTGCTTGTCCTTGACCCTGTCTACACTTTTTAAATGGTCCATTCACTACAATCTCCTCAACTACTAATCTGAAAATGCCATTGTTTCCTGCCAGAACCCTGATTAATATGCTGTATCTCTATGTCAATATCTATGTCTGTCTGTCATTGACTTCAAATAGAACTGTATTTCTTTTCTTTCCCCAACAAACTTCTTGGGCAAATGCCCCAGAAGATTTGAGCTCAGAAGGGCTTTCTGGACTGCCCAACCTGGTGTTAACTAGTACTTATTTTCTGGAAGTCAATTTGTCAAAAGATAGCAAAAACTGCTCACAGTGTTCAATGTCTATAACTCAGAAATTCTAATAATTCTAACAAGGAATGCATGGGTTTATAGAAAGATGTTTCCAGAGGTGATATTATTAATAACATACTTAATGACTGGTATGGGCACTCACTAGTGGGAATGGGGCAGGGTGTATTACCATGTCAGAATCAACTGGCTGAATGTCAGCACTGGGTTCTCAGTGTAGTATTAAATAGAAGAATGAATAAAAGTAGGAAACAACCCGCATGTCTAACATCCAGAGAAATGTAAATAAACTCTGCCATTCCATATGATGGAATACTACACAGCTTTATAAAACAATTCCATGGATGAATACTTAATGACATGGAAAGATGTAGACTATATATTGTTAAATGAAAAATCAGATCACAAAATTCAGTGTGGAGTATTGCCCTGTTTTTAGAAGTTAAATAAAAGGTGAATTGTGCATGTGTGTTTATAGATCAGAGACATCAACAGTGCTTGTTTTTAATGTGGTAGGGTAATAGATACTTTTTATTTTCTTCCATTTTCTTATCTGTAGTTTCTAGCTTTTCAAGAACGAATAATTATAACTTAGCTAATGAGGAAATATCACAATGAAATGTATTTTTAAACAAAAATCACTCAGCTCAGTTTTAGAGATGTGCTATTCAGGAGATGTTTGCAAAATTTTGGTTAGGAGTCTCTGATTGCCAACTGTTTGCCGAATGCACTGACCATGGGGCCTGTCATTTAACTGGTAGATTCTAGTTTCCTTAGAGGTGGTTGGCATTTCCAAACAGTGAGATTCAGATCCCCAGGGTCCTCGGGCCACCTTCTTCTATATACCCCCTACCCCAGTTCTGCCCAGCGGCCACTGACTAACTCCCTGCCAAGACAAAGATGTGTCCCATGCTGGGTCTATTGTCTGAATCCCTGGCAGTCCCTTTCAGACGTGCTCTCTTCTGAACACTTAATATATTCCTAGCAGACTGACTACATGTTATTAATAACTATATAGGCTGTCAATCAATACCATCTTCTGAGAGAAACTTTCCAAGTTAGTCGTATTAAAACCCCAATTAAAAAAAAAAAAAACGATTTAAAAGGCATTCTTTCTCAACAGCACTTTTAATTACTTGACACCTAATTATTTATTCCTTCATTTTTTACTCTGCCTCCTTTTCCAAAAGACTCAGTGAAGCTAATTAGCCAACGTGAAGCTGCACACCTATGTATGTGTATGTGAAGACAAGTTGGTTTACGTGCATGTCGCTATAGTGTTTACTCTGGAGTAATATGTACTATATGGTATATAGTTAGTAATAATAATGTAGTATTTAGTAGTTGAAAATGCAATCGCATTCACTTTATTCTGGAAGGGGAGGCATGGGCCAAAGTATACTGCTAGCACCAGTCTGCCAGTATGGGGAAAGAATTGGGAATTTGCTGAGGTTCCTTTGGTTCTCTAGCTGAAAGCTTCACTGCCATCACCTCTCACCTTGACCTGCTATAGCTTTCTGGGTGGATCCTCTCCCTGGATTCCCCTTCTCCACGAAGCCCCACTCCCCGCCAGTCTGGTCTCCATGACGTGCCGACATGACCATGCACTCGGCTGCTCCAAGCCCTGCCTGTGGCCTAGGACAGTTGTTTTTAACAAACTGTTTAAACACTTCTATGTTTCAACCAGTGGGAATTTTTCCTCCAAAATGAAATTTATATTGGCACTCGGTATATAAACAGATGAAGGAAGAGCTGCCCTAATTAAAGCAGGGGTGAAGGGCTGCAGCCCCAGTGGGCTTCCTGGGTCTCCAGACCTAGCGCACCCACTGCCCTGCATGTAATTACTTTAGAGCTGAGCTTCCCCACCAAGCCGGTTTTCTTTTCCTTTCTTCCGCCCTCTCTTCTAAGGCTCGCTGAGCACCTATAGGTATTGCTCATTGCTTAGGGATTGAGCATTAAACAGACAAAGCCCCTGCTTCAGAGTGTCATAGTCTAAGGTGGAAGTCGCATGACAAACATGACATGTTAGGTGATGGCCAATGGTGGGGAGGGAAACAGAGTGAACGAGGAGGAAGGAGGGTGGTGGGAGTGGTCTGGTCTCTGTAGTGAGGTCAGGGAACGCCTGTCGGGCAAGGTGGCCTTGGTGGGGACCTGAAGGGAGGGGGCAGCAAGCCCTGCAGGCCTCAGGGGACAGAGGTCCCGCAGGTGCAAGCGGTTGTGGCAGGAGAGTGCCTGACACTGTGGAGGGGTGGCCAGGATGCAGTGTGGCTGGACGGGGAGAGCCGAGGACAGAGGGAGGAGACGAGAGCGGAGTGTCAGGGTGGGTGGGCACTGGTGTGACAGACTGGTAGAGCCCTGTGGGATTTGGTGCTGAGTTTGGCTTTTCCTCTGAGATGGGGAATCTTTGGAAGGCTGGAAACAGAGGAGCGATGTGAGCAGGTTGAAGAGAGTAGCAAAGAGGAAGGAGGAGGAGCAGGTAGGAAGCCCCTGGAATAACCCAGGTGAGAGACAGCCAGGGGAGGGCATGAAGGTGGCACAACGGGACCATCTCCCATCCTGTACTTCCCATGCATTTGAAGGCAGGACCAACAGTATTTGCTGATGGACTGAATGTGGGATGTGAGACATGGAGAGGAGACAAAGAGATGCTAAGGTGTTCAGCCTGAGCGCAGCAAGGAACAGAGCTGCCGCAGGAAGAGCAGCTCCGTGAGCCGGAGGGGAAACTGGGGAATAGGCTTGAGCCTGTTAGGTGTGAGAAGAGCTATTCCCTGTTTAGATGGATATACGAATTTAGAGTTCAGGGCAGAGATCCAGGCTAGAGATATAAATCTAGGAGTCATCTGCGGATAGGTGGATTTGAACCACGAGACTGGATGAGATCTCCCAGGGAGTGTAAAGCAGAGAGAAGTCCAAGGGCTGAGCCCTGGGGTAGCCCCAGCATTTAGAGGTTCAAGATGAAGAGGAAGTGGCAAAAGAGGCAGAAGAAATAGTGAAGAGTGAGGTGAGGCAGAACCAGGAGAGAGTGGGGTCCCAGAACAAATAAAAACAAAGTGCTTCGGAAGGAGCGTGAAATCAACCACATAAAATTTAGTGACATGTAAATCGTTGGGGACTTTGACAAGAGCAATGTTGGAAGGCTGATGGGAAGAGAAGTCTGACTGGAGTTCCTCAAGGGCAAAGATCACCTCCCATTCATGTCTGTATCCCCCACCCCCACCCCAGTGTCCATAGGCTATAAGAAATCAAGCCATTAATCTTTATATTTCTCTGTTCTATGTTCCAAACTTTCTAATGTTTAATACATGGATTGTGAATGAGACATGGATATCATTCATAAATAAAGTTGCAAATACTGAAGATGTGTAGTCAAAAACCAAATCCTGTTAGGGATAGATGATAAAAAATGTTTGAAGACCAAGCAAGTGATTCAGTAGAGAGCTTGGCATACAGTGGGTGCTCACAATAGTTTAGAATAATATTAGTTAATGTTTACTGAGCATCAACTCTGTTTCAAGAGCAGTGCTATTGGCTTTGCATGCATTATCTCATTTAATTCAACAACACTCTGGTGAAATCAGTATTATATCCCTGTCCTACTATTTCACAGATGAGGAAACCGAGGCTGAGAGAGATTAATTGTCTCTCCTCTTGGCACACAGTGAGAAAAGGGCAGCTTTGGCAGCCGAATCGTGATCTTTCTGACTACAAAAGCAAAGGTCTGGGCTTGCAAATTGCTGTGCACATTCAATGATGCCATCTTAAGTAAATATTTTTAGGTACAGGCTGAACGTTAACCAAAGCAATGTGAAAAGGGAAGATGTTGACTTTGCTTTTGAAGCTTCCTAAGGTTTTAAAAACGGCTTTTGGCCAAAGAAAAAAAGGTGAAGGGTGGATCCTGGGAACCTCCCCTGTATCTATGACTGTGCCTTCCTCCCACATGTGTCTGAGTGTGGAGCTTCTGTAACTACCATGACAGGAACGTGGCCATGGGGTAGACAAAGCCTGGAAGCAGACATGGATTTCCTCACAGAAACCTCCTGATACATAGAAACTATTGATCCTAAAGATTAAGAAAGCATGTTCTGGCTAGAACATTAGCCAGAAAGTCAGGCAGAACTAGATTTTGCTCCATTATGAGACAATGTTGCCTTGGTCAAGGCCTTTAGTCTCTCTAAGCATCAGGGTTCTCACTTATAAAGTGAGAATAATACTGCATACTTAGCACATTTACAGGCCTGCTGGACCACTTAGTAAATTGTAGTTGTGATGGTTAATCATGACTGGACTTGATTTTAAAAATTTGTTCCTAGTAATTTTTGTTGTTCTAATCTTTTTGTATAACAATGCAGTTAAAAATAAATAAGTGAATAATAAATCAATAATCTGAATAAGCCTATATTTATTAAAGAAATTGAATCATTAATTAATAACCTTCCACAAAAGAAAGTACCAGGCCCAGATAGGTACACTGGTAAATTCTACCAAAAATTTAAGGAAGAAATTATCCCAATTCTCTATAATCTCTTTGAGGAGACAGAAGCAGAGTGAATACTTCCTAACTCATTCTATAAGGCCAGAATTACCCTAATGTCAAAACTAGACAACAACATTAAAAAAAAAAGAAGAAAGAAAACTACAGGCCAGTACCTCTCATGAACATAGATGCAAAAATCCTCAACAAAATATCAGCAAATAGAATCCAACAATGTATAAAAAGAATTACACACCATAACCCAGTGGGATTTTGCTCAAGTATGCAAGGCTGGTTTAACATTCAAAATATCAATTAATGTAACCTGTCACATCAATGGGCTAAAAAAGAGAAATCACATGATCATATTAATAGATACAGAAAGGGCGTTTGACAAAATCCAATGCCTCTTCATGACAGAAACTCTCATTAACCTAGAAATAGAAGATAACTTTCTCAACTTGATAAAGAACACCTACAAAAAACCTACTGGTAACATCATATTTAATGATGAAAAACTTGAAGCTTTTCTGCTAAGTCAAGAATAAGGCAAGGGTATCCCCTCTCACCACTGCTTTTCAATATTGTACTGGAAGTCCTAGCTAATGCAATAAGACAAGAAAAATACATAAAGGGTATGCAGATTGGGAAGGAAGAAATAAAGCTGTCTTTGTTCACAGATGACATGATAAGATCTGGAAGAACTGTCCAAAAAAATCTTCTAGATCTAATAAGCAATTATAGCAAGGTTGTAGGATATAAAAGTCAATGACTTTCCTATGCATCAGTAATGAACAATGGAATCCGAAATTAAAAACACCTTGCCATTTACATTACCATCCCCCCAAATGAAATACTTAGGTATTTCATATTAAGTATAAACCTGACAAAATATGTACAATATCTATATTAGGAAAACCACACAACTATGATATCAAACAACAAAAAACAGTAGATGGACAGATATTCTATCTTTATGAATAAGAAGACTCAATATTGTCAAGATGTTAGTTCTTCCCAACTTTATCTATAGATTCAATGCAACCTCAACAAAGTTGTTTTGTGAATATTGACAAAATTAGTCTATAGTTCATAGGGAGAGGCAAAAGACCCAGAATAGTCAACTTGATATTGAAAGAGAAGAACAAAATTGGAGAACTGACACTACTAGACTTTAACATTTCCTATAAAGCTGCAGTAATCAAGACAGTGTGGTATTGGTGAAACAATAGACAGCCAATGGAATAGAATAAAGAGCCCAGAAATAGATCCACCTAAATACAGTCAACTAATCTTTGACAAGGGAGCAAAGGCAATGCAATGGAGCAAAGATAGTCTTTCCAACACATGGTGCTGGAACTACTGAACATCCATGTTTGAAAAAAATTAGTCTAGGCACAGACCTCACATACTTCACAAGAATTAATTCAAAATGGATCATAGACCTATATGTAAAATGCAAAACTATAAAACTCCTAGAAGATAACATAGGAGAAAACCTAGGTAATCTTGGATATGACAATGATGTTTTAGCTACAACATCAAAAGCACAATCCATGAAAGAAATAACTGATAAGCCAGATTTCGTCAAAATTAAAAACTTCTGCTCTGTGAAAGACAATGCCAAGAGAATGAGAAGACAAGCCACAGATTGGGAGAAGTCATTTGCAAAAGACTAGTAAAGCACTGTTATCCAAAACATACAATGAACTCTTAAAATTCAATGATCAGAAAAATGATGTTATTAAAAAGTGGGCAAAAGATCTGAACAGACACCTCATCAAAGAAGATACTCAGATGACAAGTAAGCATATAAAAAGATGTCTAACATCATGTGCCAGTAGAGAATTACAATTTAAAACAACGAGATACCATTGCATAGCTATTAGAATGGACAAAATCCAAAACACAGACAATATCGAATGCTAGAGAGGATGTGGAACAGCATAAACCCTTATTCATTGCTACTGGAAATGCAAATGGTACAGCCACTTTGGAAGATAGTTTGTTAGTTTCTTAAGAAACTACACACATTCTTCTCACATGGTCCAGCAATGGCACTCTTTGGTATTTACTCAAATGAATAGAAAACTTATGTCTAGACAAAAACCTGCACATGAATGAATGTTTATAGAAGGTTTATTAATAATTGCCCAAACTTGGAAGCAACCAAGATGTCTTTCAGTAGGTGAATGGATTAATAAGCTATGTATGGTATATCCAGACAATGGGATATTATTCAGTGCTAAAAAGAAATTAGTTATTAAGTCATCGAAAGACATAGAGGAAACTTAAATGCATTTGCTAAGTGAAAGAAGTCAATATGAAAAGTCTACATGGTATATGATTCCCGCTGTATGACATTGTAGAAAAAGCAAAACTATGGAGACAGTAAAAAGAACAGTGGTTTCCAGGAGTTGGAGGAAGGAAGGAATGAGCACAGAGGATTTTTAGGGCAGTGAAACTACTCTGTACTATAATGGTGGATATAAGACATTGTGTACATTTGTCAGAACCCATCGAATGTACAACACCAAGAGCGAACTATGGACTTTGGGTGATGATGTGCCAATGTAGGTTCATTGATTGTAACAAATGCGCCACTCTGGTGTGGGGTGTTGGTAATAGAAGGGGCTGTACATGTGTGGGGACAGGGGACCCATAGGGACTCTGTACTATCCAATCAATTTTGCTGTTAACCTAAAACTTTCCTAAAAAATAAAGTTTATTAATTTTTAAAAAGGAAGACAAAAATCAGTCAGTCAATGAGCGAATGAATGAATGAATGACTCTACACTTCACTTGCATTAGGATGGCTATTATATCTGTAATCCCAGCGAGTTGTGAGACTGAGGTGGGAGAAATGCTTGAGGCCAGGAGTTCAAGACCAGCCTGGGAAACATAGTGATACCTCATTTCTAAATTTTGGTTTTTTTAAATTAGCCAGATGTGTTGGCAAGCACCTATAGTCCTAGCTACCTGAGAGGCTAAAGTGGAAGGATCACTTGAACTCAGGGATTCGAGGCTGCAGTGAGCTGTGATCATGCCACTGCTCTTAAGCCTGAGCGACAGAATGAGATTCCACCTCTAAAAAAAATAAAATAAAACCCAGAAAATAACAAGTATTGGGGAGGATGCAGAAAAATTGGAACCCTTGTGCATTGCTGGTAGAAATATAAAATGGTGCAGCCATTGTGGAATAGAGTATGGCAATTCTTCAAAAAATTTAAAAGTAGAATTATCATATGCTCCAATAATTCTTCTATTGGGTATATGTCCCAAGTAACTGAAAGCAAAGACTTGAACAGATATTTGTATATCCATATGTATAGCAGCATTATTCACAACAGCCAAACGTGGAATCAACCCACGAGTCCACTGACAGATTACTGGATAAAGAAAATGTGGCGTATGCATACAACAGAATATTATTCGCCCTTATAGCAGAAGGAAATTTTGACACATGCTACAGCATGGTTGGGTCTTGAAAACATTATGCTAAGTGAAATAAGACAGTCACAAAGGACAAACACTGTATGATTCTATTTGCATGAGGTACCCATAGTAGTCAAATTCATAGAGACAGAAAGTGGAAGAGTGGTTGCCAGGGCTGGGGAAAGGCAGAAGGAGAAATTATTGTTGGATGAATTAGGAGTTTCAGTTTGGAATATGAAAAGAGTTCTGGGATGGATGGCTGTACAGCAATGTGAATGTATTTAATGCCATTGAATGCACACTTAAAAATGGTTTAAATGCTAAATTTTATGTTACATGTATTTTCTCAATATCCCATACTAAAGTACAAATGACAGGTACAGCTTATGTCTTATATTCTGGTCAAAATCAACTATATATTTCCTTGAAATGAAATTTAAAAAACATTTAAAATACAAGAAAAAAAATAGAGTCATTTACTTCTTAGTCCATGACTTTGACAAGCGACAGAATAGAAGCTTATAGCCTCATATTTGAGGGCAGTGCCCAATGGGTTAACTGGGCCAGTTAAATGGCCAGCCATTTTTCATACTGCGTCACCAGTGAATGGCTTGGTGCTCCTTGACTTTTGGTGCCAGAAAAAGACAGTGAATGTGGAATTTTCCACAGAAAGCCTATTTGCCGTGAGTATTGGCATACACCATTTATTTGATTTTTACATTGCTTGGACCATGTGAAAACTGAAAAATCCTTACACAAGGTTTGAGGTGAAATTGTGTATTCCTATCCCCAAATCATTTATTCTGCTGGAACCATAAACCTTTGCAGTTCTTAGAAAAAGTGGACTGGATTAAAGGGGGGGGGGGAAGGAAGAACATTCACTTTGCAGAGAGTCTTTCCCTTTTCAAAATTCCTCCTGATGTAGTTTCATAAAATTTCCAGAAACATCTGCCAAAGAGGTAATACTCATAACCACAATAATGACGGTAATGCAGTTACCAGGTCTGAGTGCCTGTTCTGTGCCAGGACTGAATATGGTATTTTATATACATAGAAGAGTTGGTTCCATTGTCCCTATAATCTTTCCAAGCAAATATTTTTTAAATCTCACTTTTAGAAATGAAAAAACAGAGTCTCAGAGAAATCAGGTGATGTGTCCAAAAGTAAAGTGGTGAAACTAGGATTTGAATCTGGATCTAAGTGCAAAAACGAATACATTCTTTCCTGCATACTACGCTGCTTTTACTAACATTCCCATGTCTTGGACGAGTCATATCATCTTGCCGAGCATCAAGCTTAGAGTTGGCTAAGCTGATAACAGCCTCAGTTTCTAGGCAGGTGATTATGGCTCAGAGAGCAGGTGCCCTGGGTAAGAGAAGCGAGACAAGAATGCAGGGTACTGTTTCCCCTGCACTTCTTCCCCCCCCCCCCCCCCCCCCCCCCCCCCCCCCCCGGAAGCCATGCACAGAGCCTCGTAATAACAATTGCATCTATTTACCATGCAACTGTTATACCAGCCACTCTGGTGGAGACTTTCCACGTTTTCTCTCCAATCCTTGTCGCAATTCCAGAAAACAGGTATGCCATGCTCATTTTATAGACAAGGCTCAGAAAAGTAAACGACCTGCCCAGGCAAAGCAGCTCCTCAGGGGCGAACTTTCCTCTGCATCATCTTGCAGTGCCTAATGCAGTAACTCAGAGCCAGTCTACACACCAGAGAAAAGCAGAGGGTGGTGAGACGATGAGTTAGGCCACCCTCCAGGAGGTGGGCAATCTGGGGACATGGGATGGCACGATGAGGGCATAGAGATCCTTACCACCTCAAATTTTCTAAAGAAATTGTGCACATTTCCTAGAAGTATGCAGATAAATAGCATGGGTGACTCTTCCTGGAATAAACTACTTTGAATCTATACTTGAATGCACTGAGCTTATTGATTCGCCTGCATCCAGGGTATATTATTAAGCACAGGGCTCTAATTTATTGCATCTGAAACAGCCCCTTGGAGCGAGATTCTCTGGCCGCTGGCTTTGGTGAAAGATTCTCCTCGGACCATGTATTCTCATTACAGGTGGTACTTAGGAAGGGTTTTGTTAATGAGCTTTCACAGGAGGGTGGCGTATTCATAGGAGACCTTTAAACACGCTTCTTAGCCCTACTGCCCCCTGCCATTCCTCCCTCCCCTTCTTGTTCTGGATGTTAAACCCTCACACCCAGCTCTAATGTTCTGATAATGCTTTGGGTTACTCCACCCCGGCTCAGGGCAAAGACCTGAACCCTGTCTATTAATTTGACTATGCGAGGGGTTCGAGAGAGAGTAGTTACAATAATCCTTCCCACCGGAGAGAAAGGGAAAAGTGCAAGGCTAAGAATAGCAGCACATATAAATAAAACACAGCTTCTTCCTACCCGTCAGGAAGACGGGGCCCGCTCCTTGCTAACGTGGTGGCCGCAATTCCTGCCCGGCCCACGCACGGGTCCTTAATAATTAATCCCGGGCCCGCTCAGCCAGAAAGTGCTTCCTAAATAACCTTCTGTCAATAGTGGTTTGAATTAAGACCAAGTTCTAAATGCAATAGTTTTCAATTGATTGGCTTTGTGCATTCCCCCTCCCTTCCCAAGCCTGCATCCTTGGGCAGGGCCCTAGTGAGACTACGCAGGGGAAGGATTCCACCCAAACTGATCTGGGCTGAAAAGTGTCCCCTCCCAATTCATCTGCTGAAGCTCTAACCCCCAGCATCACAGAACGTGACTGCATTTGGAGATAGAGCCTTTAAAGAGGTAATAAGGCAAAAGGAGGTCCTATAGGTGGGCCTGGATCCAGTGTGACTGGTGTCATTATAAGAAGAGGTTAGGACACACAGAGAGGGAAGACCACAGGAGGACACAGGGAGATGGCCATGTGTAAGCCAAGTGGAGAGGTCACAGGAGAAACCAACCCTATGGACACCTTGGTCTTGAACTTCTAGCCTTCAGAGCTGGAAGGAAATAGATTTCTGTTGTGACAGAAATCACCAGTCTATGATACGTCATTAAGGCAGCCCTGAGAACAGAGTTTCACTAGAGATTGGGAGGGAAGGAGACTTACTGTTACTCATGACAGCAGGGTCTGTGTGCCCAACGCCTACCCGTGAGACCTCATTTAATCCACACAACTGCGGGGACACTCGTACTTCCTTCCCTGCAAGGGCTCCCTACAAAGGATCTCTGTGAACTGACTTTTTTAATAGCTGCACATTTTTGAATCAATTATAGGTAAATTATGCATCTCCCTTGTTGCAGGAAGTTGGGGAAACAAGAAACTGGAGACTGGGGTTGAGAAGACAGTAGGAGAGCCCCAGCCCAGGACTCTGAGGATCTGGTCAAAGCTCTGGAACTTCTTCCCATGAGAAGACATCCATGACCACAATGTCAACTCACTCACAAACTCTGTGGGACTCATGGACCCCAGCTTGTGAGCCCTATAGCACAGGGTTTCAGTGACGTCCTCAAAGAGACGAGAAGGTGGAAGAGAGAAGATGGGAGGAGAGAGGAAGAAGGGAGCGAGAAGGGAAGGGGGGGAGAGGGGAGGACAGAAGAGGGGAGGAGGAAGAAGAGAAGGATGGAGGAGGAGGAAGAAGGGGAAAAGGAGAAAAGAAGGAAGGGAAGAATAAAGGAGAGAGCAGAATGGGATTGGGGATGGAAAAGAGGAGGGAGGAGGGAGAGATGGAGAAATGGGGAGGGAGAAGTGGGAGAGCAGAAGAGGGAGGAGGGGACAAGGAGGGCCAGGGTCTGCCCGGCAGGGCCACAGTGGAGGACAAGGAGCAGCAGCTGCAAACCCAAGGCCTGACCTCAGGAAGGCAGTCACCACGTGGAGGCCCAGATGTAGGGAAATCTTAGCACGTGTTACTTGCAAGCATGCAAAATCAATAACTCAACATGTCAGTGAGATCGTGAAGGAGGGATCCTGAAAAGTTCCCAGTGCTCATGGAAATTATTAATATTACCATGAAATTCACAGGTATTAAAATAGATGTAGTTGGCATAGTTCTTAGGTGGGATGTCTCTCTTGTTGAATTTTAGGGAATGTAAAAACATGTGTAAGGGCTTAGCAAGCCATTTCAAACACTGTATGAATGTGAACACAGGTATACTATGGCCCAGAATGGAAAATTTCGCATATTCATTGTTTGTGATCTTGGGCATGTTACTTTAACTCTATTAGTTTAAATTCCCACATCCGGAAAAAAAAAATCTATTAAGAAGTGACGTAACATATGTAAACTCTCTGCATTTAGCAGGTGCTTGACAAATACGAGGTCCCCTCCCTTTTTCCATAGGCAGTTAGCCCCGCCTGCCTCAGGTCCCCATGTTCCCACAATAATCTCCTTCTCCTGGTCACACAAGTATCTTACCATCATTATCTGTCTGTGTGTCTGTTTCTTCCCCTCAGGGCCCGTGCTTCCTAAGAGGAGGAACTGTGTCTTGTCCCCGTCTGATGCCCAGGCCTTAGCGCCATGCTGGCATACAGTAGGTGCCCATCAAACTGTGGCAAGTGAACCAAACATTCCCTTTGCAAACACTCCTGTGATGCCCTGTGACAGCTCTTCAATACCATGCATCGCTTTTCTCCCTCCTAGAATGAGATCCCCCTGAAGTCCAAAGTTAGGTCTCCACCATCATTTTAGCCTGGGTAAGTAGTGCCTGGGTAAGTCATTGTAGGGCCTCAATACATATTTACAAAATGGATTTTGCTTTGATTTGAAATGGACCTGAGCTAATACTGACTGGGTATCACAGCTGGCATGAATGATAGAAGAGAGGTGTCTGTGAGTGTAGCATCAGAAGTTGCTAATACTGCAGGCATTGCCAGGTCGTTACTTATCCAGTCTTGCTTGGTGGTCCTGCTCCTGGCGCCAGACCACAGAGCGCTGTGGGACCTCCAGGCCACTGATGGAGGACAGATGGTCACTCATGGTGCTAGAGGGCAGCCTCCCCAATCTAGCAGGGTTTACTTAATTTCCAGTCTACTGACATGGTGGCCCCTCTACAGCCTTCTGGAACCTACAGTCCAACCAACATTGATCTCTCCCTTCTCTGGGTTCCTGCTAAACCCTGTAGCTTTATCCTCATTTATAGGAAAGTTCACTGTTTGCATGTTAGTCCTACTTGGTAGACCCCATCACTGTGGCATTCTAAAAGATGCTAATGCTTTTCAGTTAGACAGACATAAACTTCCCTTTCTGCCTCTTACCAGCTACCAGTTAAATAGCCCTGAGCACTGACTTTACCTCTCGAGTCTCAGCTTCCTTGTTTGTGAAATGGGCATACGAATGCCCACCTCGCCGCTGGCAAGAGGCTTAGACGAGATAAAGCTGTAGAGTGGTTGGCCTTGCACCCTGCAAATGGCAACTCCCTTTCTGTTTCCTCTCTTGGCCCTCTTGGGAAGGCAGGACCAAGCCTTATCTTTCCTTAAGACTCTCAAGGCCTCGCACAGAACCTGGTAAAGACGAGATCCTCAGTATTTATTTTTAGACTCAATAAATGATCAAGAGTCAAAATTAATACAATGCTATTCTCTAGCCCCTCAAAAAGCACTGTGAGGACCCTAATACAGAGAGCCCCCCCCAGACAGAAATACAGGCTATGGTAGAATGTGTATAGACGGAATCATGTAAAAATGTAAATAGTCAATATGAATAGGTGGCACAACACAAAGAATGTGTTTTTTCTTTATATTGCAAAGCAGTTTTAATTATAGCTTCAAAAAAGATCTTCAGTACAGAGACTGCAGCTGAGTGTTTTGGGCATAGGAGAAAAAGGGCTGGAGCATCACTCAGGGGAAAGGGTTATTTTCCCCACAGGGATGCAGTGGAGACAACCTTTTCTGGCCATCGGCTCTAAGTTGCCTCTTGGGACTCTGTGTGCCACAAGGAGGGGGGCGGGCAGGGGGTGTCGCAGAAGGCAGAGGAGAAGCTCTTCTTGTCCTGCCCCCACGACGCTGCCCAACTCCCAGGGCCCCTCCCGGGCAGCGGAGGTCTGGGTCCGGCTCTCCCGCCGGCCTCACCCCCACCAGCACCACCCTCGCCACTCCCTAATGCCCTGCTGGGGACCTCATGAGCACTCAGGGGGCCGGGCACCCCAGTGCACTTTCCATAGGCAACACTGATTCTCACCATTCACATTCTATGGCATCAAGGCGGCGGGCTCTTTTATGGCTTTAGTCCCGTGTGTTCCTGTTTTCCCTAGGTCCCTGGGTGCTGTCTGGTGGGGGGTGTGGCGCACTGGAGTGAGACCAGGAGACAGGGGTTTGAGACCCAGCCGGCGCCACCCTGACTTGCTGTGTGGCCCTGGCCAGGCCACCATCTCCTTTTGCCCTCAGCCTCCCAAGTGCAGCGCTGGGCTGGGTGGCCTCTCTGGGCACTGAGCCTGCAAGTGCCCGTCCACACGGCAGGGGCCCTGACACTTACCGAGCAGTGGCCCGGAGGGAGGCAGGGAGCCAGAGACCCGGTCGCCTCACTCACTCTCTCACTGGGCTGGGAGACTGGCTCCCCTCCCCACCTTGCAGGGAAATGAAAGGAGAAGGTCACAGAAGTCAGGGGTCATCAACCTGCCCAGGTCACACGGCTAGAAAACGGCAACCGTGGCGGGTTTGGGGAGGGGCGGAAAGGACGGGAGTGCGTGGAGATTGGGGGCAACCAGCTAGGGAGGCATCTCGGGGCCATGAGAGTGGACGGCAGGGAGCACCCTGCAGGCTTGGCTGAGGGGAGGGAGCATGTGACGGGCCTGGCCTCCTTAGCAGTGTGACACTGGAGAAGTCACCGTGTGTCTCTGAGCCTCAGTTTCTTTGCCTCTAAAGATAACAACTCCTCCTTGGCCCATCTCGTAGTCTTGTTAGAAGATCAGATGAGAAAACAGGTCTGAAAGCTGCTACTTAAAATTCTCCAAAGCCCCAGCCTCACCACCACTTGGTTCTGTGGTCTCTTGAGCCTCAGTTTCCCTGCCTGTGCAATCTCCCTAACATAGCCTCCCAGGGTGATGTGGGGAGCAATGCTGCTGTCTGAGGAGCCAGTCTTTGGCCAGTGCTCTGCCCATGGTGGCCAGACGGAGCACAGACCCATGTACAGGTGGAGAATCACTGTCCACGTTTCCTGAGGGAGGTGGCTTTCAGGGAGTGTGGCCCACCCCAGGCCAATGCAATCAGAACCAAAAGCTCCTCAGAAGCCTGTGCCTAAGAGGTGCCTTGTTTGCAGTTAATCCCAAAGCTATATCAGCTTGGGAGCGTTAGTGCCAGGCTGGGAATTGAATCACGTCCCTCTGACCCCAGGGCCCAGGTTCATAGTCACCGTGCCACACGGCCTTCTGTGGACCCACCCAGAACTCCAGGTTCAACACTCTCCCCACGTAGTCCTCCCTGCTTCCCCCAATCTCCTGTGATTTCATTTTCCCATTTGGCATTTTGTTTTGATGTTCAGGGCATAAAGGGCCAATAGCTTCCCCCAAGCTATTTCTCCTCCGAAGCAGCGAAATAGCTTTGCAATTTTGGAGCCATTTAAAATGCATTGTTTTGCTGGGGGACCCGGTGGGGGGAAACCTGGCTTTCTGTTCTCCTAAATCCTAGCACAGAATGTAGCAGGCTTCTAATCAGGACTTTTTTTTTTTTTTCCGGAGTCTTGTTAGTCATGAAGGCAGAAGCCTTTCCGTGTGCACTGTGCTCCCTGCGGAGGGAGAGGAGACTTACACGCCTGCAGGCTGTGTAGACCACGGAAGGGCTCCCAGGGCTACCAGCTGAAACCTGGCCTCCCCCACTTCTCTGCACGTGACCTCAGCCTGGGCATCCTCCTCTGTGGGACGGCAACCCTCCCCCCGCAGCTGATGGCATTCATCACGGTCAGGACAGAGGGTGACACGAAAGGCTTGGCACGTATTTTACTCAGCAAATGTTATTGTTACACGGTGAGGATGACAATTACTGTCCAACCCCTGCCCTAATCTGTGACTTCTGCAGGGCCAGCCTCCTCGATCAGGCCTCTGGCGTGTGAGGAACCTGGAGCAGTGAGGCCAGGATAGGGTTTCCTAACAAAAGCTCTGACTTCTCTCTGGTGGCTTGGCCTCCAAAACGCAACCTAGAGGTCCAGGCTACAGAAACTGAAAATACAAAAAGTGCCCAAGCCTGTGCCACCCATGAAAGTTCTGATTCCACTGGCCTGGGGTGGGGCCCGGGGGGTGGAGAGAAGTGGGGGGCGGGGTGGGGGCGGGGGCAGGTGTTGCTTATAGCTCCCAGGTAATTCTAAGGAGCAGTCAGGGCAGAGCAGCTATGCCTGATTCCTCCTCTCCCCTCCCTCCACACTTCCTCCTTCTCAGAGTCCTGATTTCCTCTCCTCTTGGTGGCTGTGATGATGTTACAAAGAGAAACGACGCCCAGACCAGTGGGAGCAGCACAAACGTGCTCTCAGCCAGCCAGTGAGTTGGTGGCAACACACCCAGGCTGTTTCCAGGCACACCTTTGCCTTGGGGAAGCACTGCTGCCAGCCCCGCTTCCAGCCCTGCTTCCACGCACTTAATCCACAAACACTCACCGGCTCCCTACGCTCGTCCAGCGCTGAATAGGATGCTGGGGAAGCAGCGGGGAGGACAGCAGCACCGTCCCGCCCCTGGGAGCTTCCCTCCCGAGGGGAGGGGTGATGGGCATTCGAAGCCTGGGCCCAGGAACTAGGACAGGGGTCCTCAAACTTTTTAAACAGGGGGCCAGTTCACTGTCCCTCAGACCGTTGGAGGGCCGGACTATAGTTTTAAAAAAACTATGAACAAATTCCTATGCACACTGCACATATCTTATTTTGAAATAAAAAAAAAAAATGGGCAAAAAGACCCGCATGTGGCCCCGAGGGCTGTAGTTTGAGGACGCCTGAACTAGGAGAAAGGTTGAAAGAGGGCGCTGGCCTGGTCTGGGGAAACCAGAGCAGCCCTCTCCGGGGCAGCAGCATTTACCTGAAACCTGAGGGTGACGACCAGGAGGTGGCCAGGGGAAGAGGGGACAGGGTCTGGAGGGGCCCTTGGTGTTAGGTAGACGGGGCTTGTGAGGTGGAAGAGCTGGACGATGGCGGGGCGGGGTGGAGCAAAGTGGGGGGTGGGGAGAGTGGTTCGGGGTGCGAGTAGAGAGGTCAGGTGGTCACCGCACAGATATGCACGGAGAGGTAGGATAACATGGCCACGGCAGTCGGGAGCACAGCCACTGGACCTGGTGCTTCCGGGTTCAAACCCTGCCTCAGCCACTTGGAAGCTCTGTGGCTTTGGGTTATGCACTTAATCTCTCTGTTCTCGCCGTCCCCATCTCCAGATTGGAGATGATACTACTACTACCTTCTTCAAAGGGTTTTTGTGAAGATTAAATTCATTAATTCCTGTAGACCACGTGGAAGAGTAGCTGGAACACAGTGAGTACTATGTAAACATTTGCTAACATTAGGATTATGTGCTGGGCGTCTCCTCATCTACAAAGTGAAGAATAATAATGCCCCTAACTCAGAATGCTACCGTGAAGACTGAATGAGCAGGTTCAGGGGAATACTTAAAACATTACCTAATACACAATGAACAGACAATACAAGTTCACTATCATCATAACTTATCTTTACTCATTATGTACGCTGGGCAGAGGATATGGGACATCTTGGAGCAAACTTGCCAACAACCAAATATCCAGTAATGGGTGGGGTGCTCTCAGAGGAGGTGCCTTGGCTGCAGGTACACAGTCACGGGCTGGACAGAGCACTCGAGCAGGGCGCTACGTGGCGTGCCCTGGCAGTCTAAGAATCCACGATTCTACCATCTCTAATCTCCATCGATTTCTGCCTATCTCTAAAAATGTTCACGAACATGTCCTGGAGGCTTTGCCCTTGGACAGTAATCCTCTGCCGCCTGTTTTCCTGCTGTGGCAAAGAGACATTAAATCCAGGCAACGCCTCTGCCCCAGGCTGCAATGAGAGTGTGAGGGTGAAGTGGTCCCCTGGGGTTGGGGTCGGTGCCCTTCTCTGTTCTCACAGCTCAGGGGACACCGGAAGCCTCACTGCACCAGCCAAGGTCACAGCGAGGCCGCCGGGCCGCTCCCCAGGCACAACCTCCCTTCTGGGATCAGCTCAGGACCCACAGGGTCTCCAGAAGCATCCAGGGCTCTTCTTCCTCCTGGGGTGCAGTTCATTGCTGCCCCTAAAAATAGCAGTGTTTATTCAGGGAAACGCACGGTGCTCTGTCTCTAGGGATGCTGGCGCAGGGGCCTCTTGCAGAAATAGCGCCCCAATCAGGTGTCTTCCGCACTCCTGGGCTCTGCCCACCAGGCCCAGATCTTCGGCAGCCTCCAGAGGCGGGGCAGGGGGGGTGTTGCACAGCTGGGGGACCTAGAGCCGGGATTCTAGGACCCCGCTTTGTTTCCTGCCAAATCTCTTGATCTATCTCCACTTAAAAAAATCCATTTCACCGTATTCTAGGTATTATGGAAAACATCAAAGGTAATCTCAGCATCCAGAAATAACCACTGATTTTAGTCTGTTCTTCCTCTCTTTCTCTCTTGTCTATATGCAGTGCACACATACACACACACATATTTGTAGAATCGGGATGGTGTATTTTATATATAGTTTTTTTCACTGACCATCATATCAAAGGTGTTTTCCCACATCATTAAATATTCTTACACACAAGTTTCTTAATGAGAATAACATAGAGATTAAACACATAAGCTTTGCTTCAGAAAGATCTGGTTTCAAGTCCTGGCTCTGTCACTTACAGGTTTAGTGGCCACGGGCAGTGATTTAAACGTTTCGAACTTTAGTTTTCACATTTATGAAATGGAGTCAATGTAGGAACCGTCACTGCCGGGCGGTTACAAAGATGAAGTGCAGTACTTTCCTAACAATGACAGGCTCTGTTAACTATGACCGAGTTAATGTCCCCCCTGTCGGTAGGTATTCAGCTTGTTTCTAAACCCCATGGTGTCCCACCACGCACTCCTCTCCCCTCTGGGAGGTTCTGGAAGTCAGAGAACGGAATTCAGCTCCCAGGGTGGCAGCTGCCTGGCCGGAGAGGTTCCAGAGTAGTAAGTAGCAGGTGAGCTGACGAGCGGGGAGGCAGGGGGTGTGAGCTGGCAAAGCCTCACACTGGGATCTCCTGAAGAGACCTGCCCCGCCTCCCCACGCAGCCTTGCAAAGCTCTGGAACAACTCAGCGAGGCAGGGCTGTGCGTCCGCGCCGTGCCCCACCCTACCGTGCAGCCTGGACAGTGGGCCGTTTCCCTGATTCTCAGCCAGAGTCCATCCTATTATCATTTTTCCTCTAAGCCCAATTCCCTGGGAAGTTGAAAAGTCTTTCTTCCCCATGCGGATCCTTTCACTGTGCCTGGAAGACAACAAGCTGGGCCCCGATGAGGAAAACGGCTCAGAAAGGTTAGGTGACAGCTCCATAGCCACACACCTGGTCCTAATCAAGCTTCAAGCTAATGAAGCTTATTATGGGATGAATTTTGTCTTCCCAAATTCATATATTAAAACCCTAATGCCCAGGACCTCAAAAATGTGACTGTATATGGAGACAAGACCTTTAAAGAGGTAATTAAGGTACAATGAAGTCATATGAGTAGGCCCTAATCCAATATGACTGGTGTCCTTGTAAAAAGAGATTAGACACATAGAAAAAGGAAAAAAAAGAAAAAAGAGATTAGACACAAAGGAAAGGCCAGTTGCAAACCAAGGAGAGAGACTTCAGAAGGAACCAAACCTGCTGACACCCTGATCTTGGACTTCTAGCTTCCAGAATTGTGAAAAATTAAATTTCTATTGTTTATACCACCTGGTTTGGTGTATTTTGTTATGGCAGCCCTAGCTAACTAATACAAAACTTAAACACAAACACAAAAAACTCAACAATTTATGAGGTTACAAAATCATTTCATTTTTTTTTTTATTCTTTTGAGTTTTATAATGACCTTGTCAGGCAGAAAGAGTATTTTTATCCCTATATGATTGGAGAGAATCAGTGAGATGTGGGTAAAGTGCTTGGCGGAGGGCATGGCAATAATAAGTGCCCAAGAAAAGATAACTTGTCCTCACCTCTGAGCACTGTGCCTGCCAGGGGTTCTAAGTGGAGGAGCAGTGGGTGGGAGCCACAGGGAGACAGTGCTGAAACTCCATCTAAGGAAGAGGCGCCCAAGGGTGCAGGGGCTCCCTCGGGAGGGAGCAGGTTCTGCCAAAGGACACACGAGAGCAGGGTGGGAGGCCCCGTGTGCCACGATGCAGAGCACTGGCTCTCACTGAGATCTCCAGACCAGTTGGAAATGCAAGGTCTGGGCTCTACCGCAGACCTACTGGAGCAGCAGCTCTGGGGATGAGGCTCAGCAACCAGTGTTTGTCACAAGCCCCGAAGGTGATTTTAGTGCAGTGAAGTTGGAGGACCAGTGGAGACTGGCCAGGAAGAATGGAAAGGATGTGATGACATTTAACAGCCCTGCAGAGCCAGACACCAAGAGTCCAGAGGACACTGACTTCTCCCTCCCCCTTGATCTTTCAGAAGCCACACATCTGTCAGCCAAAGTGCTGGGGGCTGACTTGTGTCCTGCGGTATCATCTGACCACATCCCATCAGTGAGGCTGGGAGAAGTTGCCCGGGGGCTCTTCAGACTTGCATTACAGCTACCGTACCCCAGAACATGCTACAGGTTCTCCCATCCGTGCTTGAAGGGGCCTCAGTTTACCATCAATCAGAGAGAACCTGGTCCAGAAAGGGCAAGGGTCATCCAAGGTCGCACATCAGAGTGAAGCAGGCAAGCCTTTCATCACTGTGTGGCCAGGCTTGGTGCCCTTGTGGGACATGGGCATGTATCAAAATCACTGGAGGCAACTTTTATTTTCATTCCCCCTTCTCTTTGGCTCAGCTGGCACATGGATGCCTTTCAATTCTAGGCTGATCATTGTTGACAGAATATTCAAAGTCAAGGCGAGGGCAGGAGAGGACAAAGCCGTTGCTCCAGGCACAAGCACAGCCTCTGAACTTTCTGCCTGTCACTAGCAGTTTCTGTCCACACTGGGGGATTATTCTGCCTTGGAAATACTTCTGCCAACGGCATCACAAGTGACTCATACTCCAGCTGCCTTAATAGCCAGAGTCGCCCAGGAGAGAAGCTTGTCAGACCTTGTTTAATCAGTCCTGTCAGGGGGTATGCTTGAAGGATGGGCACATTATAATCACACCCCATGCAGCTTTCTGATCTTATGTGCCATGCTACAGAGGGTCTACAGGAAGGAGCTTTTGTTTCAACTGGTCCAGCAGAGCCCATCATTGGACTCGAGGACATGAGTGACTCCAGGAACAGGACATCGGACAACATAGAGAATATGATCCTGGCTGGAAGATGCCAGTTGGGAAGTTTGGGCTTGGCCACTTGCTATTTTATCATCTCGTGGGTGGGGCCTGAAGTTCACAGTTGTAACAGTAATGTTGATTCTGGTGGTCCAGGGACCACACTTTGAGACCAACAGGGTAGTAGCCTGCTTTGCCTTCCTCATGGGCTTCTCGTGATGGCTCCTTGGGAAGACCTGTGGCCAAGCCAGCTCTGCCACTTGCCTGCTGTGTAGGAGCCCTGGATCATCACTTCCCATCTCCGAGTCTTCAGTTTTCTATTTGTAAAACAAAATAACAACTCCTACTATGTGTACCTCAGAGTGGTGAGGGTCAGAGACAGAAATAATTAGGCAAAATAGCTCTAAACATTGTATAGACTATTCACATACACACACAGCATGAGTCAGAAGCTCTGTGAGATGCTGGGCATACTGGCATGAGCAAACTAGAGCCACTGCCCATTGGGATCCTAGGGGAGAATGGGGAGGACAGATGAAAGAACCCATGACAGGGTCAGCACAGTGACAGAATCACAGCCACCTACAGAGGCATGAAGAAGGGCTGGGCCAGGTGACTTCAGGCCATCTAACTTTATCCTTCAGGGAAAGGGAAGCCACTGTAGGGCTTTAAGGTGAAGCCACCTGGTCTTACAGTTGTGCGGGCTGGAGAATGGACCACAGGGAAAGGCAAGGTGAGAGGCAGAGAGGTAGGGAGACTGAGGAAGCTGCCACAGTGATCTAGGAGTAAGACAATGGAAAGAACTAGACACATTTGAGAGTTCCAGGAGAGAATTCACGTGGCTTGGTGACTGATTCGATGTGTAAGACAAGACAGAACCAGGATGGTGTCCAAGTTTCTGGTCTACCAGCTAAGACAGGAGGGCTGGGGTGGAAATAATGTGAGTCTGGTTTGAAGCATCATGAGCGTGAGCTGTCCAGGATATACAGGTCTTAGCTGCCTCCTGTACACACTGGCCACGGCACTGCCACGAACAGACACCTCGTCCCCTGGGCCACTCTGACTGCCAGGTCTTTCCCAGCCGCGAGAGGAGGGACTTTTCCCCTTCCACCCCGCCCATGCCCTGGCTCTACCGAGCTGCTGTTCTCTGCCTCTCCGACATGCAGCTGTGTCTTTCCCATCCACGGAATCATCTCTGAAACGAACAACAGTAGCAATCAGCAAGCAATCATCTTTTCTTTCCCTTATACAATGCCTGGGTATGCAGATGATGTTTGTGATTGTTGCAAAAATGATGGCATGAAAAGTACAGCTCCTGCCAAGGAAAAGGAGGAAAAGGAAACCTATTGGAATAGACTCACATGGTTCAGAGCCCACTGAAGCTTCCTAACCTGGGTCTTGCCAAGGTTCTTTGTCCTCCGTGTGTGTTTGTGTGTGTGTGTGTGTGTGTGTGTGTAGCAGGGGGAGAGCAGGATGTGAGACCCTGCCAGGGTTGGACAGCCCACAGCAAGAGTCAACCCTGGAAACCAAGGTGGTGGTGGAACTGTTCTGACCCCCACCATGAGTTCTGGGCATTAACGCAGGGCAGCCCTCTGGGCTTTCCACTCGCACACAGCTGAGCTCCCAGCCAGCAGAGAGGGGGCGCTCATGGAGGCTCCACGTGACTTTAAGAGCAACCCAGACAAAGAGACTAGATGAGGCCCCATGATAAGCCATCACTGTTACTCTGTCCCCAAGAGAGCCAACTGCATCCCACACTGTGCTAAGGGCTTTTCCAGCCCCTTGTCTTATTTAAGCTGTCTTCACAACTGTCCTGCAAAGTTGGTATTATTAATCTCGTTTTACAGAGGAAGAAAATGGAAGGAAAAGTTAATTACAATGTCATAGCTAGTAAACAGCAAAAATGGGGTTCTAACCCATGAGGCTTGATTCAAAAGCCCACGATTGAGCTATCATCAAAAAGACAGTTAATAACAATTGTTGGCGGGAATATGGAGAAATTGGAAGCTTCATACACTGCTGGTGGGAATGTAAAATGCGACAGCTGCTTGAAAACATCCTGGCAGTTCCTCCAGTGGTTAAATATGGAGTTATCATAGGATCCAGCAATTCAACACCCAGTTATATATGTGCCCAAGAGAAATGAAAACATGTCCACACAAAAATTTGTGCACACATGTTCATAGCAGCATTATTCATAATAGTATAAAGGTGAAAACAACTCAATGTCCATCAGTGGATGAATGGGTAAGTATAATATGGTATATCCCTACAATGGATTATCACAGTGGTCACCTTTTTTCCACAGAGGATACGTTCTAAACCCCCTGTGGCTACCTGAAACCATGGATAGTACTGAATGCTATACATACTATGCTTTTTTTCCTATATACATATATATATATATATGTACCTATGATAAAGTTTAATTTATAAATTAGGCACAGTAAGAGATAACTAACAATAATTAACAATAAAATAGAATAATTATACATACAGCCAGACCTCTGTATCAGTGGGGGGTTGGTCCCAAGACTCCCTGCAGAGAATGCTTGACTCCCTTATACAGAATGGCACAGCACTGTCTGTACCTGGATTTCGATCTGCACGCAGCTGGTTCAATCCATGGATGTAAAACCCATGGATACAAAGGGCCAACTATACTGTAATAAAAGTTACATGAATGTGGTCTCTCTCTCTCTCTTTCAAAATACCTTTCTGTACTGTACCATGGGAAACAAACTGTGGACGATGAACTTCAGGTGAGGGGGGCTACTGAATTTGGCAATAAAAAGAAATGATGTCCTGACGCATACTACAACATGGATGGACCTTGGAAACACACCATGTTTAAGAAGCCGGTGGTCACAAGTTATCACATATTGTATGATTTCATTTATATGAAATGTCCAGAATAGGCAAATCTATAGAGACAGGAAGTAGATTCATGGTTGTCTAGGCCTGGCTGGAGTGGGGGTGGGGATGTAGGGTGGAGGTTTGGAACGGGGGTGTTAGCTTAGGGAAAAATCTGGCATAACTATAGTGGGTATGGGTTTTTTTGGGGGGAATAATGAAAATGTTCTAAAATAGATTGTGGTGATGGCTGCCTGACTTTGTAAATATTAAAAACCATTGCATCAGGTACTTTATTTTTTTTTTTTTTTATTTTTATTTTTTCTGAGACAGAGTCTCACTTTATTGCCCAGGCTAGAGTGAGTGCCATGGCATCAGCCTAGCTCACAGCAACCTCAAACTCCTGGGCTCAAGCAATCCTGCTGCCTCAGCCTCCCAAGTAGCTGGGACTACAGGCATGTGCCACCATGCCCGGCTAATTTTTTCTATATATATTAGTTGGCCAATTAATTTCTTTCTATTTATAGTAGAGATGGGGTCTCGCTCTTGCTCAGGCTGGTCTCGAACTCCTGAGCTCAAAGGATCCGCCCACCTCGGCCTCCCAGAGAGCTAGGATTACAGGCTTGAGCCACCGCGCCCGGCCACATCAGGTACTTTAAATGAGTAGATTGTATGACATGTCAATTGGATCTCAATCAGCCTGTTATTTTTAAAAAGCGATAATTAAATATTAATAAAAAGAATGAAATGAAGAGCAAGAAAGTAACCATGACTCTTCTAAGTGAAAGCATCTGGAATTATTTTTTTATTCATTCAACAAATCTTGAGCCCCTATTATGTGCTATATCTGGGAGTCTGGTGGGGAGATAAGATGTGGCCCCCGATAACCATGCTTCATGGTAGAATCAGCAGAGGAAATTAAAACAGTAGGGTGCCAGTTCACGCCCACTGGATTGGCAAAAACTCAAGCCTGACATCCCCACAATGGTGAGAATGCAGAGCCACAGCTATGCTGGTGCAATGCTGAGGAAGAAGGAATAGGTATGGTTTGGAAAAAAATGTGGCAGTGTTCAGAAGAGATGAAGAGGCCCACACCCTATGACCCAGCCATCCTGCACTCTCCTAGGGCACAGTGGAGAGAAACTCTTGCACACGTGCACAAGGAACTTAAAAGCAAGAACATCCACAGCAGTGCAGCTCATGCCAGAAGACTGGAAATAACCAAGTCCATCAGCAAGAGAAAGGGTGAGTGTTACAGTCACACAATTGATAATACAAGGTGGTAAATTCCAACAAAATGCAATTTATATAAAGTCCACAGATACACCAAACAAT
This sequence comes from Mirza zaza, assembly GCA_008750895.1. NCBI lineage: Eukaryota > Metazoa > Chordata > Mammalia > Primates > Cheirogaleidae > Mirza > Mirza zaza. The sequence goes on along the minus strand of VSMD01088673.1, from coordinate 295 downwards.
ATTATCTATAATTTGTAGATACTGTACATACATATGTAGTGCAAATATAAAAACATATAGGAATGATCCATACCAAATTCCAGATACTGGCTGCCTCGTAGGAAGGAGAAGAATGAGATTGGGGGATACCCTGAGGCCTTCGATTTCACTTACAATGTGTCTTTTAAGAAGTTACTTGCCATATTGCTTTTATCTGTTTAGCTAAAATTTGTACTGAGATAGCTGTAGATTCACGTGCCATTGTAAGAAATAATACAGAGGGAGCCCTTGTACACTTTGCCCAGTTTCCCTGATG